>OX438830.1:18243789-18773789 GCA_949315975.1 Eudonia truncicolella | reverse complement strand
AATTGGTTCGCAAAAAAATATGCGTAAAATAAAATATAACCACAATAAAAACAGTTTTAAAGTCTAACTCCTGGGAACAATAACTAGAGCTATTATTATCTGATTTAAAATCAGACTACCGATACACTATTGAGTAGTAAACTTTACTGAACTAGCAGCCTTGAAGCCCTGTATTCCTTGATTCCCGTAATGAAAATCACAACGATATCTTAGTGACTTAAAGCCATTTTCATATTCACATCCGCCAATCGAGCCGATTTTAATGACGTCCGAACGAAATTCCAACCAAACGTATGTAGATAGATGTACCGCATACGGTTGGTTGAAACTTCGTTCGAACGACTTTAAAATCGGATGTTAGTATGAAAATGGTTTCAACGACTAAGTCGCTCAGTATCGTTACGGTTTTTGTTATGGGAATCGGGGGACTGGTGCCTTTTGTGACTAAACACTGACTGTAACCCGATGGTTCGACTATATTGTCGTTACGGCTATTCTGACCACAGAACCATTACCTATCAAGGTAATGTTATGTTTTTCTTGCACCGTGTAGACTCAAAACCCTTAAAGAATGCCTTCATAGTTGCTAATGTTGTTGTCATTCATCACGGCATATACAACAATAAGTAAGCGTGTGGACGTAAAGGCAATATTAATTAAATAGACAAAGATGCCAGTTTGCCATGTGAGAGGCTAGGCGGGAGATGCACTTTGAATCCTTAATTTATCTGCATTTAGTACAGTTTTGCGTGGTCTACACGATGTGAGATGGACTCCTTCTTTACTCGTATGTATATAGGGAAAGAGTAACAGAAGTTTTTTTAATTAATGCAATTGCTTATTAAGAGCTATGAAACATTTAAGTATCACATACGCACATTATATGTAGTTATTTTTTATTTAAACTTATTCAATTTAAATAAAACTTTCTATGCTTTTAGACCGACCTAAAATATATTGTTTTTAAACTTTTATTTATTTCAATTCGTGCGATTTTATACTTTCCTTAGTAGAAATAGAATTAGATATAAAAAAGCATTATTCAATGTAATTTAGAAAACATTTTTCAATGTCGTTCAAATTGTAGAATTTAAATAGCAAAATTTCAATTGCACAAAAAAAATACAAAAATTTTGATCTCTGTATTTTTCTAAAGCATTTAGAAAGTTTTATCGAAATCAGCGTATGTGATGTGAAAAAATAAGATTTTTAAGTTCCGAAATATTATGCTCATAAGACGTGTATGAGTTGGCCTTGCGCTGGAGTTCTACGGTCGACGACATCTGCCATTCGGGGTACGTTAAACTCTGCCCTGCGTTACTTGTACGTGACAATATCACATACAATTCTTACAAATTTACATTTTTAGACTTTAGTTGTAACTATTATCACGTAAATAAGTATGTTATTTTTTTTAAATGTTACCAAAATTACCTAACTTTAAGAACACGTTTTGTTGTTATAGTTTATTGCTTAAACACTTACAGTCATTCAAGTTTCAGCAGAGCGAAATTGAATTGATAAAATGTCAATAAAAAAAAATATTCCTAACACATTACAAGAACGTTACATACCTACATTCTGAATCCGTTATGACCATAAAATTACTGATTAAAAGATTCATAAGTTCTTAAATTGAATACATAATAAATGTTGAAATTATGCCCTTTATTACAATAAATAATAAGATCCAGCGAGTATTTATTTAGTATTGGTCATAAAACAATACAGTCTAGGAATTTCAATATAAGTAGGTACATTTTACAAAACTGGACCGTTACATCAGGCTGTTGTCAGGCTTTAAGTACTGACATTGTATATAACAAAAATAAATATTTACGAGATACTAAACCTCATAGACATTATAGTGATGTTAGACTATTATGTGGTTTTAAATTAGTTCAGCGACTTGTTCAAAACCCTTTTGATTATATATAAGTACGTAAAATAATAATAATGTTATATTGTGAAAGATTATTATACGCCAATACTTGTGACGTCTTCATTAGTTCCAATAGATGTTACAAGATGGCGACGCGGATTGGTTTCTTAATCGCGCTATCAACATTTCACATCAGAATGTATAAAGTCATTTGAGTTATCATTTAAAGTTGTTACCTACTTTAGAACAAAAGTACTCTTAACGGATTTATTTTCAACCCTATTAGTCTTTACATACAGTTCAAGGTATACTATTTAACATTGGTCCTTCAAGCCGGATAATGCTGACGTTACAACAAAAAATGTGACATACAATTTTAATCGATATACACGTCTGTATATATTTATTATGTTCATTAAAAACAAAAAAGCTGTTTCATTCCTAACTTCGATCAATAATGTACTAGATAATGGATGCGGAACAATAATGTATTGCGAAAGTGGTCCTGGGGGTGACCACGAGCTCTTATAGCAGTATTATTGCAGTTGTGAAAACGAGACGCGTGTAGCGGTGAATATACATGCGTCTCTTTTCCACAACTGCAATAAGACTGATAAAAGCTTTCGTCGATTCGTACCATGAGGGAGCAGTTTGCTCATACTTACCATTTCAATATATGTGTAGAATAACAAATTCAGAAAAAACATTGGATAACATAAACAACTTTTTTTTAATTTTTTATTTACGGGTAAGCACAGTGCCTTGATCTCGCCTGATGTTAAGTGATGATAAGGCCAATGATGAACTTCAGCTTACTGTGAACCTTAAATCTCAAACATAAAGATAAATTAAGGTTGCAAAATATTTGTACATAATATTTACTGTGATCGCCACAAACGTTATTGCGGCTCCGTGGCACCAAATTCGCGCACCGTTTTTCAAGCGCTCATCGGGAATCTAGTACATAATTGATCGAAGATTCCTAATGAATGACTGTAAATGTCAAGCCCTTCGTAGCATTTAAAATGTGTTTGTGAATAGACGCGCTCATCTAATATGGATGTCCTGTCGTAATAAAACGACGATAAATGATGTGAAGCTGTTTTTGCTTCGCATTTTGCATTCATTAATCTGTCAAAAGGTTTCAGCTAAAGAGATCAATGATTGACGAGAACTTGATAAATGTCTGTTCATTAAATGCAATAAAAAAATAAGCAATGTCATTCATAACATAATATTATTATTAACGCGTCGGTGGCCGAGTGGCAAAGCGCTCGGTCCGATACCCGAAGGTCCCGGGTTCAATTCCCAGGTCGGGCAATGTGTGTATCGGATCTTTCGACACAGGTCAGGTTTCAGGTACGCTTGACCTAACCCTTCTTCAAAATATCCTCGATTTGGTACTGATCGCCTGATCCTCTAAATGCCACTACACATTTACAGAATATACTAAACATGCACACTTGGGTTTAGGCCTAAGACGCCGTACTCGTAGAACAACGGTACGACGACCCGGTTCACAAGCGCTCTTATACTAGGTACAGACATGTACCTGGGCGCTTCTCCCCACTGCACACGGCACACGTGATCCTGTTTCCTCTAGGTAACCTCTGACGGTGCTTCGTTTCACTCGGCTTGACGTTCTTGCCGCCCCCAAAAAAGCCCGGTGACGCTGAAAATGCCCCGCGGAAATCAGCAGACTCTCTAAATAAAACCCTCTACAAGTCGTCTACTAGAACAATTCGTATGTGCTAATACAAATTTCCTATTAAGATCCAGGTCAGCGTGTGGACGCAGCGACGCGCGTCCTACACCGCTACCAACTATAATTACGTTGCCTGATGTCAATTCGTCAGCGCAAGTGGTGGCGTGGTGCAACAAAGGAGCTGCCAGCGACAGCTCAGCGAGACTCGTGGGTAAGCGGTGTGACATGTGGCAACATTGGCAACGGACAACTGGGGTAATGAAGGGGTTCGCTTTGGTCTCACAATGGCTTCTTGGGAGTGAAGGAAACTGTTAAGTACCTTTCGAAGTAAAGAATTTTTTTGTAACAAAAAACAAGAAGTAGCATAGTATATACTCATTTCACTTTACTTTATTTCATTTTTTCATTTGTATAGCGTGTTAAAATTCTTAACAGGAGGAGAGACTGAGACGTTAACAATATGAATCGCTACAATGTTCCTTTTTTTGTATTATCTTATCATGGTTCAATATAGTAGTAGTGATCTCGTTAGAAATTTGATTTAGTGCTAAGTGAAATAATTTTTAATATTTTTTTTGTTTAACTTTCTTGAAACCCCATGTTACGAGTATGTGGGACTCTTCTATCTTATATCGATACGACAATGGATCGAGACCACAGACGGAACAGAGTTTCCAATTAGTAACTATGATACCTTCTATACTACCATAGCTTAGTAAAATGTCATTAAGTTGTGTTTAAGTCAAAGTCAAAGCTAAAATTGTCTATTCAAGTTAACTTAAGAAAAGTGCTTTTGTATCCAAACATTTACCACTACCCATTCGTCTATTTTTAGCTGTGAAGAAGAATGGGCGTAAGCAACTGCACAGCTAATAGAAGTAACGACATTTACAAAAACAAATATGTCGTTATATTTAATTCAATACGTTTACAATTAAATTTTTCAACAGCCCGGAATTACAAATTGACTCGCGTTATACCAGCGCCGTGAGCTATATACAAAATTGGTATAGACGATTACAGGTAAACTGCACTTATATAAACATCACCTAAACATCACCTAACATCAAAATGATTAAGGCCAAGCGCTTCCAAATAAAAATAAATTATGTCATTGAAATATCAAACGGAAAAAATACATAAATATGGAGCAATCAACTGTAGTGCTTCCGCTTTAAGAAAGGCATTTCTAATGTCGTGGTTATGTACTCGTAAAAGCGTTTTAAGCAGATATTATGTTATGTGAACAGTACAGAAAGCTTAAGAATGCGTCTAAAGAACACGTAAGAATGATAATGACATACCATTTAATAAAAACAGCTGTTGCTGTTATACAATTGGGATTGTGTTGTTAACTGCCGTAGATGTTGATAGCTTTGTGTAAAATCACAATGACAAAATAGTTCATATGTAGTACACATTAAAATACTGTTTGAAACCTGTGGTTGTAACTTTATGGAGTTGCTTGCTTTACTTTTACTCAATGGAAGAAGTAAGTTAATGATTCAAGTATTATATAGTAGTAGCGGCCCGCTCGCGACTTCGTCCGCTTGAGTGAATACCCGTATCCTATAGAACCCTAAAGCAGCGCCACCTACCGGGTCCAATTATATGCATGTATTTCCTTCCTCTTGAATCAATCTATCTATTAAAAAGAACCTCATCAAAATCCGTTGCGTAGTTTTAAAGATCTAAGCATACATAGGGACAGACAGACATCGGGAAGTGACATTGTTTTATACTATGTAGTGATAAGCACATGAGTAAATGTATAAGTGACGATTGATGATTTGAACATTATGTTACACACCGGCTCTGTCTGTGGTTTACTGGTTAGACTCCGGCCTCAGACCCAGAGGTTCGAGGCTAAACTTTAAGTGCGAGGTACATATTTGTGGTATATAGTAGGAAAAGCTTTAATACCTACCTACAGCCAGTATGTACAGATTTCCTTTTGGAAACCTATTTCAGGCCCCAGTTACTGTCCAATTTGGACTTTAACTAATGTTTGTTCAAATATAGTTCTAGCTTTAAGCACCCAATTGCGAAGAAACAAAACCTAGCTAAAACACCAGCAATTTTTTTTATGTCTCCACTGCTGGGACACGATCCTTCACTATGGATTGATTAGGAGAATGGGTCATAAATCACCGCGCGGGTCAGTTGGTTGGGTAGGGTTAGATTGTCATTGGTAGTTGATAACGACTGCTAATGCAGCCGGGACCGAGGACGGCTTTACGTGCCTTCTGAAGCACGGAGGAGCTCGAGATATACATTTTTGGTCACCCATCCGATGACCGGCCTTTGCGAAAGTTGCTACCTAAGTAATCGTAGACCGGGCACGTTAACCACTGCGCAATGAAGCTCCTCAGTTTACCTAGCTTCTATCTTATCTGTCTTATTTAAATCTATAAAAACTATGTTAGTAGAATAGTTGAGTTCTGACAGCTAGATAATGCCTCAGTGGTAGCGAAATCAGGTAAAGTGCGATTCTATTTTCGGTCTCATCGCCACTTACCGTCAGGTGAGATGATGGAACTCTATGTTCTCAGTTGTGGAATAAAAAAATCGAAATTGAAAAAAGAAATAGCGTTTTTTTGAGCTTTTCCGTCAAACTTCATTTTTTTATTTGTAACGCACATAATATTTTAAATTGGTCACCTATCCAGGAACCGTCGTTGCATTGTAAATCGCCGGTTCGCAACTCGTACGCCTCTGATCCAACGAACTCCTTACTATGATATAATATTTCCTCCTACCATCGACTTATGTAGGAGGTAAAAAAATATAAATACTCTGGTGCGTTATGTAAATGATATAGGTGCTATACCTAAAATAAATATTGAAAATAGCAAATCTTACAGAATCCTTTCTAAAATCTATTTTAGTAACAACTGAAAAAAACACGTGAAGACGGGGAAGAAGACGTCACAATTTCGTCACTTTTCAAGTACGATTTTCGGGTTCGATGTAGCTATAGCATCGTGAATGTAAGGAGAATATACTTATTCATAAAAAAATAGTACTAACTAACAAAGATAAAAAAATTGAGGTGAATCTTTAATTAAGGCATAATAAATATATTTTCTTAAAACGGTTTACTTTAATCAGTTATAATAAACAAAAATACTTGATATAATTTCATTCGATTAAAAACAACCCTCTCCATACTAGCAGATTTCCGTTTTTTTTTAAAAAAAAATAAGGTAAACGAGCTTATTTTATTTACTTGATATAATCTTACCTAATTAAGCACAACTTTAAATGACCTGTTATTTTTAAGCAAATATAAAATTCCACTTACGTATTTAGCGGTCATCTTCAACACTAGGACGCACGCGCACAACAGTTTTCCGCGAGGAAATGCGGTGCGTCCAATGCGCACGCGCTTATATGCGAGTTTAGCTGAAGGGAACGGGGAATATTCACATATTCCTAATTTTATATATTTTTTCAATAGCACTTTTTCTCTTAGGATCTTTTCTCGATTCAGGAGAAGGAGAAGGGAAAAGTTATTGGTATTGACCAATATGCAATTATGCAATTTAGTTTGAAATTGCACTTTGATGAATTACTGTTATGTCTATTTTTGAATTGTAGTCTTCTTGTGTTTATCATTTTTTATTAGTAATATGCTATGCATGCTTCATTCGCTTCCAGCCAATAGCTTGAATAACATAATTAAACAATAAATAGTAAGAATATAGAAGAGAACCGTTCAATATCAGTGAGAGAGTTTAATAAATAGAAATTAAGTAAGATCAAGATAGTTGTAAAAAATTACATCACTTTAACAAACAATTTCCTGGAAATACAATATAAAATATAAAATTGACCTGTTCATCAGATAGCCTGGCATTGAGCCAGAATAGTTCATGCAGACAATGGAGACCCTTGAGTGTTAGTTTATAAGATGTTTATAGCTGAGCAGCTTCCGTTTTGGTGTGCGTGTCACGATTACTCACAGAAAGTTATAATCGAGCAATAGAATTTTACCTTTTCTATTCTTATTTAATCTTTTATTAGTCGGTCGAAGGCTCTCCCGAAATCCTAACTAGTGGTATTCAGTAGTTTAGTCTAAACGAATATTTCACATTATTATTATAATGTAAATTTTATAGTTTTGACATCAATAAGTGCCTGTGAAGGCTCATGTTAAATTAATGATTTGAATTCGACTTTGACATTAGAAATATTTTTTTCAGTTCCCTGAATGCTGTAGACGTCCATGGGTGGTGATTACCACATCGCAACAGACACTAACCTGCTCGTTTGCCTTCAAAATTACATAAAATAAACAATTATATATTTGTTAAATAATTTTAAATTAAAAAACCGTTTGTTCTACTATAAGCCTGTCTATTAGTCTTTATAAAGACTAACTGCCGTACTCAGAGACGTCAATTAAGTTTTAATGACAATTAAGTCTCTTGCTGTCACTTTCCTATGTATAGTGCTAAATAGAGAAGGAAAGACATTTAATTGTCATTAAACTTAACTGACGTCTCTGAGTACGGCAGTTAGAAATTATTATCTAGTTAACGGAGCCTCCTTTTAGGCTTATTATAATCGCCTGTTTCAGGAGGCCTGTTACACTCACTACACTACTAATAATCTAATCTCCATAAGTAAGGTAATAGGGAGATAAGGTTATTAGTATAATTAGTATTAAACCATTAGTGTTGTGGGAAGGCTTGAGCCAAGCAGCACCATTGATAGTTATGGCTGACGGTAATGGTGCCTACTATACAGTCACAACATGTTTCGTTGCTCTATTGTAACTTGAAAGGGAGACACAAACTTTTACATTTATTGTTGGCAACACTGGTCATGTGACGGAAAAGGTGCTCGCGCGAAGCTGGAAACCGGCCGTCACTTTTGCTCCAGCCACCGACCGCGCTTGACGTTGTGCTCAGTGTCTACTTTTGTGTGTTTAATCAATGTGAATTATTTGAAATAATAGTTGAGTTCTATACAATCGTATGGTTTCATTTATCTAATAGAAAAAATTAACATTATGATAGTACTTAGAATAGGTACTTTTTAATTATTTTCCGCAAATTGCAACAAGCGCATTCCTTCCTTCCCCTTTGAGGGGGTTGGGGGAAAAGTCCCACATAACCATCTGAGTCTCCCAGGGCGCAAAAGTATACCTAATGCATTTTTTCCTGTTTAAAACTAACTACTACTAAAGACTAATGATAGGTCTTACCGTTAACTTAAATTGCTCTGACGGTAACATTATTTCTGGGAATCGTAAAATGCATGCGCACTCGTTTGATGTCTGTTTCCTTGAACTGGCGAATTTGTGTTAGACACTTAGTCACACTGAATTTAGTGGTTTTTGTAGCGAAAACATACCTAAGCAGGTGCACGCGAAAGTATTTTTATTGGTGAAGTGAGTTGTTTCTCAAGTACAAAGGCTTATATTGAAAGTAAGTTTATTTAAACCGAGATTATACTCGACCTCCGCCTTATTTCAACTAGCGGAACTCCTGACTGTAAGACAATTATTAATTCTCATAAGTATAGTCCGACAGCACTCATCTAATACTGTTACATCCAGAAGGCAGCATGCCGTCTGTACCTACTTTAGAATACTGTCGCACATCTTTTGCAAAAAGATTTTTCTTTTATCTTGGTGGCAGACTATAAAAAAAAAATTGAATGTAAAAATTAACTAAAGATTTGGATTTACTACACCTAACCTATGAAGACACAGAAAAAAATATCAAATAATAATAATTTCACTTATCATTTAGTTAAGTTTATATAAGAACGTATTATATACGTGCAGGTAAGTAAGAATATAAAATTATGTAGACACACCTATTTGTTATACATTTGGATAAATTTGGATGTTATACTTTAACGATATTGTAATAGCGACATGTACACTGTAAACAGGCTTATTAGAAATTATGCCTGTGGTCGGAGGAACTGGTGCTCTAAATGACAGGCAATCTATTGCCTATTTTAGACACCAGTCAACCACAAAATTAAACCTCTCTTAACATTATTTTGTGGTGAGAAAATAAAATTATTTTTATTGTTATTATTATTTACCATTATTCTTCCTATTGGGGGTTTGCCGAAGAAATCAGGTGCAGTCACCATCACATTTATCGAAGTAATATATTATAATATAGCTTGCGTTGCTGACTGTCCAGATGGTTTGGCCCTATTGAACAATGTTTATCGATTTATTTATTAATTTAAGAACTATAAGTAATATAACATATTATACATATAAAAGTAGTTAACGCGCCCGGTCTGCGAGTGCTGAGGTTAAGCAACTTTCACAAAGTCCGGTCATCGGATGGGTGACCAAAAATTTATCATCTAGAGCTCCCCCGTGCTTCGGAAGGCACGTAAAGCCGTTGGTCCCGGCTGCATTAGCAGTCGTTAAAACCACCAACCCGCACTGGGCCCGCGGGGTGGTTAATGGCCCGTTCTCCCTATCCATCCATAGGAAAGGCTCGTGCACCAGCAGTGGGGGCATAAAATGAGCTGGTGATGATGAATATAACATACTGTACAAATATTTAATAACAATACAATGAGTGAATGAGCAATAACATATAAATATAACAAAAAAAATCCTTATTAAAAACACTTAAAACATTACAAAAAATAGGTCACGTCATAGCGAGCAGTATGCTAATGTTTATTAAAATAATTATTCATACAACAGGTGAAGTAAAGAAAAGTGTATCACGCAAATGATTTTGCGCGTTTCTGTCGAGATATCATTAGGATTCAGGGTAAACAAACACGTGGTATTTTTAATGGGAAATTATAGGTACCTATCGTTTTTAATGAATAATATGCACTACGCGCTATAATGTATACAATATCATATATTATTATTATTATTATTATCATATATTATCTGTTAGCATCATGTTGAGAAACATTGCTCGCAAAATTATACAAGGAGGTTTGAGTTTCTGTTCTAGCTAAGTAATAGGGGTTAAAGTATGAAATTGCCGTTTTATAGTATTAGGTACTTCGAATTGACATAGAACCTTCATGGTTTGAGATTTTTGAGTGAAACTTTTTTCACATGGTACCTATGAAGTTCTTCTTTTAAAAAATGTGCAACATTCGATTATCGACTTTCAGTTGTTTTTTTATTCAGCTTAGACAAGATGGATACTTCGAAAATTAGAGTTATTTTTGAATACGAGTTCCGACGCGGAACTAACGCGGCAGAAACAGCTCGCAATATCAATGTTGCGTTTGGAGAGGGGACTGCTAATGAACGCACCGTGTGATTTTGGTTTAAACGCTTTCGTGATGGAAATTTTGATTTGGAGAACAAACCACGTGGAAGACCGCCCACACAGGTGAATAACAATGAATTGAAAGAGATGGTGGAAGCCGATCCGAGCCAAACTACCCAGGAACTAGCGGCATGGTTTAACGTTATCTTACCAACAATATTGACTCATTTGCGTCAAATCAATAAAATAAAAAAATATGAGAAATGAGTGCCTCATGATTTGACTGATCTGCAGAAAGAAACGTGTGTTGAAACTTGTGTTGCCTTGTTGAATCGATACAGAAATGAAGGAATATTGGATCGCATTGTGACATGTGATGAAAAGTGGATTCTTTACGATAACCGTAAGCGAAAAATGCAATGGCTGACCCCAGGTCAAACGCCGCAACAGTGTCCTAAAGTAAAGCTTACCAATAAAAAGGTAATGGTAACTGTTTGGTGGTCTCAGCATGGTGCTATTCACTATAGCTTTCTCCGATCTGGTCAAGCAATAACGGCAGATGTCTACTGTGCCGAACTTCGAACAATGATAGCAAAACTAGCAGTGAAACAGCCCCGACTCATGAATCGATCTTCACCATTATTGCTCCATGATAACGCGAGACCTCATACATTTTTCATTCGTTTAGTCAGTCAGTTTTTTTGTTTCAGTCGTTTTATGACGACAGTAAAATACCTAGTTATAAACAAATTTAATAGTTTAAAATAAAAATTGCGAAGGTCGAATAATTGGCTTCATCATACCCTCTATTGTAGGTCATACGTGTGCTGTGAGAGCTTTTTAACTTTTGGCATCGTTGCTCTTACCACTCAACCAGATGCTTTTAATATAGGGAGAATTATGTAAATTTAATAAACTACATTGAATTGGTCCTGCATACTGTGCTGCATCATCATCATCATCATCAGCCTATACTAGTCCACTGCTGGGCATAGGCCTCTCCAAGTGCACGCCACTGAGCACGATCCGCGAACGAAACGAACTCGAACTCTTAATACAAAGGAATAAGAGTCAAAACTTAGATAAAAGCGTATACTTGTTGGCTTGCTAGCGCAGTGGTTAAGCTAAAGTTAAGCTACTTTCGCAAAGGCCGATCATCGGATGTTTTTTGTTTTATATAATTTTAACGCAAATTTTGTTGCGAAACAAATTACAAAAACACAAAAATGTTGAAAATAAATAAATAAATAGTAAATAGTGTTGAATAATTTCGGCGGGCTGGTTAGAACCACGATAGCTCAATTGGGAGAGCACCGGTATATCAGAAGGGTGCAGGTTCAAATCCTGCTTGTGGAATTTTTTTCAACATTTGTGTTTTTGTAATTCTTTCACCTTTAGAATGCTACATTAGCGCTGAGTAACATAGGCTATATTAAAACAATATATAAAATATAATGAATCCTGACTGTGGTCAACGATTAATGACAATGGATCACTAACCCGTTCGAAAAAAAGGAAATCCCTACTAAAAGATTGAGTCATTTAAAACCATTGTTAGTTAGTTATGTGTCAGTCCTTAGATTATGGGTGTCCAAAGCGTCATGATGTTCTTTTCTCTTGGTACAACTTCAATTAAACTTTTTTAATTCATTTTAGGCTAAATATTGTCAATGTTTCTAAAGTTTACCGCGAAAGACCTTTTACCGTTCTAAGACAACGATGACGACGACGACTTTTTCTTCCTTTCTTTGTTTTACATAAGATTCAGAATATTTCCTTTGCGCAGGAGCTGAAGATGATAAATCTTTGGTCACCTATCCGATGACCGGCCTTAGCGAAAATTGCACCTGAGCAATCACATACCAGGCGCAATCAAACTCCAAAGTATAGCAACTTATATCAAATTGATACATAGTTACAAAGATGCCGATATATTATGAGTTAATATATTTCGCGTCACGTTTTTGCCCTTACAAGTGGTGCGATTGTATCGACTCGTGCGCGTACCACGAATATTAAACTGTGACAGCAATTACCTATAAAGGTATCTTTTACAATATTCGATGTTCTTAAATTAAAACGAAACTCATAAGATTTCCTTTTTCTCATTTACATTATTATCGGCAATTCTATTAGTTTAAATACTTTATTTCTATATATGTATATATATGTATATGTAACATATTAGTCCTTTGTTGGAGATAAGCCTTTCCAATAGCATGTCACTGAGCATGTTCTGACAAACCAGCATTGTTAGAATAATTAAATACCTACCTTTCTACGCTTCAAACAAACAATATTATCAACTCTGAAAGATACTCGTACAAAAGACTATAGCAAAAGTACTGCATGACGGGCCGACCGAGAAAAGCCAAGAGCCCAGAGTGCCTAGTGTGAGTTTCATTCGCTATTCGATCACGTTAAAGAAAACGAACATTTGTATGGCAAAATGTTAACTTTTCTCGTATGTCGCCAGGAGGCGCTAAATAAAACTCACACTAGGCACCCTGAAGGCCCAGTGCGAGTTATTTTTGACATTCGATCACGTTAACGGAAACGAGAATTAGTATGGCATTAAAGCAGTTCCTCCTGGCGACATACGAGAAGAGTTAAAATTTCCCTGGACAAGGCTTGGAGACAGGGATATGGCCTACATCTAGTGAATCCTTGATCGTTGATACTTCTTAATCTCGGCGAGGTGTTTGATGATATTTTGGTGTACTAGCGTGCCCACTATACTTTTTGTTGTGTTTTCCCATTGCATAATGTAGGTACGTCTAAGCCAACCGCTCCTCCATATGGTAGCTTTTTACACGCTATACTCCCCCGATCCGATCCGAACCCTTCGGAGAATCTAGTAGGGCACGGGGACGCGCACTTGTGCGCGATGCCGTTCCCTCTAGATAACCTCTGAAGGTGATTCGTTTCACATGGCTTGAGGGACCCTTTACGTTCCTCGCCGCCCCCAAAAAGCCCGGTGAAGCTGAAAATGCCGCAGCGGCAATCAGCAATCTCTCTCAAAAAAAAAAAAACGCTATACTACTTATTTCAATAGTATTGTTTTGCGGTTTGGAGTGCAAGCTGCAATTGCAATTATTTTTATTGTTGCTAGCTGTTACCTTAAATTAAAACTATTTGGCAATTATGTTAGCCGCGGAATGTGCTCGGTAGCGTGCACTTAAAGAGGGCTATGTCCAGCAGTGGGCTAGTATAGCCTGATGATGGTGATGAATATGATGAAGCTGTTACCTTACGTAAGCTTTGTTAGGAAATAGTAAAGCTTAATAGTAATAATATTAAAGTTATTTCACATCACACCACATTCTCTTCTAGGGTAAGTAATAGGGTAGGGGTAATAGAATTTATTTACTTAATTAATTTATTAATATAAATCTAATTACTTTTTTGTCTTTAAAAGACACCGTTATCACATACAGTTCGTTCACTCTTTGTTTCGAATCACAATGTTTATGTAGATACGATTTTGTTATACGATTCATCTGTTTGTTTGTGGTTCGTGTTTTGTTTAACAAATTACGTTTTAACGCCATCTGTCGGCAGCCTGGTCAGCTAAGTTGTTGCGTCAGTGCGATGAGTGGTTGATTTGCAAGTTGATGCCGAGAGCCGCGGGGTCCACTCCGGCTATGGCGGTGGCGATTGGCCGGGCTAGAGCAATGCCTGATGTCGCGACTGCTGTAGCTATGGGGCGGGATGCGGCTAGACCGTTCTCGCCGATCACAGCTAGGCCTGAGGGCAAAGATTATACATTTTAGTACAATTTTTATTGTTAAACCGTTTATTTATATGAGGGAGGGAGCAATGATGACACCGGCGGCTGCTGGACAATGACATCGATCTATCAACGAGATTTCAGCTCGTACACGCGTCCTTATTTTATTTATTGTATTTTGTTCCGAATAAAGGAATTTTTCTGTTTCTGCGGTGTCTTACTTAACTAGGCATCGCCGTAAACATTTGGGCCGGTAATCATGTATACGGCTAATCTAATAGAAAGCAGCCATTGCAGCCCATGGACGCTTACTCCTTGGTAAGCGTCTATGAGCTGCAATCGCTGGCAGTCCTTACTGCCGATGCCATGGGTTTCACGCATGTGTTGCCGTCTCACAAGATTCAACTGTTATGCTTTCTTGCTTTGTAATTTAACTGGCTTTTATTACTCATTAAATGGGAACAAAGCAATGCAAAACTGTTTGACGGCAGTAATAGATATCTAGTACGTCCACGTAGTCGTCGTAGTCGTCGTAGTCGTAGACTGCGAGTTTTGTTTACTGTCCGTATTCATTCGATTACTTTTACGATAACGCCAATTAGTATGGCATTGAAGCAGCGCCTCCTGGCGACATACGAGAAGAGTGAAAATTTTGCCATACGATAACGATTGGCGAATGAAACTCGCACTTGGCACCCTAAATCGACATTGTATGTAAGTTGCCATGATTGTACAAAGTTGATGTATTTATTTGTGTATAGGTACATTAAATTTGATGTATTTGTACGAGCATCTTCATGCTTTGGAAACACGTTAAGCCGTCGGTCCTCGTTGTTGTCGATAAATTAAAGTCGTTAAACCAATGCATGTTTGAGTATCTAGCTAGCGTGATGGGTTTTGGTTACAGATTATCTCTCAAACTCCCCATATGCTATTTATCTTGTGAGAAGACCTGAGTCAAGCAGTGGGTTGTTAATAGGCTGGTGATGATATCATCACATATTACTTACCAACAGGCTTTGCTTCCGCAATAGTGGCGCCTTGTAACGGCAGTTCAGGGTCGTTGTCTGTAGGTGCGTCGATGCTCACGCCCTCTTCCTCAATCTGAAATAAGAGAAAGAAATTGCTTAGAGGATAAATGGAGAAAAATACACTGTTGATGGATAGTAACTGGTACAGCGCACTGATCAGTGCTTCCTCATATCAAGGATAATAATAAGATAATAATGCAGTTTCTTAAATTATATTGATTATTTCATTATTAATATTAATTTTATAATAAAGATAATTATTGTGTGTGTTTTGTGTAACGCTTGTAAATACTCTGAAACTGCTCTGTATTAGCATTAAGATCTGGTTTTGCTTTAAATAAAATGTACTACCTGTGTTCCTTGCACAATAAATAAATAAAAAAAAATGAATAAATAAAAATAAATATATAAACATAAATATATAAATAAGTAAATGAATAATAGTTTTAAATAAATAGAGATCAAATCAATACTCACATATTCGTCATTCTCATGTCGTCTCTGAGTGGCGTTTTTTTTGAACAGCAGGTCGACGTCTGTTCCAATATCGTCAACTATTTTGATTGTGTTCGAAGCAGTTTCCTCGAGCGACGACAGTTGCTCCTTGAACTTGGCTTTGTCGTTGTTGTTCAAGGATCCTAGCCTTCTCCCAAGGTTATGAAGCTTCAAGAGGCTTGCAGAAGTCGTCTTCAGTCTAAGCAAGTTTGCAGCCAAAACTTTCGAGAGCAGGTTCTCGTTGCTATTCTTGAATACGTTCTCACTACTTATTTTGTCTTCGGAGACAATGGTCTCGCTCGTCACAGCGCCTGAGTTGTCTTTTTTAACTTCTAAGTAGTTACCTTTGCCGCCACCGTAAAAGGGTAGGTATTGAACGGATGCACTGAAATATCGTGAAAATGAAAGAAATTAGTGGAAGTTTTAAAATTTTCTCGAATATTATATATCACATTATAGTGTTAGTGAAAGCTACTGGACAAAGACTGGGCGACGGCGAAGAGTCGTCCGAGAAAGCGTCATAGAGACGGACGATGTAGACTTTTATAATAATTATTTTATTGTAAACTAGCACATTCCCCGCGAGTTTTTTTCGTACAAAAATCATGACTAAGATTTAAAAAAGAAACCTTTTTTTATCGAAATAAAAAATAGCTTACGATAAGGATTGTTTAATTTCGTCAGTGAAATATATATTGGAATTGGACTAGTAGTTCCAGAGGACTAGTACCCCCTTCAAACAAACTAAGATACAAACTTCGTAGATAGTTTCAACAAATAGTATTATTAAATGCGAAACACATTACAAAAACACAAATGTTGAAAAAATCCTGCTCGTGGAAATTTTTGTATAACTGATCTTTAGTATTTGTAGAAATATTATGATCAGATGTTAATGACGGTAGTTGTTGACATTGAATGGGCGCTTTTGGCTTTCAAAGTAAAAAAGTAAATAGTGTTGAATAATTTCGGCGGGCTGGTTAGAACCACCATAGCTCAATTGGAAGAGCACCTGACCCGGTATGTCAGAAGGGTGCAGGATTTGACCCTTTTTTCAACATTTGTGTTTTTGTAAATAGTATTATTGATGTATTACACAAATAACAATATTCAGAAAATTAAATTCTGTTGGCAAAATTATAGTAATTATTTTCATCCATAAATTTTCAGGAAAACTAGTGTCTTGGTAGAGTAACTCAAGTGGGGCTTGAACCCACAACCTTTCCCAATCCAGCCTGTTCTTCCAATGCTAGGCTACCAAGACACGAGTTTACTTATGGGAATTTTAAAGTGCTTTTTCTAATGCTATTAGTGATGTTTTTTTTTCTAAAGGCATATTTATTATAATCATCATTAATTATTTCTTTATCTCCTTTAATAGCCTTTTGTCTTAAGCTAACTGCCTTATTTATTTATTTTTTATAATAATTGACACACAATTTCTTCTCAGTAGTTTACATACACAACATCTTATTGACAAATATATAGGTGGTAAGTTTTCTATTTGGGGTTTTTATTTTCAGTCTTATCTGAGGTAATTTAAATATAGAAAACCTTACTTTATATCTTTCAATCATTGGAGCAGTGTTTATGAAGTTAGGGTCCTTAACCTTTCATAAATACGTGTCTGTCAGTCAGTCTGTTCAGTGGTTTTGAAAGTGTCTGCAGAAAAGTGTCTTTCATCTGTAAGACTCATAGGTTTTTTTGGTATATCATAAGAGTACTACAACAATGATATATCATAACGTATTTGAAATGATGTTGAATAAACTAATATAATTATATTTAAAAAGTGTTCAATTGTTTCGCAGTCACTGTCAACTTCAAAATATAGATGTAATATTTAATATTGGTTATTATAAGAAACATAGGGATGCAAACGAAACTGCGATAATGAATGAAACAAGTGTATACATATAACAGTTTATATAATAATTAAAAATAATAAACAAACAATAAATAATTACAAGATCCCATTCGGAAAATAGTTTCAAGTTAAATGTCGAATTTACTTTCCGACACATGTTACAATAGCTTTGTACGTATAACTTATGTATATGAAAATATAATATAACGTTATGATTCTAATAAAACTAAATCACTGATGAAGATAACAGTCAGTCTTAAGTCAATTATTTCAAGAGCTCATATTACTAGAACATTGTTCAGTCGCTTTAAACACGGGATTATTTATCAAATAATAATACAAGTAATAATACTAATAAAAACGTGGCGACACCTACTTAGAGTAATATTCATATAGGTAAAGGTCTGATTGGGCATGCGCGATGCCACCAGGTCCGACAATAGCCGACGCTACTGGAGTATGGACAATTGAACCGAAGTTGTTGCGGGACACCACCACATTGGAAATCGGGTTAGCCACCGCCACTCCTCCAGGACTATTCATCGCGTGTGCCGTAGGCTTCAGGAACAGCACAAAGGAGTTCTTAGCCATCCAAGGTCCCTTCATAAAGCTCGAACCGTTGAACTGGTATTCGTCGGATCTTTTGCTAAACCCAAAGTTCTTTCTTCTATTATCCCATTGGGAGCCTCTCCATCCTCCACGGTATAACCTAACAATCAAGAAAGAATCAAAGTTAATAGGTTACAAAGTATAAGTACTATTAATTACTAAAAGTGAAAAATGCGGTCACGTTTGCTCAGTGGGATGATAATATATTATGGGGCCTGTCGCTACAACTTTTCCTTCGGGAATTGCGTGTAATAATCGTGATACAGAACCATCAGTTGCTGATTGTTCCTGGAGACGGGAGACGATGGATGAAAGGTCGGCGTCTGATGACAGAGCGATGATCCGTGCGGATGGTCCAGCCACTGCAAGACCTCCAGGTTGAGTATATGCGAGGCCTCCCGGTCCGACGATGGCGGTTCCTCCTCTGCCAGCAGTTGCTACACCGCCGGGACCTGCGATCGCTACACCGCCTCTTCTGACCTTCAATTTGTTTATAAAGAAGCCAGGGCTCGGTGCTATGGGTTTTCTGTTTCCAAACCAATTAAAATCTCCAAAAGGAAAACGCAAGTCTCCTTCATCAGAATTTACAGTTTTTGTGTCTTGAGGTTGCTCTTCGGAGTAAACATTTTTTACTGGTTTCTTAGTTGTCGCTCTTGGTGTGAGAAACTTCTTGACTTTTTTCAAGTTTTCAAGGTTGTTGTCTAAGGGTGTGATTTGTGATATTGTTCGTTTCTTAACTGCTCTTGCTTGTCTTGAATTTGGCAATGTATTTTGAGAGTCGTCTTCATTTATGATCTTTACTAAATTTTCAGTGGTCATTAAATCCTCAGCTATATTTTCATCATCAACAGACTTCTGTTTTCTATTGCACACGTCAGCACTTTGTCCATAATTAAACAGGCTATTCCAATTACCACCACCCAAGAAGTTAAGAAGTGGATCTTTTATTAATATTGGGAAAAAAGGCGCTAAAGGCCACTGAATCGGAAAAGGGAGCGACGGGCTCTGCCTTGTTTGATAGGAGCCACTACCGTCAAGGGTATTGAGATCACTATTAATCAAATTTTTATTGAGTAATGGAACAACCATAACAGGTATATTAGTAATGTAAGGTGTCACTGCAACTTGACCGTGATTGGTTCCAATTGGAAACTGTGACAAGGAAATAGGCATTTGTCTTGAGTTTCGCGGTCCGCCTAAATCTTCGTTCGATAAAGAATTGCTCTCTTGATACTTATGTGTCAGAGTCGAGGGGTTTAGTTTGCCTGCCGCAATAATTTGTTGGATTTTTTCCAATATCTCTTTATTCATTACGTAGCCTCCTCCAGTTTGTGGTTGGGTATTATAATTTATTGGTGGTCGCCTTTTCGGAGTTTGTAAGCCATCATTGACGGCTTGTATCTTTTCAACAATATCTCTCGTGTTGCTACTTCCAACTTCAAGCCCTGGCACTTCTTCATAAATAAGAGATCTATCTGACTTGTCATTATGTTCTTCAGTTTCTTGATATCTTTCTTCAATAGTTAGAGGTGTGACAGCCCTGAAAGAAAGTATTTCGAGTAAGTTGTTTGTGTGGAAACACTCCATTACCATATCCAAGCCAAATATTAATTTAGCATGTAAGTAAAGTGTGTAAAAATAAAAGCGGTGCAATAAAAGCATCAGTTAATAATACAAATGGAAGTACATCATACCTGAACCATAGGATCCCAAAATGCGGGTTGGTCGAGCACATGATTGTCTAGTTGGTAACTAAGCCAAACGTTTCCAAGTTAGTCGGTGCTTTAAATGTATAGTGCAAACCAAGATATATAGGTCGTTTCGCGATATATAAAAGAAAGGAGTATTAAGCAGGGTTGGCAATAGTTAAAGGTACATCATGTCGTTTTCAAATTCATCAATGCAACGTTTGATTGTAGGAGTGTCAATTTTTCAAATTCAGTTTTGGAACATTCCAAAACTTTATAGAGTACGCCAACGTAAATATTGTTTTACTCGTTATACTTCAACAAGAATTAAAATAAACTTACTCATTATTTGAAGGCCGTGATGAAACTCCAACTACGAAGATTACAGTCAGAACCTGAAATAAGGAAAAAAACTTTGCTCAGGTAAAGGTAATTGCATTTTAAGTTATGACTTCGTTGGTATGAACAGAATCTTTTAAGTTTTCTGTATAAAGGAAGATTAAAATCATTAAACATATATTTTAGTGAATTAAAGTACAGTTTTTATTACGAGTAACCTAAAGAAAGATGGTTATCTAGTAAAGGACATTATCTTAAGTTATAATAACGGTAACTGGATTGTAAAAACTTGTTTACTTTTGATGCTCTTTATCTTTGCAAATGTCAGAGAAGCAACATATTTTCGAGCATTTAAGTAGAATGAGCGATTGATCTAGATATCTTAAATTTTGACATAAATTGTAGTTTAGGGAAAACGTGTATGTACCTATATGTTTAAAAAAAATAAACTTCTGTATTAAAATAAAGTGTGGTGTGACAACGTATTATACTAATACGTTTGGCCCTCGATTTTAAAATGTCTACAATCGTGTTCGGTGGTCTAATTTTGTCAATTTTACCATATTACAAAAACACAATGTTGAAAAAATTTCCACGAGCAGGGTTTGAACCTGCACCCTTCTGACATACCGGGTCAGGTGCTCTTCCAATTGAGCTATCGTGGTTCTAACCAGCCCGCCGAAATTATTCAACACTATTTACTTTTTTACTTTGAAAGCCAAAGGCGCCAATTCAATGTCAACAACTACCGTCATTAACATCTAATCATAATATTTTTACAAATACTAAAGATCAGTTAAGAAGTAGGCAAGCTATTTATAAAATGTTTTTATTTTGTCTATATAATTTTAACGCAAATTTTGTTGCGAGACAAATTACAAAAACACAATGTTGAAAAAATTTCCACGAGCAGGGTTTGAACCTGCACCCTTCTGACATACCGGGTCAGGTGCTCTTCCAATTGAGCTATCGTGGTTCTAACCAGCCCGCCGAAATTATTCAACACTATTTACTTTTTTACTTTGAAAGCCAAAGGCGCCAATTCAATGTCAACAACTACCGTCATTAACATCTAATCATAATATTTTTACAAATACTAAAGATCAGTTAAGAAGTAGAATTTTACCATAGCCCAATGTCAAAATGAGACACACTATTGAGACACAGACTTGAGGTACTGTTGAAGATGCAAAATTTTGTTGTGATAGTTGAGCATGCGTTGTTTCCTCTTTTATGTGTTTTACTAAAAAGAACATTACGGAATAGTATTTAACCTGTCAAAAAGTCTATAGTACTTTTAAAACGGTAAGCCTGGTTGCTAATTTAATGATAAGAAAAATCAAACTACAACTTTCCTTCTTTTCGTAACACTTACAACAGCAACAACCGGTTTTAAATTTTGACATTGAATTGAACAGGGTTGGCAGTTTCTTCTTGATAATTTATATAATGACCGTGGTTTCTATATTTTTAATTAAAATATAAAATAATAAAACGTCATACTTGTCTTGTTTTATGATTAAATTACTTAACCAAAGGCAATCGCCTATATTACGGAATTAAAGAAGCAGTAAAAAGTGTTCAACATTCACCAGTGGTTCGGAGTTTCGGTTGAAATGCGCTTCAAACTCTCCCTTATTCTTCCCTTATTCTTCCCTTAGTCTTCTACCATACCAACGATATGTGTAACAAAAAACGTTTTTTTCTTAACCCTTCTATTCAAAATAATCAAAATTTTAAATTTAAGCATCGACATAACAAATGGTATGTTTAATATTGTGTATTCGATTTATGATTATGAAGCATTGTTTAATATAATAAGTTGATAGCCCTACAGAAATAGTGAGTCATTTTTATTTTCTTTTTCGTTCGAAAACAAGTTGAACTTGACCTTGCAATCTTGCTTCTTGTTCTCACATTCATAAACATTTGCCATGCACTTGTTTCTAATATTATAAATAGAAAGCATTTTGAAGTTTAAAATATTTCATGAAAGTTTAATAACACATAACATTTGCTTTATACACAACAATGGGTTTAGTAAGAGTTGAGTTGAGTAAGAGTTGAAATGAAACTACTTGTTCTTTTATACATTAGGTTTTATTAATGTAATTAGTGTTCGCGTAATCTTTAGAAAACAATATTTGAGTACGAGTGTTATTTCAAAAATATAGACACCGGTGTTCGAATATAACCGGTGACCGACATTTTTTCTCTTTAATCATTAAAAATAGGAGTCGACAACTGATGTTAGTCTTTAGCAACAACAATACAAATCACCTGCTTTCTAGCTGTCACCTATTTTGAATGAAAATGTATGTTACTTATAATTGGCAAAAAAAATAGAGGATACTTTTTTAAACAGTACCCATATTTTCTGGAGCGACTCAGAATCGGTGAGTAAACAACTTTCTCATAGTAACACGGGTCGAAATAAAACAAAAATTTTTGGACTTCCCATACTTTAGCGAACACTAGCCTGATTTGTATGAAGAGTGTCGAAATTTTTAGAATTTTTCAAAACATGTTACTATGAGAAAGTTGTTTACCTACCGATTCTGAGTCGCTCCAGAAAATATGGGTACTGTTAAAAAAAAATCCTATATGAACACTGGGCTTAAGTGTTAAACACAGATGCCACTACAGAAGTGCATTGGAAGTCACATTGAAGTTTCAAACTGGTTTACACCGCTCTATTTAGTTCTAGAAGCGACAAAAAGTTTTGACATTTCAAACGAAGCATGCCTACCTAGCACTTTTGCTTGTGACATTTATATCAGGAAGTAGTAATTGTTATACGTACAGTAGTTTGACATTTGGAATGTCCGTGTTGGGCTATGAGCTCAGCTAATAAACACTTATGTTTAGTAATAGTTTACCAATAATTAAAATTATAGTAAAGAATCAAAATATTAAAACAACAAGGAAGTACTGATTTGTAAAAGTTTTCTTTGACCTCTTTAAAAATCTTTGAAGGTTTGTATATTTGTTTTTCATTAGTGTGTTACAGGTTTTTATTTTTGTTTCTTTGTTTGTGTCTCTTATTGGTCAATATTTTTTTAATACGGATAAAGGTAGTAGTAATGGGTGTGTAACTTGTGTGTAAGAAACACGCGTTGGTTGCGCTGTAGCTCTTTGTTTTTTTGGGATACAGCCCCGTAGGTACTTAAGGTGTTATTTAACTAGAAAGTCACGAAGAGTTGTGTGTCATCGCTTCACTGTCACACATATTCCATCGCGCACAAAGAAATTTGGTGACTCGTTTCTTTGTCGCACCTCCAAAAGATGGAATAGTCTACCAGTACATGTTTTCCCTCTTTCCTATGATATGGGGTCCTTCAAACGAGGCGTGAAGAAGCACCTTGTGGGCCGGCAGAGTGAAGTTGACTGATGCTGCGTTGTTTTCACGCTGCACCAGTTGTCTTCGCGTCTGGACTCCATTTCCACTTAACATCAGGTGGTGTGGAGTCATTTGCCGTGCTAAGTATTAAAAAAAAAAAATGTGTGCACAAATTTTTAATGGCGGCTTTATCGCTACAAGCGATCTCTTTAATCTTTCATTTAAGAACCTAAGATAAAGATAAAGGAAGTGCGCAAATTCTAATGGAAACATTTATATCACAGACCATGTTAGTGATTTTATGACCGTTCTTCGCATCAAGTTTTATTCGTTTTGTTAGCACGGATGACAAAAAAAAAACTGTGTCAAACTGCAAGTAGGCGGCCCAGTTAGGCGATGCGCCGAAAACTCATTACTTAGTACGGGTAGTGCAAAAGGAAAAAATTGTGGGTCGAAGTCGGTCGAACACATATGGCGGTTGGCGATCGACACCGGACCGTTACCGACGAACTGTATTGCCAAGATTTGAACAAAAAACAAAATGCAATCGCAGTACCTTTATCAGGTTTGCGAATACACAAGTTATTAGCGCCATCTTAAATTGTTTTTAATTAACAACGGGTACGCGTTTGTCTCACTCACATAAGGACGATGACGGTACGGCCGAAAGTAAGAAGGCAGAATTCTCAACTACTGGAAAACTGGCTATCTTATAATATATGTACAAACGTTCAACAGAAGAAAGGTTTTTAATAAAGTGTATATCAATTGTAATCCGTAACCTACTAAATATTAAAAACACACTTAATCCTTATAAAACTGTTTTTTTTTTGGATGCTACCTCCTATATGCACGGGTATATCATCAAAAGATGGGAGTGGGTTCGAGATCGAGTGTCAGCAGTACAATATATCGAGTCTGTGGTAAATGCGGAACCCGAGAACCTTGAATTTGACCCTATTACGAGTAAGAAGGATTTAACTGAATCAACTGGAGTTTAGATGTTGGAGTCTAATAAGACAGTCGTTTTTTAAGGTTTACGCAAAATAAAACATTATTTATACTCGTACATATCTATATATATTCGCGTTTATTTTACATTTATCTTCTTATGTTGGACAATACAAGATTCCTAATAGCCTTGTTGCTAGTCTGCTTAACTGTACTTTTGTATTAAGCGGGATTTAGGCTATTTACATAATATCTTTTGTTTCAATCATAGAGGTCACCGGGTCAAGTCGGTTCAAGAAACTCGACTCTGATCTCCGAGACTCTATTATGCGTACGCCGTATGATTTTGTCCCACATACCCACATAGCGAAAGGGACCACATAGGGTAAGGCCACCATAGAGTACGTACTACCGAATAGTACAATTACACTACATAAATAGAACCCATTCCAAATCTTTATATATATATATTCCTTCTGTGCGTGTGTTCGGCTACACTGTGGTCGTCAAGTCATATATAGTGATCGCATAAACTTAAGTAAACAGTTATAATAGTTGTTCAAACTTATTCATTACACGCACTCATTGTGTCACTGACATAATGACAGGCACATGTTGCTGACAAACATGATATTTAAGTATGAAGTAGCACAGCGTACTCTTCTGCAGTGGGTGATCTTCGGTGACCTTACCTTACCCAACGGCCAAGGTATAACTTCATAGTTTTTTTGCAAATTTTAGAGCTTTTTTGATGCCATATAAAACTTGATTGATATTTTTTTGGTGAACAAATACAATTGGAGCAGTTCATTGGCACAGAGGCCAGCGCATTCGGCTTGGGATTAAGCGGGTTTAGCGATTTTCGTAATACCGGGTCATTGGACGACCCGGCATTATATTATATTTATTATGTCGTGCTTAGGAAGGCACATTAAGCCATCGCCGTTGGTCCCGGTTGGTATCATGAGATTGTAGTCAAAAAGGCTGACGATGATGATTTAGATCTATAAAGATCTAAATCATAGTGGCATGGATCGATAAAGATCTGAATCGATTATGAAAAGTTGAAGACACGAGACAGACACAACCACAATAGCCTTTATGGAGAGGCATCTGGTTCGGTTTGTCAGAAGGCGAGTGTTCGAATCCGGCTAGGGCGATCTTTTTGTTTATATGAATCCACGAGTGGGATAGAACCCAAAGCCAATTGTCATCACCATTTTAATTTGTTCGCCACAAAATGTATGTAAATTTTAAATTTGTATCATATTAATCGCACATTAATATTTGTTTTACTAAAATTAAAAAGTCATGGTGGTTAACTGTCAAGTGGTCGGACCTATATCCAAAGGTTCTAGTCTCATATCGGACTAAGTGTTACTCGGATTTTCCAATGCGTAGCCCGGGTTTGTGTCCACCACACCCATCAATTGTGGCGATGACTTGATTTCAATGATGGGGAGGTATTTGCTTAGCAGTGGGACAGTATATTATATTCTAGCTGCTTTCTCTCTCTTTTCCCGACTATATATTCCACATCCTTATCATTTTCCTACACTTCGCTCTGTCCTCGACATCCTGCTCCATTTCCTGGCTCCCTCATGTGTCTTTGAACTACATCCTTCCATCTTGCCTTGGGTCTGCCTCGCGATCTTGGACCAGGGACAGAATAATGCAGTGCCAAGTTTCCTACGTAGTCGGAATGCCTCGTCTTCACATGTCCACTAATACTATACTACTTTTTTAACATTGAAGAACGCCCTTTGTGTGAAACATGATGTTTCCAAGTTTTCCATGGTACTCAACATTAACCTGGTTCCATTGTGCGGGAAAGCCGAGAAAAGTTCAAAGTAAGGCTTTATTATACTGAAGAGAAATAGTACTGTATGGTGGTACTAATGGTACACGGACACATTAGCTATGCCGACGCACGATTTTCATAATATAAGATGGACTTTTACTGATTAACAGTCTGAACTCAATGCCCATTATATTCTCACTCTCACATACAGCGAACCCAAATGTACAATTACTATTTAGGCATTATATATACTATATTAGAGATTTTAATTTACTGATTAAGTATGTATTACTATAGCTAAAAAATTGTATGTTCTTTTTCGATTCAGCTATTATATTTATAGCTATTATATTTATATTTATTATATACATAATTTGTTTTAAAACGTACAATATCGTTATAACTATTTAAACTATCATGGTCACTTGCAATTGAGTAATTACTAACGGGATTCTTACCATGTTTATTATTTTTGAGTATGCTCATATAAAATAAAACCAACCCGCATTAACTTCTGTAATTTCGTGATCATGGCGCATGCAACTGTGCCGAAATATCGGGTACACTATCGTGTCTCAAAAGGTCTCCTTATTACATTTGGATAATAGTGAATACAATCAATAGAATCTTTTGATGAAATAAGTTATTCATACTTTAGTATATGAAAAAAAAATAGAAGCTTTAGAAGTCTATAATATTGGATCCTTACCTAAATTGACGTTTTTTTCTCACCCATTAATAGGTGTATTCCTTCTAAAACTCAATGTCAGTTTTGTTACTTAAGTTTCAGTAATAACAATGATTTTAAATTGTGTGTCTTTATGGCCTATATAATTCTTTTTTTAGCGGAATTGATCTTTTGTTTCATTGTTACTTTGAAGGGACTTGATTTTTTTTAATTTTTGTGGTTTACTATATTTAGCTAGTGAAACAAACACACTGCTTTACAATTTTTAAAGTGTCAACATAAATAGATGTTAAGAAAATTTAAAAAACGTTAGTATGAAAATAATAATTTTATAAAAAATCTTCATACAAAACGTCAATTTCATAGGTAATGACCTAATTACAGAGAATAGTCATTTGCACAGGGATTCTGTTAGATAGTTAAAACTGTACGCGTCCAAAGCGTTAAACGTTTCCAAATATAGTAAAAATACTACGATAATAAAATTACACGCATGAAAGATTCTTAACAACATCAAAACTATTTCACCGCGTCTATGTTTCAGTACCTAGTTCCGGTCAGTGGTCAGTGTATGATTCGTTTAATGTACTCGGCTCAGTGGTTGGGTACGTAATAAGTCCGCCTGGTCACCTTATCAAGTCCTGATTGTGTTTTGATACATAGTTAGGGATAAGATAGCCACTACCTCAGTGGTTGAGGATTCCGTGCGAGGGCTGCTGCCACTTTTTGACTTATTCACTCACCATAAAGCGGGACGACGACCAAACATTGTAGAATATAAAAAGAAACAAAACCATATTTATAGCCGGTTATTAGATTGAGAACTGATAACATCGGGTGAAAACTGACGATATCTCATAATTTCAGCAATTTTTAAAAACAATTTCATGCTATAGGTTTTACAGAGTTTGCGTTTATCGCTATACTTTTATAAAATATAAATTATTAGTGTCCATAGTCTCCCTAAAATGTTAGAGCTAACATGACGACATACACTTCGATTTGTGAACATTCAAAAAGGCTGACCCTTTCTGGCACTGTCATAATGTCGAAAATACGTAGCGCCTGCGACAATTGAGACCGAAATCCAAAAATATTTAAAAAAATATATTTATTAGTATAGTTATCAAAATATTATGCAACTATTAAATTACGAAAATTTATGATAATATATATATTTCAATGGTTTCCAACCAATAGTGATTGTTTAGTGGTGTTATCGAAAATAATTACGAACGAGTTAAAATTATAGAATCGTGTTTTTGAGCTAGCTAATTCAAGATAAAGACATGAATTTAGCTATATCACCATTTCAGATTCGTAAGTCTTAATTTATTCGTCAAGAAAATCTTCAAATCATAATGCAACCATCTTATCGCTCAATATTCTTGACCGGTTAACCTTTCTACGAAGACTCAAATAGTTAATGACAAAAACTGGACCCACTTAACTCCAGCGTTTATTATTATCTTGCATTGTTATGGACTGTTTAACAGGAATAAGTGGGGTTAATAGCTATTTGGAACTACGAGTTTACGGAAAAAAAAGGTTGCCAGTCGTCAACTTAAGATAAATTAACGTGTTTATATAATATACATCTTTTATTTTTATTCAGCAACGGAAAAGTGGCTTTTATCCCAAATAATGACAATTCGATAGTCACTGTAAGGCCGAATATGGAAAGTCACATCACCCGGATCTCTCAAAAAACTATGGAACTGTCTATGTCTCATCTCTAACCGACGGAACAAGATGTTAACACAGTTATTTAATAGAGTTATATAATAATAATATATGCATAGTACATAAGAAAGTCCCCGGAACGCGTCTGTTTGTTAGGACAGGCAGGTTTCTGAGATAACTCAGTAACCATTGGACGGAATTTGATGCGGTCTTTTCTAATAGATAGAGCGTCTTTCGAGGATGGTTTACGTAAACAATAAAATAATATATCTCAAAATAGTGAAGAACAGTGACTGTTTTAGCTAATCAATCCGATTACAATCTGGCCGTTCGAGCGCTTTCTTGGCTTACTCTGCTTAAACCGTTAATTTTTTTTACATTATTAAAACATTGTTCCATAATAGCGAAGCCGGACCGGGTTGCTAGTTTTTATATACATTGTGGTGGTAGCTAGCCAGGTGGACTACGAACAAGCCTTACCACTAACTACATTGAGCACTTATTTGTCCTCCGTAGCCGAGTGGCTTGCACGCCGGACTTTGGGCGGCGCTAACTCTGAGGTCCCGGGTTCGATTCCCGGTCGCGTCAATGTCGAAAACGAACTTTTCGATATTGTGTCGGGCCTGAGTAGTTGTGGTACCGTCGTTGTTTCTGATTTCCATGAAACGAGTGCTTTAGCTACTTACCTTGGGATCAGAACAATGTATGTGAAGTTGTCTCATATTTATTTATTTATTTATTTATTTATTTATTTATTTATTTATTTGACTGACCGATAACAGCATATATGACCGCTGGAAATCGATTCCGGCACCTCTAGGACTGAGGCCGAGAGATTTAAATGCATGCATGCAATGCAATGCATTTTAGTCTCCATGACACTACTTATAAAGTAAACTAAGTTAAAAAATTAAAGTAACTTTAAAACTCGGAATTAAACACTTTTCACGGATTTATTTATATACATTACATATTTTTATCCTGATGTTGCAAACCATTTGTAAGGTTCGACGTCTGGGAGATTGAAGTTGGAGGTGTTGGTTGTCTCAAAATAAAAATAAAAACTTAAAATTTATTTTTAAGTAGCTCTATCGTTATCTAAGTATAATCGGGTTCGTTTTACGTAAAATTTACATAAATGAGACCGACCATATAATTGTATTTAATAATTTAATAACTTCGAACAAATCCGTATAAACTGTTTCATTTCAATGTGACACATATTTTATGTTGTAGTGTACTACAACATAAAATTTAAAAAACCCTAAAGTTTAAAAATAAACTCCATCGATTTACAAAGTGTCGTAGCGGGATTCGAACCCGAGCGTTTCTTTTTCAGTTAAAGCTTTCTTTCAACTAATAAACTTAAAACTTAGTACTTAAGCAAAATAGTCTTACCGTGAATCCGAGTAAACAGTGACGCATCATAATGCCGGTATCGATGATAAACAACAAAGAGAACAACAGAAGCGTGCGTCCAACTCGACGACTGAGCCACAACTCCAAAGCTCCTCGGGTCAGCGCAGCTTTTTGCTAATCGCGGGATCGAGACGGTCCCTGCCACCTTTCACTTTCTCGATGTTAGTTCGAACTTCGAATGTTTAGAATTATGTTTCGCCCGTGTTCTTATATGTAATTTTTGGCGATAGGAATCGGCTGACAGATGACTTGTTTGGGAAAATGGTGAGGCTTGATTATAAGTTGCAGTTACTCCAGTTATGTGTGTCTGTGTGTGTGTGTTCCCAAACTGTTTTTATTGTTTCATGTGGTTTTGAGAAGCTTGTTAGCGCAGAAGTTAACGCGCCCGGTCTGCGAGTGCTGAGGTTAAGCAACTTATGGCCGGTCAACGGATAGGTGATTAAAAATTCGTGCTTTGAAAGGCACGCAAAGCCGTTCATCCCGGCTGCATTAGCAGTCGTTAACAACCAACGCACCGCTCTGGGCCCGCGTGGAGGTATGGCTCGTTCTATATCCATCCACAGGGAAGACTCGTGCCCCAGCAGTGGGGACATACAAAAACAATGAGCTGATGATGATGATGATGTGATTTTAGAGTTTAAAAAAAAAAGTATTCAATTCAGTTCAACCTGAAAGGGCTATTAAATAATAATGATAGTTACTATATTGCTATGTGATTGTTAGACATATTATTGTTTTACAAAAGATGGCAAGACGAAGAGTGTCTTTACTATCTGTGGATTTACCTTCTTGATAATTGATTCATGATTGAGATAAGATTTTAAAACCAATTAAACATTCAAACATTCATGCTCTGTTTTATTGAGGGTTAACGTTAAAGAAGAGTTAGTTTACCTTCTGCATGGTTCTTAACGTCAATGTCAGTCAAAAGTAGTAGTCACGAGCATTAACATGTATATACACAAAAATTATGATATAAATATTACGATCGGATGTTAATGACGGTAGTTGTTGACATTGAATTGGCGCTGTTGGCTTTCAAAGTAAAAAAGTAAATAGTGTTGAATAATTTCGGCGGGCTGGTTAGAACCACGATAGCTCAATTGGGAGGACACCTGACCCGGTATGTCAGAAGGGTGCAGGTTCAAATCCTGCTCGTGGAAATGTTTTCAATATTTTTGTGTTTTGTGTTTTTATAATTTGTTTCGCATCAAAATTTGCTTTAAATTTATATAAACAAAACAAAAACATTTTATGTATATACATTTTTCACTTTTTTTTATTCTTATTCGATTGTATTAAGAGTTAAATTGTTTACATGTTAATGCTCGTGACTGTACACGTAGAGCTATTATATGTGCGTGTTCGTTTCCATTTGTGATTCTTATCATTTGATAACAAAGATTTATTCAAGCAAATTCTCCGGCTTAAAGGCTTTTTTTTATTGTTATATTATTTCGAATAATTTCTTTTTTATATTTTTTATCTTAAACTTATGCATATTAATATACACACCTATTACTGTAATATTACAATTCAGAATCAATAATCTGTACAATATGAGCCACATAATTACAAACAATACAAACTAGTAATTATTTTATATTATAGGGCAATCAATTGAAGGGATCAGAAATCATCTCGACATTGATTTCAATGAATAATTGCACCGTTGTAATAAAACTTGTCTTGTTTATTCGATTTCATTTTATTTCTTCTTTATAAACATTGTCTAGTAACCATTTTAAAGAGTTTCATAAAGACGCTTCTCTTGGGCTAGATAATTGGTGTGAGTGTAGGAAAGTTTATTAAGTTTATTCGTTAATTTATTTATGTTTTTTCTAACAAAAAAATAATTCTAATGCCTGTGTCTAAATTACATGTATCTTCAAACCAAACATAGATTCCAATACAGGATGCTGTATGAAAAAATCCGGAATACTATAAAGAGTGTCAACGATAATTTAATATTGATGTGAAATGTGAAAGCTTTTTTTTGCTAATTGTTACGCTTCCTCCAAATTATTAGTGCTCAATTTTTTGTTGAATTTCTCTTATTCGCACTTTCAGCTAATAGCATATATGGATAGTCTTGTGTATTAGGCATTAATCAAATACGACAGGTTTATAAAAAAAAATCACTGTGGCGAGTGTGAAAGTGTTTAACTTAATGCTGACTAATTGATTAACTATGAATTATTATTAGCCTCTTACATATGAATGTGCTACTGTTTTTGTTAGACTGTTTTAAATGAATACTTGGAACGTGCCTGACTTAACGTCATGAATCGTCCGTAGTAAACACCTTTGATTGATGTTTAAAAGTACATACGTTTTGATAACATTTATAACGTTCATGTTTTATATAGTATAGTTATCTATATTACACACTTAATAACATGTAAAACTTATCCTGGTTGTAAAGATTTATGATTTTTTTTGTTGAGATTTCAATTCTCCATACATAAAAACTAAATAATTAAAAAACGCGATTAACCAAAAAGATTAAGGGTACAAATAAATAAAGAATAACCTCCGAATAGTTATGCCGTGTTTTGTCTCTTTTACTCTAATTTGAAATTACGTTTACATGACAGGGACAAAACACGGATTAACTATTCGGAGCTTATTCTTTGTTTATTTGTAAACCACTAAGTAACTAACAAATATAACTAAAATATAGCTACCTCTGCCAGCGTATTAGCTTGGCAATCCAGAGGGGCATGTTGCCAGCATTCTTGGGACCTTTCCCATGTGCCCACAGTTGAAAGACATCTTTTATTTATAGATATTTTGTTTTTTATTTTTTTTTCTGTTTTCTTTTTAAGTTCAGTTGAGTTATGTTTCTTTTTGTTGTGTTTATATTACTTATATTTAAAATATTATATGTACGTATATACGTATGTTAAATTTCATTGAAACTAACGGGGGACTCATACATGCTTTCCAAAAATATTGTCCGGGTGTTTTTTTTTACAAACTTGCCGGACGTTTATCACACGGATATGACATGGAGTGTGAGATTTGGTATGATAAAAAATCATAATTATAGAGTGCAGCAAGATAAAATGTAGGTATGTATGATGTCCAAAGTTATCGAGTGGCAGAGCGCTCGGCCCGATACCCGAAGGTTCCGGCTTCAATTCTCGGGTTGGGCTAAATGTATTTCGGGTTATTCGATGCATAGCCCGGGATTGTGATCACCAACCCGCATTTGGCAAGCATGGTGATTAAGCCATTACCCATCAATTGTAGCGATGACTTGATTTCAATGATGGAGCCTTTGCCCAGCAGTGGGCAGTTATAGACTGTTAACTTTACTTTATGTATAATGTGTTACATTACATCGTATAAACATTGCATATTTTGTGAAATTTGACTACTACGCGACCACACATACATACATACAGTTCTAACAATTACGCGTATTACAATACTATGACACTTGGCTGTACAAAAGGCTCTACGTTTTTTGTGAATCACCGTGTTTGTTACTGACTCGCGCTGCGCATTGTGTGATTAGCAGTCTGCGGGGTCGTTGAACAGTTTTGAATTCTTGAGAGCCTTTTCGAGCGAACGTGCAAATATCCTCTATAATCTCGTGTTTGGATCGGACCATAACGCTTACTTCTACGACAGTGTTTACCGTAAGTAGCTCTAATGGTAAGTCCTTCATAGTTGTGTCACCTTATAGAGGGGAGTTAGAGAATTTCAACTGTTTTAAATGGTAGAAGATCAATGCCGCATCGGTTTGTAATCGTGCAAATTAAGCAACTTTCGCAATATCTGGTCGCTGGATGGATTACCGAATTATGGATTGGTTAACGCTCCCGATCTGCTAAGGTTAAGCAACTGTCACAGATTCCGGTCATCGGATGGGTGACCAAAAATGTATCATCTCAAGCTTTTCCATGCTTCGGAAGGCACGTAAAGCCGTTGGTCCCGGCTGCATCAGCAGTCGTTAACAACCACCAATCCGCACAGGGCCCGCGTGTTGGTTTATGGCCCGTTCTCTCTATCCATCCATATACAAGGCTCGTGCCCCAGCATTGGGGACATAAAATGAGCTGGTCGTACGTAGTATGGCCGCCTATAATAATAATAATTTCTTTATTAAAGCAACAAGGGCTCATAGGGTTAGTAACAAATGGACTTAAGAGCAATGTTAGTACATACATAATATAATTTTAATTTAATTTTAATTTTAATTTGGCCATGTCGAGAGAATGGATGAAGAATGATTGACGAAAAAAAGTGTATAAGGCGAGTGTGAATGAAAGTGTTGGTAGGGGTAGACCTAGGCGGACATTTCGAGATCAAATCAGGGACGTCTTGAAAAAAGGCCAGGTCAAGAGTACCCTACACCGAAGAGCATGTATGAAGGGAATAATGAAAGTGGACGAAGCGAAACAAGTATGTAAGGATCGTAGCATGTGGAAAGAAGTGGTCTCTGCCTACCCCTACGGGAAAGAGGCGTGATTATATGTATGTATGTATGTATGTATGTATATTATTGAAATAAATTAAATTAATACAATTAAATTAAGAAATACAATTTGAATTATTATAAGATTAAAATTTTTACTATAGACATGACAATATAATTTAAATTAATACAAACAGAATCAAAAAGTGTTTATTAAGAGTATTTGAATACAATTATTTGATTAAGATTAATACAATTAAAATTTCAACACAATTTGAATTACTTATTATGATTTTATGATTATATTTTATATTTTTTATATTTTTTTATATTTTCAACAATGGATTTTTTTTTTACAATAGATAGAATAGAAATTACAATAATATGTCCGTTACAATTACATATATATATATTATATATATATATATATATTAGTATATTAGTATATATATATATATATGTAATAATATATAATATATATATATAAATCCCACCAACTCTCATTTGCAGTGTCAGCATTGCAGTGGGATGATTTAGGCTGATGATTGTTACGGAGTAAATATTTTTTAATAATTTGTACTTTTTTAATGTACTACATGAACTGTCAATCCTCATTACTTTTTTTTGCTCCTTTTGTCGTCGTTTCTCTGCTCTCCTCTTACTTTTGATTGACAATGATAATTTTTTACGTTAGACCTTTCATATTCATAGTAATATTGAGGTAAGCTCTGTATTTTTGTTTGTAACGAATAAACTCAAAAACTACTGGACCGATTTAAAAAATCTTTCACCATTAGAATGCTACATTAGCGCTGAGTAACATAGGCTATATTTAAAAAAAATCCACCCATGCGAAACCGGGACAGGCCGCTAGTCTTTGATAAATTCATATTGTTGACTATGAAAAAGGCGGTTTTTTTGAACACAAAATACAAAACACAACAATAAATGAATTGTATACCTACACAGTTTTTTTATGTATTACTTTAACAGAAATTATCTAGAAGCCGTTTGGCGATAAAATCACCAAAACCTTTTTGGCAGCATCGTGCAAAGAATACGTCAATTACGCCAAAATAATCAAATATACCATACTAGATACCATAGTGTCCACATTATACTATATTTTTAAAACGAACCTTATTCACTTCTATTAAGGTTGAAAACAACTGTTAATTTTATAATATACTTTCTGAAGCGACGCAATTCTGAGCTTGGTCGTGAACTTGACCGCTCACATGTGATTTATTAACGTTGCTCGAAATATTAGGTAGGTCCGACTTTTTTACATCGATATATCGATATGTAAGTAAATGTATGTAAATGGCTTCGACAACCGCCATTATAGCGATCCATCTATATGATTTATGGCCAAACAATAAAATTAAGATATCGACGATATTCTGATTTTGTTTCATTACATTATTTTAACGTTAGAAATAGATGTAAGAAAGTGGACCAATTTGAACATGGTTAGAAATTAGTGATTTTTTTAGATAAAGTATGTTTTTTACTTATGAATAAAAATCCTGCAAGTGAAGAATCATTCGCAATACTAGGTAACAGGATGGGTGACTAAAATAAAATATCTCGAGCCCTTTCGTACTTTAGATTTCACGTTTAGCCGTTGGTCCTGGCTGTTGCCGTAAGGTGGACGTCCTCAAGACACACCAGCTGGTATTAGGCCAGTGTGGTGGGTTATGGCCTGATCTTCCCATGTGCTATTCATGTGGGAAGACCAGAGCCCAGCAGTGACACGTTTATAGGCTGACGATGATAATGATTAGAAATCATTGTCAACATTCAGGGGTTTCGTAGTGTCGATTCCAAGTTTAGAATAACAATTTTAATAAATTATACATATAATTATAATTCTATAAATTCTACAAATAAATTTGTAACTCTACAACATATCAAAATATCCGCAGAATATCAGCGTTGCAGGTGATGTTCATGCTGCAGCATGTGCTGAGTTTCCTTTTCAGTTTCGATTCTTTATTTTATATTTTATTTGAAAATTTGAAACTGAATAAATATTTTGATTTGATTTGATGTTATCGATAGTATGATAGCATACATAGCATACGTGTAACATACTTTTATATATAAATTGTATGTATGTAAGTCTGTAAGGTTTCTATAATATGGGCCTCTATGTAACTTAACATCTGTACATTATTTATTGCCTGAATTAAATAATTTCTATTCTATTGTATTACCTGATTCGCAAAACCGTTTGAAAGTTATTAACTATAAATGATAGTACTTTAATCTTAACCCATATCAATCGATGACAAAGCACATCATTAATTAAGACTTTTACTTTTGGTCGTTAGAACAACAGCCGTAACTAATACTGTTTACAGTCACAATGGGTGTATATTGAGATAAGCCAAGAAACTAGTTTACGGTGAGTTAGTTACTAGTTCCGCTTTCTTGTAGTTAGCCTTCGCAGGTCTGCTGACACGATGCTATGCTGCGATTGTCACGGTCAAGTTCATGTCGAGACATAGGGGGTAACCACGAGCTCTTATAGTAGTATTATAGCAGTTGTTGCGGCGTCTCAAGCGTCAAGCGTCTCTTCAATATATTAGTAAAATTTTAAACACGTTGCGCATTTTCTCCACGGGTTTCGGCAGAATATCAGTGTTGAGACCTTGGTGGCAAAAAAAAAACTGAGTCGGAGCCCTTTGGTTGACTCGGCACATACTATATGTTACACTAAGGTTGTATATTTAGTTCCTGTATTTTTTTTTCATGTGACTTTGTGTATGTGTCGTGTATTACCAATAAATGTTATTCATTAATTCATTCAATAATACTGCTATAAGAGCTCATAATTAGGGGGCAGGAGGGGTTGATGCAATTGTACCGATTTCGTACTTAAAACATCAAATGATCATCATTGCTTCTGCTTAACATCAGGCAGAACAGAGACGTTTGCCTTACTTTCTACAAAAAAAAAAAACCAACAAAAAAAACTGGTAAAGTGCGAGTTTAACTCGCGTGCTGCGGGTAAATTAATATTTAAATATATTTTATACCACTTTTAAATTGATTCAGTTTTTAACTTTTAAAAAATGTAGTTATATAATCATTAATACTTCTTTTGGTTTATCTATAAATATTGTTTTTTTATTCATTGAAACTTTAATGTATACAACATTTCTGTTTTATTGACTGACTTACTATTAAAATCATCTCATCATCATCATTATATCTGGTTTGATTATCTTTTGCGTAGCAAAACTACCCCCAACTAAGTGGCTTGTTTCTTATAATAAATAAAAAAAGAATTAACACCAAATCGCTTTATCTAAGCAAAGGAAATAACGATCGCCGGATGTTTTAATTTAAGAGTTACCAGTTACAAAAAAAAAAGTGGTTCACAGTTTTTGGCCTCAAACTGTTTTATGGTAGGCAGCTTTTATTGGCATTATACCGTTTCTTATAAAACACATAACTGCTCACCAATTTAGTTGTTAACGTTGAGATAACATCGTAGCCAGCAGCGGGCACTGAAGGTACTGTTTGCTCACTGAGTTAGTGAGCACCTAATGAATGGGTTGAGTTGTAGAAAAAGCTTTGAGATTGTCATCTCTTTAAAATGGGATGGATTTATAACATAATTTGCTGCCTATGTGGTCTAGTGGTTGGACTGATATATATTTGCATAAGTCGATATTTTTTGCATGTAAGTACTTTATTGTCTAAAAAGGTAACCGTATGCAGGTCTTCTTGTATTGTATATTGTTGCTGTTGTATTTTATTTATTTATTCAGGAAAACATACATTTTGTGTGTTTATTGTAATGGAGTGTCCTTCTATGACAAGTAAAGCTTTTTCCCATAGTAGAAAAAAAAAGGTCTCACAGAGTTTTACAGAGGTTTTACAGAGTCTCTGTAAAAGAATGGGAGGACGAATGAAAAAAAAAATTCCTTGCTGAGTTTCTGACCGGATTTATCCCGTCCTGTAGAATAACGAACCGATGGCAAATGGACATTCAAAAAAGCCTTACTATTTAAAAACAACATGTATTTTTTTTAATTCCGATAATCGGTCTCAGTTGAATTATCGGATGGGTTTCCAAAATATATCTCTAGTTCTATCGCCCTTTTGAAGATACGTTAAGCTGTTGTTGTCGCAAGATGGTAGTCGATACGGTATCCCGATGTACTGTTGATTACAAAGGAAGGCTATTTATAAACCCTTTTTGCAAAGTTCAAACTGTTATGAATAGCTTATTAGGGATCAGTCAGTGTAGCTACTGTGCAAATCTAGTCTGACGATGGTGATAAGCTTCTCTTAAAACTATTTAATAAAGAAAGCTTCTTCTCATTGTAAAATGAATGAGTTTACTGTGATAATAAAGTTAGTTTCCCATCACGATGTTAATTAACTACTGTTTTGACCACTCTGCAATAAAATAATTCAACTTTATAATGGTAATAGTGTCCTGTTAAATACCAATGAAATATAATTTATGAATGGAGTTCAACCAACTCGCTCGAAAACATTTCGCGGTTTATTTCAACCTGTCTGTCAATTTGATTTGTGGGAACTTTTTATATTAGGTCTCACTTATACATACTATTAATTACAAAGGATTAATTACTAAATAAGTAATTTAAAAAAATATAGCAATAATAGAAAATAACAAGGTTTTATGGTTTTGAAAAATGTAAAGTCAATGACCTTATCCTAAAATATAAAAAAAAATATAATACCTATATGAAAGCAAAATTACCTAAACAAGTATATGTAAGTTTGAAATGACAAAGCATATTGGCATAGTTTTGAATTCCTAACGTTACAAATACCATTTTGTAAATGCAGTACAATAATTATGTTTTACTTATATAAAACTTCATTGATTTTAAAATGAGGTGTTCATATTGTATAAAGTTATTTTAAAGGTCTATAAGGTTTAGCCTGTCTGATAGTCACCGTTCCATTTAATATATTAAACATGAAAAATTTAAAGTTTAATTCAACAATATTATTTTCGGTTATTCTGGTTTGATTAGTTATTACTTAATACCTTTGGATTTTCTTATATTGTTTGTAAAGTAAAATCAAACTTTTGAATTTGTAACGATATTACTTTATTAACGCGTAAAGCTCTTACAGTATCACCGGATAGAGCGGCCAGGACGTCGTAGTCAGGATGTATACAAAGCTAAACTTTTTAGAAAAAATCGAAGCTGCTTTTTTTTTGATACATCCAAAAAGGACTGTGTTTTTGACCGTTACAATTTTTTTATTAGGAAACAATTATCATTTTAAACTGCTAATGTCATGTGGGCATGCGTAGGCCCAGTGGAGCATAACGGTTTACTTCCTAAAGCCGAATAAGGCGAGCTAAACGCTAACAGAGACGCCGTACGGTGTTATGGTAAACTTTATGTTTCATCAAAACCATTAATACGAACATTTTAAACATTTAATAATATTTTATCTTACATTTACGCTCTATATTATACTATAAATGTATCAATAAACAATAATTTCTATAATTACTTTTATGATTTAAGTTAAAATATTTTTAATTTCTTGAAGAATGTGATGCTTATATAACGATAGCATTTTAGCATATGTAGTTCTTTATCTCTGCATATTTTAATATATTGTTAAGTATATAAACTTATTAAAGTCTTATTATACCTATGTATACAAAAAAAGATACACATTTGAGAATACTATTGCAACAAACTTTCTTAAATTTTATGATTATTTAGATATCTCATTATATTCACCGTGAGTTTGTGAACTCTGGCTTTCTAATTACTATTTGTATAATGCCTGATTTTACCATTGACCCCTAAGTTTTAGGTGACCCCTAAGCCATTTTAGGTGACGGTTTTGCTCCAACAACTGTCACTTAACATGGACACCTAAAACTTAGGGGTCAATGGTGAAATCAGGCATAAGACTTTCAAACTAATCTACACTTATTATATAGAAAACAGTATTTGCAATACTCTATCAGTTTTACGATCTTTGCGAATGTTCTTTTGCGGATGCCATGTCGCCGTTTCACACATTAACATATCTTCTTCAATTTTGGGCTCCGCTTTATAGTCGTCTGTGATTCTTAGTTGCTGCCTTATATCAGCTTTAGCTTGAAAAACGTTCTTAGGAACATCTTTTCTATTTTCAAAATTGACTTCCTGGTTGATATTAAATATATTTTGTGGGGTTGAGTCAAGAGTACCATTATCACTCCTGCTTTCAAGTCTTATATCACTGTCTCTATGACTAAGAGTACCTCGAAAGTTAACAATAACTGTTGGTTTGACCACGGTTTGAGATTCTCTATTACCAACTTGGCTTTGTCCTGTCATCGTGTAGGACATCGGTCTAAAGTTTTCGGGTTTCTGCGTGACACTTTCTACTTCTTCTTCGTCTACTACTTCTTCTTGGTCTTTGTATTTGACGGGGTTTTTATTCTTATTTCCAGCTGGCTGTGGACTTTTTTGTTTCTTCGGCCTTTGAGTAGTCCTTGTGTTTTTGTCGCTCGTGTCTATGTACACTACGACCTCTTCCCTTGTGTCGTTATTCTTATTTTCATCAGTACTATCCAACAAAGTTCTAGGAAAACGATACTTTAGTGGGGGCATTTCAATTCGATCGTTCCGTCTTGGAATAAATTCGGCGTCGTTGGGTAATTGTGGCGAGTCATTTTCATATCCGTACGTCTCGTAGCCAAGGCCTATGTTGTTTTCAGAGTTCTGGTTTAAATTTTCTGGGAGCTGTGTACGTATTCTGAATGACTCAATGACGTCACGGAATAAGGACTTTCTCTGGTGAGGAACTGTCAATGATTTTTCTCTGGTGGGACGTGCGCTGCACAGAATGATCAGGTACGTCACGCATATGTAACACTGCATCTGAAAATAAATTAGGACATTCAATAACATTTAAAAATACAGTAATGCAGTTATAGTGGTAGCTACCCAGGCAAAGTCAGAGCAAGTCCCAACCACTAATTAATCTGAGTCTGTTATGTATTGCTTCCCGCCGTGAATAGAACTCAGAGAACTTATATGGGTCTGGTCTTACCAGTAGTCTAACCATCAGACCACAGAAGGCAACAAGGTGGCTTGGTAAAGACTTGACGACCCTTTATCATCATACACTGTTAGTTAATTAACATAACATTTTTAAAGCTTTTTACAAGGTTAACAACCACCAATCCGCAGTGGGCCCGCGTGGTGGTTTAGGGCCCGTTCTCCCTATCCATCTATAGGGAAGGCTCGTGCCCCAGCAGTGGGTACATAATATGCCGTATGACGCTACATATATGACGTAGCTGGTGATGATGATGATGATGAAGGCTAAGGTCTTAAATATAAAAATGAATAATTTTATCAAACTCTTTTAATTCTTCATTTAGGGCTTAACCATATTCACTAAAAAAAATGCCATTATTTAAACGGTTAGCAAAGTATTCGTATTTTTGTTAGCAAAAAAATGCTAGTTGGGCAGCAAAAAAGGTATTTGGGCAGCCACTTATGGTCAGCAAATATTTCTGAATCAGTCTACAACTTATATCATTCTGAACAGCTGTCTTATGCCGCTCCCCCCTTCCGTGACTGGCCCTCGCTAAGATGCGCTTCGCTCGGGTAAAAAAAATAATTACTTAGCCTAACCAACAGTAAGGATTTCTTATGCTGACCGATTGTATAATTCTGCTGACCAAATAATAATTAGGCTGACCAAATATTTATTTTGTAATACAAATAAATTATTTCCTTTATTATTTATCATCATATCTTTTACAAAACTGTTTTAACCCAGTGTCCTAGAAAACTATCACAATAGTTTAACTTATAATAAAATATTCTATTAGCTAACATTGTATGTTGAAATTGGGTCTATTACTATAAATGCATCTGCAAGTGAATTTGAATAGCACTAGTTTTAATTGATGGTTATAAAAATAAACTTTTCGGGGCTTTCGTATCGGTGAAAGCGTGTAGTTGTTCTGTTCCAGTTGATATTTTGGCGATGACTTTATAGATCCACTTTGAGTTGACCACTTTCTTCACACGAATTTAGAAGTGTTATGTTTTCTTTCGCTGTCTTAGTTGCAGTTACTGACATCTATGCCTTGATGTTTCGTCAAAAAGTCAACGCGAAACTTTTTTTATTTAATTAACATAGTAGTCATTTTATATTGTGAGAAATGAAGAACTTAAATAAACAACAACTTAAAAAACGATCACAAATTTTTTGTAACAAAACTTAATACAGATCGTCCGGCTGTAGAGCAATCTAGGTGTTGATAAGCCTAGCCGTACTAAACGAGCAGTTTGCGTGCGCGCCGCGCCGTTTATGGAAATTTAAAACAAAAGAAAGTAGAAAAAGGGTTAACTAGTAACTAGTTAACTCCGTTCTTCAACAATTTCAGTTACTGAGAATGGGTTCTACGTAGCTTTGAGGTTCGGCCATATTGTTTTTTTTATTTTAATAATTACACTTCAATTAAATATGTACTAGCTTTCCTTTACGATTCTAAACAAAAAATTATCTCGGAAGTAGTCCTGTTTGCTCATACCTATACCTACATTTAAATTTCGAATAACAATATGAAAAAAAATTGGATAACATCAACAACTTAAGCTTACTATGAACCTTAACTCTTAAAAGTAAAGATTAATTTAAGTTTGCAAAATATTTGTACTTTTACTGTTATCGCCACAAACGTCTCCGTCTCCCCAAAGTAGCCTAAACGTTTTTCAAGCGCTCATCGGGATGCTAGTACATAATTGATCGAAGATTGTACACTGAGTGTCTATTGCAAGTATTATTCTCCATTCGATTACGTTAACGATAAGAGATTTGATATGGCATTGTAGCAGCAGCGCCTTCCGTTGACAAATGAGAAGAGTTTAAAAAAAATTGGTTGCCTGTAAAGTCGATATACGGGCGAAAGTTTTACGTGACAACGACTTTGAGTGGTAAAATAATTTTAATGTGAATATTCATTCGTATAGTAGGAAGAAGGATGAAATAATAGTAACAAATTAAAACATTTATTTATACAAAGAATTATATTTAAAACATTAATTTATACAAAGAATCTCGCACTGAATTTCATATTAACAAAATTTTATTTTTACCTTTACACATACATACGTATTTACCTTTCACTTTTTATGTCTGTCTCTCTCGCTCTTAGGCGGGCTAACCATGCCCGAGTGGAAGGGACGCGTGCCTCTCACTCGCTCTCATTGTGAGCGCATAACGTGAGCGGAGCGTAACGCAGTTTCTTGAAGTGTCACCCGGCAAACCAATTTATAAGACGTTGTCACGTCAATATTGCCATACAAATTCTCGTTTTCGTTAACGGATCGAATGGCAAAAAAGATTTGCATTTAAGTTACGTTAATCAGCTCATCATGGTATCCTAATTAATCGTATTAATGCCTAAACTATTAAAAAAAAAGAAAACCTTAACAAATGCTTAATTATTTTTAGGACCTACCATTGGGAGCTGTTAGCATGAGATGGAATATATTTAATTTTATAATGCCGAGCCGAAGTGCAATTTGTAATCGAACCAAAGTGTGAGCATATGAGTGTTCTCGAGTATTACTGACCGTCGCGTACGGGACATGTTGTTTGAGAATAGCGAGACTGTACTTCAATTTTATGCTTCATCAAATTTATCGAATATTAATTTACAAAAAATAAATTAAAAATGGTTTATGTTTTCAATTTTGTATACTGATTTCCAAATTTCAGTATGAAGATGGATATTTCCGAAAACTGTTAAGTAGTGTCATATTTATAACGTTCATGTTTTTGAGTTATTATTTATATCCATAAACTTTTTTATATTGACTCGTCATAGTGACCACATCCTGCCTGATGGAAAGCCGATGCAGTCCAACATAATGAGGAATGCTGCTAGAAACATTTCTAGTACAGTCAACCGCACATCAAGCGTGACAGTGTGATATTAAGGCAGCCTTTACACCGTACAGGGGTTTATGCACTTTGGTCAATAATTCAAATTATGTTGAGTGAAATTTTATCACAATTTAGGAAAGATAGCCAAAATATAATTAAAACAATAGTTTTATTAGAAAATTACAGTATTTCATATACCTAAATAGTTTTATTATACAAACAATATGTAACTTATTATTGTTACGACTAAAGCGCCCTAACTCGGGTGCAGATAAAGGCAGTAGATATTGCAGATGCAATGTCACTGTTACATATGACGCGCGAGGGCATGCAGAATCGGACCTTTTTGAAGAATCGAAAATTTCGATTCCGATTCCATGATCGGAATCGGTTATCCGGTTTTTTTCGATATTTACTATTCTTTTTTGTTTTTTTTTGTAAAAATACAATTTTGTTTTACATTATGTAAAAAAAAACACATTTTCAATATTTGTTTCTTAAAATCAAATTATATATGTATTTCATTAAAATAAAACACGAGAACATCACAGAAACAGCTAATTCTTACAGGATAGGATATATAGGTAGGACTCCTACCCTAGTCCCTATGTAACTAGTACTGTTTCATCTCTTCTAATCTTCTCTTACTTCGGTAACAATAAATTGCACAAGAATTAACGATAGGAACAATAACTACATAACAATAACAATAACTAAATGTATAGGCATGAGCAAACAGGACAACTTTCGAGATGCTTTTTTGTTCCGGATCCTTTATCTAGTATATTATTGATCAAAGATATGAGCCATAAAAAACAAAAGATAAAATCCAAGTCAGCTAGACCAAGGAACAAAATAAACGCACAAAATGCGGCTAAACGCATGATTCCGAACTCCGCTGCACGCAGCAGTGCTGCCGCAGCACTACTGGTCCCCATATATTCTCTATAAATTTATATGAGATTATATTCCGAGTTACGCAGCAATGTCGCGCCAGCACTGCTGCGGCAGCAATGCTGCGTGCGGCGGAGTTTGGAATCATACCTTAACAGGTTGCTATTAAAACAATAGTACTAACCTTGTGTCTAGCGTGATGGGATAGACTAGCCCACGGGGTCGTCTGCGCCGGAGTGCCCGCGGACCGGGAAGCTAGCAGGGGTTGACTGAACCCCGATGAACTGGCAGGGTAACGCAACATTTTCTATTGCGATCAAGTTGCTATGTTTTATTATGTACTATTTATTATACTTATTATTATTATAGTATTTATTTATTTAAATAATTCAAACTTTAAAAATCATTAAAGAAATATTATGTAGATGCAAACAAACCTTATTCATACTATGACGTCTGTGAGTTAATTAGTGCTACTTAGTCTGGGGAGCGTTCGCACTAACATTGGTACTATTATGAATTATCATCGTGCAGCTTGTTTAATTATGTACAAATACCCAGCTGCCGCCGAGGTTGGTGCGAGGGCACCGTCAGACGTGAGCACCCGTTATACTCATGTGCGTGTTTTTTGTTTCATTTTGTTTTTGTTTTTATTTTATAATGTCGAGTGTAAACGAACTCTCCAAGGCATACAAACCCACGGGGTTTTGCTAAGGATGGATGTATAGTATAAGAAATTTTTTTTTTAACAAATGAAAAAATGGTGTGAGTGTAAAAAAATTTATTTATTTATTTATTATTATTTATACATGGCTGTTGCCATATAGAAACGATTAACGTCTGAATCATCATCATCATCAGTTCATTTTATGTCCCCACTGCTGGGGCACGAGCCTTCACTATGGATGTATAGGGAGAACGGACCATAAACCACCACGCGGGCCCAGTTGGAGGTTGTTAACGACTGCTAATGTAGCCGGGACCAATGGCTTAACGTGCCTTCACGCACGGAGGAGCTCGAGATGATACATTTTTTGTGGGGACATAAAATGAGCTGATGATGATGATGATGGTCGAGAAATTTTGCCGTAAGCATGATTTAATTGGAAATATAATAAGTAAACGGTTTGTAACTTCTGCTCACCATTAAACGGCAACCTGTCTGTCTAAAGACGGGAACGATAATGATCAGAGGTAATAAGTCAGTATCGACTTTATCGCACTATTCTTAAAGACTTTAGTTACTCCAGAAAATATATTTCTCTATTCGATTAACAAGTGTGCGTTTATGTATTACGCATGATTGCACTTTTTTTATCTTTTTGTGCGATTTCTAAAGGAATGAAGTTCATCGATATAAAAGAAATATTGAAGTGATTTTTAGTGTTTTATCTACCAATTCTTTGTTATTTTTTTGTTGGTTGTTTAAATGTTTAAATGATCATGATGTCGATGAAGTAGCATTATATATAAACCTTTGTGGGTTTCTAAGGTCTAGTTGGTTAGTTGAAATTGTAGTATATTAAGTGATGGATTACATATAATAATGTTATTTTAATATAGGGCCTATTTTTCAATCCTCAGATAAGTTTTATCCAACGAATAACATTGTCATTGTGACATATTTTCTAAAGAGAATCTCAACCAATATGTCAAAATTATTCAATGAATAAACTATAACTGACGATTGAAAAATCAGCCCATAGTCAAATAATTTCATACGCTTTTACAAAGTCACGTCTTCGATTTTGATGACTTCTGTCACAGGTATCAATCAAGCTATAATGAACAAACTAAGTATACCAGGGGACTTCTAGGCGGGAAAGTGAAGAGTCATGTCTGCGGTTTTGTTTTATTTTCAAAAAATTGTGTTATTAATCGAATATTAATGTGAAATAATGGTGGATTATTAACCGTTAAGTGTTCGTAAGTATGCATGAGTGTTGGCAAATGAAACAAAACAGTGCAACTTTACTTTTCAAAATCTCTCAAGAAGTCCACCCAAGGAATTAGTAAAGCCCCACATCTTTACTGAGATACTCGAGGGGTTGGGGGGTATATCATTTCTCACTTCTCATTTTATTATCATTCATCATCATACTGATTGGAAGGAAAAATTGTATATTTATGTATTACTTTGACACTGGCTAAATGTGCTAATCGCACGAAGCCATCAACTAAAAGAAAGAAAAAGTATAGCAGGAACTTCTTGGCGGGAAAGTGAAGAGTCATTTCTGCGGTTTTGTTTTATTTTCAGACCATATATTCTTTAACTGTCCAAGATACCCCGTCTCTTTGTATGACATCCTACTCTCTAAAATTCCCCGCTCTATAAACTTACTATTTCTTCTGTCTTTCCCTCATCCTTCCATATTAAATTATTTATGTAAGTTTATTCATACTCAATTCACAAAGTTTTTAAAAAGATATATCTTCTACCGACCAATATTTTTTAGTTATTAATAATTAGTCATTAGTTGGTCATAAGTGTTGCATCATGATTCAACTAACAGCTTCAAGTACAACTGTTTTGGTTTTTTATTTTAATAAAAGTATAATATACATTAGATATACAATAGATAGGATACTTACGAAATTTGATTTTACAATTTACTTAATTATAATTATACCTATATGTGCAGATTTGTAAATGGCATTAGTTAATTCATTGTCTAGTAATAGTTAATATTTGACTGTAAATCTCCCAACAAGCAAATAAATAAATAAAATAAATATTAATGTGAAATAATGGTGGATTATTAACCGTTATATGTTGGCAAATGACACAAAACAGTGCAACTTCACTTTTCAAATTCTCTCAAGAAGTTCGCAGTATAAGTTCGAAGAATAAGGACAAAGCGTTCATTAAGATTAAGCCAATTTAATACGTAAACTGCTTAAATATGTAATAAGTAATATTACATATTTAAGCATTTTGTAGTATACGCCTGCCCAAGAATTATTATCCATGTAAATAAGAAATTGATATAAAATATGTGGAGGCGTTATAACTATACTCTTACATTGAAATATACGAAGGCATAATTTAATTAAATCAAACACTGTTCAAAATAAAAATTCTTTTTTCTAGTCATGTTTAATGTTTAAATGCACAAATGAAATTCTAAAACGTCTCAAACAAATCTGTTGAATAACATTTACTATGCATTTATTATTTCATTAAAATCGCTACGACGTTACCCTTATAATTATTTAGACTACATTTAATTTCAGTTCTTAAAACACAATCCGTAGCTACAATAATAACATTAAAATATTTTTGTTTCAATCACCAATATAGCTTTTAGTTTTGGAATTGGAATTCTCAAATTGGGCTTCAGTATCGCTCGTAGTTTTTTCATCATCAATGAAAATCAAAATCTTATAAGAACAATACTTGTTCCGCCAACGTTGGCCTATCTCATTTTCTCTTGACAAGTTTCAGCTGGAAATTGTCGACGTGCTTCATCATAATGTCGTATTTCAATCGAAGTAGTTTGTCACCGTCCTGAACTATATGCTCTGCAGGCAGTATCTTGTACCGCCTCACCAGGGAAGCCACTACAGTCTTCATGGACATCATGGCGTATTGATAGCCTGTAAATATATAATATAAAGTATTTTATTAACACAACAAAGCACTTATTTATTACTAGACAAAGACACCTTAGCATAATATCTCGATGCTGTAGTAGTATCATGACGTTTAACTTCAGTGGACACCAGAAGAGGTGAAGACAGATACTGCATCCGCCAACGTCATGCATACATAATAGACATATTTTTAAAACTTTATGCCAATATTCTATCGACAGAGGTAGGGGCTTCCTCTATCGCTGGCAACTAGCTGAGCCTTTGAGGAATAAAAAAATTATAATACCTGTACAATTTCTGGGTCCGCAGCTAAAGGGTATAAAGGCCGCGGGGTGCTCCAGAATGGTGTCGAAGAATCTCTCCGGCCTGTAGACCTCGGCGTCGTCGCCCCAGTAACGCGGGTTGCGGTGCATCGCCCATATGTGGAAGATCACGCCCACGTCAGACACAATCTTTGCTCCCGATGCTGCAATTAAAATAAACAAAATCATCAAATAAAAATAGTCAAGTTTAAAATCTGTAACAATATGCCGCAAAGCCAGTTTGTAAGCCTACAAGGCGGGAGACCATCATCATCAGCCTATACTTGTCTTACAGTGTTTTGAATTGAAGAAATGGATTGAAAACGTCAAACATAATCCATCTGAATACATTGGCAATACAACACTCAACCTAAAAATACCCGATCAAAATCAGAGAGGAAAGCTTTGTCACAAAGGTATGGAAAGCTGCCTGTTGACATGAATGGACAGCCAGAGCAAAGTGGAGATAGCAGAAGAACAGACCCCGTCACAGGATGGGAGAAATGCTAAGAGCGAGAAGAGGTTTAACTGAATATTTAGTTTCGCACTCACGTAGAATTATATCTTTGTCTGTTCTTCGCGCTACAATCGGCACTGGTGGGTACAGGCGAAGAGTTTCCTTGACTACGGCATCTAAATATTTGAGGCGGGGCAAGTCCTCCGCTGTTATGTGTCTGTCATCATCACCGATCACATCTAATATCCTGCGGGGCAATAAAAACTTTTTATTAGGTATAGTAATTTATCAAACACACACTCATACTTGAGAAAATTCGACTAGTGTCAGGAGGTCAACCCTTTGCAATCCAGCGATAGCTCTGCCAATGCTACCGGTACAATGGTTTCCCTGACGGATTTTTGGTGCTTGTTTGCTGTCAGTTATCACATTTCCACCTCCACAGACGATGCACGCTACAGACGCGCTCCAAGCAGAGTTGTAAGGGTTAGACTGAACATAGAAATCACCAATTCCTGGACCTGGACGCCACATCTAGCATAGTCAAAGTAAGGTTCCGAGGTGAAATACATATCATCAGTGACAGTTGATGATCGCCTGATGTGCGAGTACTTTGGAGCCCCTCTAGGTCGGCTCTTACAACATTCACGGAAAGTTAGGCAGTTAATACATTTTTTTCACGTCCCAGACCAGCATGGAAATTGTATGGGGAGTTGTATTAAAACATTGTGAAACTGATGATTAAAATACGTACTCTTCGTATACTTTCTCCTGCACGTCGAGGTGTTTGGACAGCATCACCGAGGTGAAGGACGCCCCTACCGCTGAAGTGTCGGTACCAGCCAGTATGATGACCAACGCCTCTTCTCGGAGTTCTAAGTCTGTGTAGCCGCTCTCCTTACCAGAGGAATCAATGAGTAACTCGAGGAAACTCTTCGTCACGAGCTTTCCAGTATCTGAAATTTCAAAAGGAATTATAATCTCATCATCATTGTACTTAAAATTATTTACATTTGCTTAAAAAGATGGGGAAAAGAAAGCTTTCTTAGTTTTTATTATCGGCGATTTTCGGTTGAAGGCTCTCCCGAAATCGGAACTTGTGGTGGATTCAGTGCTTTAGTTTCTTATTATTTGACAAAAAAACGTTAACATAAACTCAATTACCATTGTTATCTTCATCAACGGCATTTTGATGTACTCTCTCCTTTATAGCTTTTTTCTTATCTGTTATTATCTGTAAGAAATATTAAAAATGAAAACATTCTATGTACTCGCCTGCACATCAGACCACAAACTGGCAAATTTCCTTTACTTTCTTTCTAAATTTATATAATATGGCATATGGGTTTATATCTTTATAAGTAATTCAACAGCTTTGAATAGGTTGAGGAGCTCGATGGCGCAGTGGTTAACGCGCCCGGTCTGCGAGTGATGAGGTTATCAATTTTCACAAAGGCCGGTCATCGGATGTGTGACCAAAAATTTATCATCTCGAGCTCCTCCGTGCTACGGAAGATACGTTAAGCAGTTGGTCTCGGCTGCTTTAGCAGTAGCTACCACCAATCCGCACTGGGCCCGCATGGTGGTTTATGTCCGTCCTGTTTTCCCTATCTATCCATAGGGAAGGCTCGTGCCTCAGCAGTGGGGACGTAAATGAGCTGATGACGATGATGGATAGGTTGATGTGCAGGTGTCTGTACATATTACCGGGTATTTACTCATGTGCATATTACTATAGAGAGCATACGGCCAATGCATGATAAAAAAAAATCTAATCTCATAGCAAATTATTCTTTACACAAGGTTTTTTCATAAGTTTTTATGAACTTAAGGTCTGTTTATTTAACAGCAACTGCAGCAACTCTAGAAATACATCTAGAATTGGATTTTGCAGATATAACTGCTAATTATTGTTATTCAAAGACAAAAATGTTCATATAGTGTCAAGATGGCCTTTTGGTGCTGGCATGCCTGCATAGTAACATGAAAAAAATATAAAATAACTACAAAGAACTTACATTAGAAACAAAGTTTTTTATATAATTGATGTCTTCACTGATGCGAGTGTAGTGGGGTGTGAACCGGTACAGGAAGTTGTTGTGGAGCCAAGGCCTTGTGATGCGCTGCGCGGTGGCTTTGCAGAAGCTCTCGAAGCTCTTCAGAAACAAATGGTTTGGCTGTTTCTGAATACCCAACTTTGCACCCAATGTAGTTTCTGAAATCAAATAATAAGATAATGTATTGTTTTTTGAAGTTTACGCAAACATTACACATTAAACTTTAACCCCCTTTTATCCGGACATTTCGAACCAAACCGATTCGGTCACAGGAAGACTGAGATTTGGTTGTCTATTTTTTGCTACGGTCAGTAATTTATTGCATTTAGATGCATACTGTTTGCAGTACTTAAAATTACACACAACCGCAGTAAAGAAAAGAGACAAAGTATACTGTTAAAAGGAAAACACTTACCACACACTGAATCCATGGTGAACGAAGTCATGTACTTCCAGATAGAGAAGGTTTCATTGTTAGCCGCTTCGCCCAGCCGGTCGACCATGATCGCACTCTGTTCCGCAAAGATTGATGAAAAGTGGTTCAGGTTTTTCTGGTTGAAGGTTGGGGCCATGACTTTGCGACGATGCTTCCATATCGGAACTGCAAAAATCCGTAACACTATTATTCACTATACTGTTTACGTTTTTTTTTATATATATTAAAGGTCTGTAAACGAGTAGGCGGACCGCCAGATGGTGAGCGGTCAGCGCCGACCATGGGATTCAGCAAAGTCAGAGGTGTTGCTTTTGTGTTGCCGACCCGAGGAAAACCTCTTTATACCCCCATGTCGTAGCTCAATGGTAAAACATCGGGAGGCAGCTCATTCCACAGTTTAATAGTGCGTGGAAGAACCTATTGCGCTAACCAATTTTTTATATTGTATGAAGGTCCAAATCAATACAGGTGACAAATCACTTTAAAAAGTTCATATTCAAAAACCGACCTTCCTACAAACGTCTTACAATTAAGCTGTCTGGTTATTTTGTACACGACCATTGCAAAAGTCAGAACGATGTACTTGCTTACTTTGTAAACCAAATTTTTACAAATATCACGAATATTAAAATAATAATTGGAAACTGTATTCATAAACATTTTTTTTAAATCAACTTAAATAAACCTCTTTTCTTTCTTTTAGTTGATGGCTTCGTACGATTAGCACATTTAGCCAGTGTCAAAGTAATTTTTCTTACAAGTAATACATAAATATACGATACTTCCTTCCAGTCAGTATGATGATGAATGATAATAAAAATGAGAAGTGAGAAATGATATACCCCCAACCCCTCGAGTATCTCAGTAAAGATGTGGGGCTTTACTAATTCCTCGGCGGACTTCTTGAGAGAATATGAAAAGTAAAGTTGCACTATTTTGTTTAATTTGGCAACACTTATGCACACTTACGAACACTTAACGGTTAATAATCCACCATTATTTCACATTAATATTCGACATAACACAAATTTTTGAAAATAAAACAAAACCGCAGACATCATCACTTTCCCGCCAAGAAGTCCTCAAAATAAACCTCTATTAAGATCAAAGCCACATACAAAATGGCTGCATCGCAGAGGGTTGCCAACTCAAACAAAATCACTTGTTTATTTGAAATTTACGAAAAGTAATTTTTTAAGATAGATTAGATCTTCTTCTCCACAACTACTCATTGCTTTGTTGCTAAATAACATAACGATGAGCGCAATATTGCAGCGACTTACGCTTTTCGTGTAGTGATTGCGATCTTGCTTTAAATAAAAAATATTTCGTTGTGGTTGCTGTTGGTGCCGGCCGCTATCAGAAGTTAGCAGTCGAAAAGCAAGCCACGTTAAAAGCTTTATGGCGGCTTTCAAAACATAACCAGATTAATCTTGAGGTTACTTACACGTATCATATAAAGCCCCTAGTACACGTTTAATTTGTATGTAGGTACACAAATGTATTTATTTTTATGTTGCTCATGTTTTGTGTTCAATAATAATGGGCTCATTGTGATAAAAAGTCAATAAACCTAAATATTTCCTCGTTACTCCATGACGCCATGCTCGCCAACATGTGAGCTGTTTGCGGCTTGCGCCAAATTCCCTTTGAGTCGTGTACGAAAACCCACACTCAACGGATGAAAAACATAAGCAACATAAAAATAGAAACACAGTTTTTTAATTGTCGCCATCTAGTGTACCTACTATTTTCTTTTGTGCCATTCTAGGAGCATAACACTTACACATTTGTAGTTTTTAACCCCGACGAAAATCCGACTTAAAAATAATAATAAAATAGTGTAAATTACTTGTGTCGTCGTAGTTTTTAAATTTCCATTCGGAAGTCTTGAGATAGTTCATATTAAAGTTATGTAAATAACTAAGTTATTATAAAGTAAGAGCAGCCGTTTTCAAGATATGCAGTTTACCGCTTACCGCCACCAACCTAAGCTTACCAACAGTCACAACCCTAACAATCACTTTATTTTTTCGCAAAAGTTAATTATTGAACAAAGTTCTAAGTAAGAGTTACTAAACGTAGATGTAGACAGTAGTGTAGGCATATGACTAAACGTGTTAGGTGCATATTTAACTTTTATCAACCCTATTAGTCAAACGAAGTCGGTGCAAGTCAAAGGTGAAGTCAAAGGGAGCCGACTGCACTGCGCTGCGCCTTTCGGCACGCGGCGACTTTGGCGGCGAATTCGGCGGTCCTATTGACATTTTGCTGTAGGTGTTTTAGATAAGGATGGGATGATGATCGATGACTTAACATATCGAATTATTGTACGTGTCGTGAATCGTAAATCGCGAATCATCTACTGCCACTAGGGTCTATTCTAACTAGTCAGACCAGATTCTATTGTAATCTCGTAGAATCATTGGTCTCCTGAGACCAATGATTCTACGAGATTCTAATTTCTGAGATTCTAAATTCTAAATTCTAATAAAAGATAATGATTCTATTGTAATCTCGTAGAATCATTGGTCTCCTGAGACCAGTGACTTGGCTTGCCAAGACGTCCCGGGTTCGATTCCCAGTTAGGTCAAATTATTTTGTAAATTCTTTGGTGGTAGGATTTTTTTGTGGAAGATGACGTGTTTAAGTTCCCGTGGTCTAGTAGTAAGACTACCGTCCCCAAGCGTAAATGTCCCGAGTTTGATTCCCAGCTAGGGCAAATTATTCAGTTACATTGGCTTGGTGGGTAGGTTTGTTTTAAAGTGGAAGATATGTTTTATCGACTCAAGTCAATTGATAAGATTACCGGTTTCGGATAACTGATGTTAAAATTACCTACAGCTGATAGGTTTTAGGATAGGTTTAGTCCACCGGGCTAGCTACTTTCCCACTACCCTTTTATGTAAGCCTCAGAGTAACAATCTTTGTTATTTTAATGTAAAATAAATACATTTTTTTAAATTTAAAACAAATTATCGTACGAGAGCAATAAACATCACAACGTTTCGCCCGTCCCTAGTGTTACACGTGCCGGCTTGAGAAGGAGCGCGTGCAATCGTCGAGTCCATCTTTTTTGGCATTGTTAAGTCAGAGGTCAGTCTGATGAGAATATCTGTGCGTGAATGAATATTGCAAAAATGCCGTGTAGATTATTTTAACATGTGCATGGTCACATGTTATCGTGACGCGAACTACAGCCTCGCTGAAGTGGTGAGGCTTTACCAGGAAATGTACGGTGTGCGCATCGGTCCCCGCACTATCTTGGGAGCTGAGTAGCGATTCCGGGAGTCGAGGAGGGAGGGAGGGAGGGATTTCAAATGACATTTTGTCAATGGCTCCGGCGAAATAGGCGGTGCAACATTTTGTGGACTGATGAAATCACGTTCACAAGAGTGGGCATGTTCAACATCCGCAATGCCCACTACTGGACTGAGGAAAACCCAAGATTGGCGCGCCCGGACCATTTTCAACATTGGTTTGGTAGGTTCAGTGTTAATGTGTGAACCGAAACAACTTCTCGATCCAGTTTTGCCGATGTTCGCCGACGTGCCTATCGGGCTGCGTCGCAGGCTGCACGATGGAGCGCCGGCGCACTACGACCGCAACGTCTGCGCGCATCTCACAGAGATCTATGAAGATTGTTGGATGGGGATGGGTCGCGGTGAACCGATCGCATGGCCAGCATGCTCACCGGACTTGACGCCGCTGGACTTTCACGTGTGGGGTCGTGCGTTGGACTTAGTGTGGTGGTTACGACGGCTATAGTCCATACTATCACCAGTGCCGAACAGTTACGAGCACGTTTAGTGAGTGCTTTTGAAACAATGCGCAGTGACAGTGACACTCTACTCTAGTGCGTGTTAGTCGGAAAGTTTACAAGAGGGCTAACCTTTGCGTCCGTCAAAAAGGGGGCTACTTCTAGCAGTTGCTCTAAGTGATTTTTTAAAATTTTATTTGTAGATAATTTTATGTTGTACAGTCAGCTACACATCATCCTATACAAAACTGTGAAATTTCTTCAATCGATTTTAAACTTTACATGCAACACCTTAAGGTCAAAAATTAACTAAAGAAATTTGATAGTTTTTAGGTTGACGTGGAGCTGACTGTGCATAATAAATTACCTTTCAGCCATTAAACACGCCAAGTAAGTGTTAACAAATTTATCTAAAATAAAAACGAATTTAATAATTCAATGGTTTTACATTAACTTGCCGGTCCAAAGCCTGGAGAAGTGTGATGGGAGGTATGAAAAGATGATTAATAATTTGTCAATATTAATAAATGTTTTTTTTAAATTTGTCATTGTGATAAAAATATGTCTGTTATTGTAATTTTAATAAACTATTTTAAATAAAATGTATTTTATTTATGTTACTACGCAATCCTTCTACCAACCCGCATTGGGTCAGCGTGGTGGGTCATGCATGGCCCAATCTCCTCATGTGATGTGGTCCATGTGGGAAGGCTTGTGCCCAGCAGTGGGACTTTTATAGGCTGATGATGAATATATTCATATTCATATTCATTTATAGCATCTTGTTGTAAGTATACCTCTATTACTAATAGTTCTGATCTGCCTGATAGGTAAACTTCAAGTAATAGATTGTTATTTTATGATATAAAAAATTAACATTTTAACATTTATTTAACTTATCATTCTCTGTAAAAGTACCTAATTCATAATTATAAATAACTCTATCACGAGCACAGGGTTTTTTAGCGCGCGGGATAATCTACGTAGAAAGAAATTTGGGAGTCCTCCCGTGCGTGCGCAGAGAGTAACAGTGAGCTCGCATACACTTTCATCAAAGTATGAGTGAGTGTGCAAAGGCACCTCGTGACGGTTAGGGGCGTGTCGTGTGTAAACAGAGTTCATTTACCGTACGCGTGCGCATATAGTAGTGATCAGCTGAGTACAGTATGATGTTTTACGTATTTCTGTTTCTAACTATTAATCATCAATTACTCAAAAACTTGCGTATAAATTAAAATGTTTATTGGGGACAATAATTTTATTTTGGCGCAAACTACCGGTACTTTAACGAAACGTGTCTGATTTAATCTGACCCTATATATCAGGCTTACTATATTCTTTTTCTCCAGTCCTCCCTACTCACAATTCATAAAACCTGTTACTTGCTTGGAGTTGAGAAATTCACAATGCTGCGACAGCACGTTTGATCGCGTGAAAAAATACAATCAATCATATGTCACTACTAAAGTACTTCAACTAAATTTTCTAGGTATGCAAAAGTCCGAACTAAATCGATGTCAAGGTGACAAGATCAAATTAGTATTATATCTATCTATACATATAAAATGCTTTGTCTTGAATGACTGACGGATCAACGCACAACCTAAACCGCTGATCGAAAAGACCTGAAACTTGGAGGGTGTGTTCTTTGTATAACGTAGGCATCCGATAAGAAAGGATTTTCCGAAATTCTACCCCTAAGGGGGTGAAAAAGGGGGGCAAAGTTTGTATGGGACAACGTGATTCCTTAGTCCAATCTACTTCAAATTTTGCATAAACCTTTTTTTACAGAATTGATGGAAGACGTGTTTCGTATTTTATTGAAATTCATCCCCTAACGGGCTTAAAAAGGGTAGAAAGTTATTTAGGCGGTGATTTGCTTCGAAGTTGATATCAATACTCCTTAGTGCTTATGATTTCAATTACATTTTATTGTGACACATGTTTGAAAACTCAATCCCATTTTATTCAAAAATGACCCTATGTGTATGGAATCACGCTGCTTCAATTATAGAGCATTTGGTGATCGAATGGCAAACTCTTACTTAAAACACAAAGGAGTTTTCACTGCACCCCATTATAAGGCAATGGGTAATTGGAATGGCCAATTGTGGCCTTTTTCAAAATTCTTGCGCAAATAAAGATCTTCTAGATTCTAAACGAACCATAATTGCTTTGACAAGTTAGCTCAAAACCGTAACTTTTGGAGATATTAACGAATCTATACTGAATACTATATCTATAAAATATATACTACTCAAAACAAAATAAGGGCCACGAGGTATTTTGTCTGTACCATGAAAATAATAAAACCAATATTATTTTTTTTGTCTCCATAACGAAAACTAATGTTGTTTTTACCGTGTAGACCAATAAATTTATTCTAATAATAATGATTAAAAAGTTTATTTGCTTTTGAAAGAAAAAACACATTTAAGGTTAAAAATAAAAACAATGTAAAGTTACTGAAAACAAAAGAAAATACTCCATGCTCATCTTTTAGTAACGGGTATGCCCCCCTCGTTTCGTTACGCACTCCTGAAGCCTGGAGTGCATGCTCTCAATCAAATGCCTGACATTTTCCATTGGAATCTCTTCCCAGGCCCTTTTAACAGCGTTGATGAGTTGCTGTTGGTTGTGGATTTCCTGATCACCGTCTCTAACTCTTCGTTTCAACTGATCCCACATGTGCTCTATTGGATTTAAGTCCGGACTGTTCGCCGGCCACGGCAAGACTTGAATTTGAGACGCTTCCAGTACAAACCGAGTCGCTTGAGCCGTGTGTGCACGAGCATTGTCTTGCATCAAGATGAATCCAGGACCCGCTCGCTGGGCAAATGGGATCACATGTGGTCTGACGACTTCCTCAATATACCGCTGAGCAGTAACAGTACCCTCATTTAAAATAGCGAGCTCAGTTTTGGCGTGTAAGCTTATCCCGCCCCAAATCATTACATTTGGACCACCAAAACGATCGACTTCATGGATGCAGGCTTCTGAAAATCTCTCGCCGCGTCTTCTCCATACTCTAATACGCCGATCGTCGTTAAAAAATTTAACTTTGCATTCGTCTGTGAAGAGCACCATGCCCCATTAGTTTATGTCCCAGTCCAAATGTTGACGGGAAAATCTTAAACGATTTGCACGATGATTTCTGGTTAATGGAATACGGACAACTCGCCTTCTTGATGCCTGCTGGTCTTCATGCAATCGATTACGAATAGTTTGGTCACTGACACGAGTACCCGTTGTGAGCCGTAAACGATTTTGCAGCTTGCGGGCCGTCGTTGTGCGATCTCGGCGCGCACTTAATCGAATGTAACGATCCTCTTGAGCTGTTGTAATGCGAACTCTGCCCGAACCAGGTCTTCTTCTAACATTGCCGGTCTCTTGGAAACGATTCCATAGATTTTGAATAGCTCTTCGAGAAAATCCCAATTGCAAACCCACAGATCGCTGCGAATGACCTTCTTCAATCATTGTAATCGGCTCTGGTTGCTGTCAGCGAGTCCATATGACGCCTGCGTGCTTGTGGCATATTGCAAAAGATGTTTCTGACTCGAGATATCAATGAACTCTGATAATTTCTAATAAACCAAGAAGCTAAGGAAAGCAAAACGTCAAAGAATATGGAATCAAAATTTTTAAAAATAATTTTAAATCAAATTTTATTTAAAATTGTTGCCAGCATTAGATGAATACTACAATATTAAAAAGTTTAGGTATCAAAGAGTTTGTATACTCAATATTTTACTACTTTCAATATGTAAATGTTTAATAATTTACACCAAAATGAAAAAATACCTCGTGGCCCTTATTTTGTTTTGAGTAGTATAGTAAAAAAATTAAAAAATTAAATTCTTAAAAAAAAATCTATACATTCTAAGTAAATAACAGATTTAGCTGACTACAAAGTCAGTTTTATTAAGGGGAAGGTATAATAGGTAGAAGATATAATATTTTTTCTAAAATCTATTTTTTTTAAAGTCGACCTTAAGACTCCATTCAGTATTTTTCGAAATTTTACATGGTTTTCGCGGATTATCAGATTCGTATCGTACAAAAACTTCCTATGTAAATCGCTTATATCTTAGAATTGTTGCGGTTTAAGGCTAAGCTGTCATATAATTTAAAATATTATTCGTGTGAATGCCGTCAACACATATAATAAACATTCGTTCGTGCGCACACATTCTTAAAAAAAGGCACTAAAAACGCCCTTTGTCCCTTAATTATACTGAGGCGCGAAAGTTCGAAGGTTAAATCATGTTCTTTTAGACAATGATCAATACAAAACAAGTTTTTGACAATTGATGGCAGTACTAATGACAGCTCTTAGATTAAACAAAACCAGTTTGGGAGAATAAGCACGCACGACGGTTCCAAGCAAAAAGTTGAAGGAACTTTCGAGTCCTTTTCACATAGAGTTCCATTATAGTAGACTGTTCTAGACTGTGCTTTGTGGTTCTGGAATAGTAACTAAACTAGCAATATCATAAAGAAAAAATATATAAGAAAAAACATGTATTTTAACACAGACAAGAGACAGTAGGAAATAGAAGTTAACAAAAAAGAAAAAACTTTTAAGACATTTTTTTTTGTTTTATAACAGAACTATTCTCTCTATTAATCTGATTAGTTAACGTGAATTTACGCAAACTATCTAATAGGTATCATAGGCAAACTGCGGTCGCCCACCGGCCAGTGCAACTCGGTCAAAAATTTTTGCACGATGTATATTCAAATTGTAGATAAACAATGCATAAATAATTCTATTTCATAGTTTATTTTAGGAGAATTTGCTGATTGCCATTGGGCATTTTCGGCTACATGGCTTTTTTGGGGGCCGCGTGAAACTCAAAGGGTGCCTCAAGCTGTGTGAAACGAAAACGAACGACACCGTCAGAGGTTTTCTAGAGGGAACGGCATCACCCACTAATAGTGCGTGTCCCCGTGCCCTACTAGATTCTCTGAGGGGTACGGATCGGATCGGGAGATCACCGGTAAAAGTCAAAAAGGGAAGGTGCAGTTGTGATGCCGCTGAAACGAGAATGTGAAAATTCGCAAGCGTTTAGTTTTTTCTGTTTTCGTCTTTGCTGTTTGATGGAACCGTAACATATTTGCATGTGTAACTTACATTAAATTGCAGAAACAAGTTTGCAGTATCACATTGTTTTTGTTGCGAATTGTTATTAATTAATCAGTTGTTTTATGTTTGATTTGTGTCGAGGACCATTCAAGATCTGCTTAAATATTATTATCATTATCAATCTTTGCTGCTATAGTTTCATGGTCACTCCGAAAAAAATGGCCCGCTAACCCTTGGGCGGGTCGTGGACCTTTGGGCTTATTCCCAAAGGTCCACCCGCTTATGTGAGCTTAATTTGCTTCAAGGACTTTATTGGAACGTGGGAGTTTGACCTAAACTAATATATTTTTCATTATTTTTTTATATATATTTATTCCACAGCGGGGATGTTTAAAACATAAGTGAGGGTAATGTAGTCTATACCGTCATATCAATTGCGACTCTAACCTTAAGTCAACGCAATTAAATTAATTTTTAAATTAATAAATTTTGTACTCTTGACCTGCGCCAACTGTGTCCTTAGACGATGATAATAAATTCTAGCATTGGCTTGATCGTTAATTTCCTTGTGGTTTGGCCAGTTTTATAAGAGGTATAACCAACCTTTGACATGTATGCGCATTATTTATTTGACAACCATAAATAATAAATCAATATATAAATACAATCAAATTTATTTGATAATGGAAATGGAATTTTGATGTAGTTTTTTATCAATTAAAATAGAAGCTTAAGCCATTTTACTGTGACTAAAGAATTTTGATTTTTGCGTTTAAAGAATTTTGATCGTGTAGTCGATCTAACAGTTTTTTGGGGTCAAGACTACTAATAGCTAACCTGGTCAATGTTTTAACTTTTTTTTTTGTTTTTTTTATTATTATTTTATGGCCTATGTCACTCCCACAGTCAAAACAAATCTAACGAGACCGCATATGTTTATGTCCACCATACTGTTTGTGCTGTAGGGCGTGCCAAAGAATTAGTTCCGACTAACTTCCGGTTTCAGTTCCAGTGAGTTGGCCTTTTGCCAAAGGTTTCCCTTAGAGCTCGCCTCAGTATTTTGTATTATTATTAGTAAAATAAAAGTGTTAACTTTCATTCCTTCAAATGGGAAACAAGCCTAAACTTATTAAGATTATCTACATTTCGGTTTTATCCCAGTCAGATTATCTACATCTCGGTTTTATCCCAACCAGATTATCTACATCTCGGTTCTATCCCAGCCAGATTATCTACATCTTGGTTTTACCCCAGTCAGATGTTTTACATTTAGGTTCTATCGTAGTAAGATTACCTACATCTCGGTGTCGCGCTTATTGATGTCTACTCACCCGGGGCAAAAATGACTCCATTCCCAGTGAGGACTCTCAGGTATTTCAAAATGTCGTCTTTCTGTAAACACTTCTTCGCCACCACTTCGAGGTCCACGGGGTCAGCGATAACTGGAATTATAAATAAAAATATTATAACTGTATAGAATTGTGTGTAATCTTTAAAGCTTAGTATTACAAACTTTCGTTGTTTGTTTTCTGAGTTTAGTGTGAAGGATAAAATGTTATTTAATATAAAAATGTGGTATTCTCGTAAGGTTTTAGATATAACAACTTATGTTGCTGGATCTACAACTAAAATACGTCATTGCCAAATGTATCTTAAATGTGTCTAACAATATTGGTACGAGTACATATTGTGATTGTTTTATTAGTTGTAATTAAAAATTTAAGTAAAAAAGCAGCTAAGGAATAAAGCATTGCACAGGATAAAGTAAGTAAGTATAAAGTAACTGAGATCTAAGCGAAGCCCTATCGACGAACATATACTTGGTTTTGCTCCGATTAATCTTTAACCCGTACTCTGCACTAACGCTTTTGAGTCTACGCATTAATTCGGCAAGCTCACCCCTATTGGCGCCTATTAGCGTAGTATCATCGGCGAACCGTAAGTTGTTGATACGATGGCCGCCGATTCGGATTCCGCCTTCCCAGGCCTCCAACACTCGACGCATGATATGCTCGCCCACGTTGTTAAATAATTGAGGTGAGAGCACACATCCTTGCCTTACTCCGCGTTCAGTAGCAAAAGGCTCAGAAAGTGCGTCACCCAGCCGAACTCTCGATTGCCCTTCCAGGTACAGGTTTTGAACCAGAAATATAAGGTGATCCGGTACTCCCATCTCCTTCATAACTTCAAACATTTTTGACCAGATGATGCAGTCGAAGGCCTTAACGTAATCGACAAAGCAGAGCGCCATAGGAACGTTAAATTCCCTGTTTTTTTCTATAAAAGCTGCTTTATGTTTAAGATTTGCTCTTGAGTACCTCTGCCCTTTACGAAACCAGCTGGCGCTTTAGCTATTTGACTGCGGATGTAGGCTTCTAATCTCCTGTTAATAACATGTAGGAGAACTTTGGCCGCTTGGGAAATCAACGAGATGGTACTGTAATTCTCGCACTTTCTAGTACAATCTATTTGTGTAGAGGAACCCCAGTTGATTCGGTCCAGTCATCTGGCAATTGTCCAGTCCTCCAGTCTTTGAGATATATAGTGTGCAATAAAATACCCCCTGCTGATCCTAAGCACTTTGAGTTGTGCGGTGGTTCCATCATTCCCGCTTACCTTTTAACCTCCGGATCGCAGCCAGTTATAATTAAAATGTTTTAAAATAAAAATAGTTGGTCGAATTAAAATTGCCTTGTCTTTATAAGTTTTATTTTTTTACGAGTAGCCTTGTACTCAAAAAGATGTTATTAATTGACCTTTGGATTTACAAATGAGTATTAGTAGACCCCGGCCACGATTATGAGCGTCATGCGACGTCGCGCGCGTTTTCTATCTTATTGCGCGGTATAGTAAGGCAGGCTTAGTCAACGGTGATGGAAAGAACGCAATGAACAGAGAAATAAACTAAGCTTTCCTTCAAAGTGCGCGAAGCTCAAAAATTGTGAAGATAAGAAGGGAGATTTTTACGTAGGTCATTAGAGTAAAGAAATTTTACTATAGAGAAGTTTATTTTTAGGGTTCCGTACCCAAAGGGTAAAACGGGAACCCTATTACTAATACTCCGCTGTCCGTCCGTCCGTCTGTCCGTCTGTCACCAGGCTGTATCTCATGAACCGTGATAGTTAGACAGTTGACTTTTTCACAGATGATGTATTTCTGTGGCCGCTATAACAACAAATACTAAAAAACAGAATAAAATAAATATTTAAGGGGCTCCTATACAAAAGACATGATTTTTTTGGCGTTTTTATAGATAATGGTACGGAACCCTTCGTGCGCGAGTCCGACTCGCACTTGGCCGGTTTTTATTTTTATTATGGCTTTCAGTACGTTGTTACAATAAAAAAATAAAAAAAATTGCGTTTATTTTCTACAAACTGTATATTTTTAAACAGCAGCGAAAGCTTTCGGAAACCGTTTTTGTGTTTGTATTGTGTGTTTTTGAGTCTGACCAAAATGTTTACTTGCAATGCTTTTAACATTGTTTTTAATATAGAAAAAAGGTACGTACCGGCAAATACCTGATTGGCCAGCCAGATACTAGTGAGACCCCCTTGTTTGATCGCTTCATTTCCAATTTTCATGAGGCCATTCATTACAGCTGAAAATTAATAGTTTCATTATTATTTATATTCTAATGAATTATAATTGTACATACACTAATTACATTTATAAACAAAGAAAAATACAAAAAAAAAAACCAACGACGTTTGGCATTAAAGACAGCGAATGTGAAAAAGGAGGATTTCCGGCAGTGCTCCTTTTTTTTCTTACGGTTAAGCACAGTGCCAGCCAGGGGCAAACAAGCCCAACCAAGTTGGTGGTGACCAACCGAACCGAGTACACAAACATGTACGCTGGCAATCGAACCCAGGACCTCTGGGTCTGAGACCGGTGCTCTTAACCACTAGATCACAGAGACCGCAGAGGTGGAGACATAAATAATAAGTACTTGTGAGAAGGATGAATGCGAGTATACAGGATGTTTGGTAATAGGTGTATGTATAATCCCGAAACATAACTATACAACCAAGTATAAAGAACACTGTGATAACATGCAAAATAATCTTGGATTAATTCGTCCAAGAAAATAATATATACATAGATTTGTATTGTTTTCTAAAGTTTACGCGAACACTACACATTGAAATGAAACAACTTTTACGGATCTACTCGCGTTTATTTTACACATTAGTTTTAATTACATAAACGCGAGTAGATCCGTAAAAGTTGTTTCATTTCAATACATAGATTTACTTTTCCATAAAAAAACTCAAATTTATTTTATTAAAATTTTTTGTTCATTCCTGCAATGTTTCGACTTCTGTTTACGTTTGACCATGAGGTGGACGCCCAAGAACAACGTATCAGCTTGACCTAGGGTTGCCACTTTTCAGTTTTACATAGTAACAAAAACCTCAATATCTCGGCCATGAGGTGCTTTTCAACTATGTATTACAAAACTATTGAACTCCACACACGATAGTTCAATGTTACGCTACACTGATAGGTCTACAATATCGTTGCGTTTGCGAGTCGTTAACAACCACCAATCCGCACGGGTTGTAGCAATGACCTGATCTCTACGACGCGACAGAGGCCTTTACCCAGCACCGGAACAGTATAAAGACGAATTAATTTACTTATATCAAAAACCCCCTCGACCTTCGGGGGGCGTGCGTTCCGGCAGCCTTCGCAGCTTTTTTTTAAGGCTAAAGGCGAACCCCAGGTTTTTTTACCGAGTCTGTCTTAATCCTTAATCATCTTATATCAAAGAAATTTAGAGTACAAGTAACATTAATTGTGTTAAATTATAAAAAAAGATAACAAAATAAAAAACAAACAACGTAAACTTACGATCAAAACGTCATTTAACTGCCGTACTCAGAGACGTCAATTAAGTTTAATGACAATTAAATGTCTTTCCTTCTCTATTTAGCACTATACATAAGAAAGTGACAGCAAGATACTTAATTGTCATTAAAACTTAATTGACGTCTCTGAGTACGGCAGTAAGTAATATAAGTATTTAAAAAATTAAGTCGGTTATGAAAGAGTATCCACGTGGCCACTCATAATTATTTTTACAAAGTATATTATAATAAGTACATTCATAAGTAGTTCAGTTAGGAATGCAGCAATGCGATACGATATTTAAATACCATAATAAATTAAGCTTATTAACCTACCTATAACACCTGTCCAAAAACTAAGTAAAGCCCTACATAATTGAAATCTAAGTCATCACTTGATAAATAGTATCTTAATGCTTAAGTTTAACGGTTATCACAAGTTACAAAAACACAAATGTTGAACAAAATTTGCGTTTTTTTTTATTTGTTTGGACAAATAAAAAAATCATCAAATGTAATGTTATGTAATGTAATCAGAATTTACATTTCTTTTCTTAAACCTATAACATCCATCCTTAGCAAAACCCCGTGGGTTTGTATGCCTTGGAGAGTTCAATTACACTTGAAATCATAATTAAAAAAAATAAACAAAAAAAACACGCACTCACGTCTGACGGAGCCCTCGCACCAACATCGGCGGCAGCTGAGATTAGCATTTCTTTATATTATTTTTAATATACAAGCTGCACGATGATAAAGTGCGAACGCTCCCCACACTAAGTAGCACTAATTACTCACAGACATTATAATATGAAATTCGGTTTGTTTGCATCTATATAATCATTAATGATTTTTTAAAGTTCGGATTATTTAAGTATATATTTTGCATGTCTTGTGGTAGGGTATTCAAGATTTTAGGTAATATACATTTATAGTTTAATTTTGCTCCGAAGCGATCTCAGAAACTACTGGTTCAATTCCAAAAATAATTTCGCTGATAGAATAGTCCTTGCAGGTAACAAAGGCTATATTTTATTTTGACAAAACAATAAAGTAGATTTTAATTTTGGTATGGAAAAATACGTAATCAAATACGTAATAAAATATGATACATACTTTCGCAGTCGCCGGCAAGGTGATGGGTGATCCCCAACAGTGGTAACTGGTGCATATCGTTTTTGATTTTCCTCGTCATTTCCCTTTTATCTTTATTTTTCCATCGCACAACCAAAAGCCAAACTATTGTGGCAACTAAAAAAATATACCAAAACATCACTATTTATTTTTAATTACTACTTTTGTTTTGTTTGACGAACACCGATTGTAAAATGTATAAAGAAATGTTTAATGTGATTAACAAATATTAGATTCAAATTAAAATCTTAAATTTTTTCTAATGCACGTCTTAACTGTCCTAAATCGGCCCTTCTCTGGTAGACTGGAGACCTTGTTCGTTATTATAAAAGTGTTTTTTTTTGTACGGTGACGTTTCTGTTGAGTGACCTACGGTCAATGTCCATTTAGGCTTTTAATATTTATAGTAAGTCGGTTATCGGGTGGATAGCCATGAGGCGTTGTTCGTCTGTTCTAACAACTGGAATCCGTGATTTCTGGCTTGTTCGTCCGTCATATCGTTTTGACGTACTAACTACGCATTTTGTTTCACCACGAAGTTTCGGATCGACATTTGAATGACAGACGCGATTGGGGCAGGGGTCTTTATTTATCTATTTACTTTATTTAAGTAGGTACATCAATAAATACATGCGGGTATCTAATGCGATGGAATAGCAAATATTTGTAAATAAAGGTTACTTATTAACAACATTAATAAATATCCTATAAGCGTGATGAATTAACAAAGAATATAAACGGGGATTAACGCATTTATTAGTATGCGTTAATCCCAAACGACCTCCGTTAGTCGAGTGGCTTGCCCGCCGGACTTTGGGCGTTGCTAACTTCACCCGGGTTCGATTCCCGGTCGGGCAATGTCAAAAACGAACTTTTCGATATTGTGTCGGGTCAGGGTGGTTGTGGTACCGTCGTTGTTTCAGATTTCCATGAAACGAGTGCTTTAGCTACTTACCTTGGGATCAGAACATTGAACAATGATACTGCGTCAGTCAGCCAGTGACCACGGCGGCCGGTGTATCTCGGTCGAAACGTCGGGTATAAAGATGGTATCATACATTTTACTAATTAGTTTGCGTTAATCCCCGTTTAAATTCTTTGTTAACTATGGAACGCGGAATTAACTTATTGAAATTACATTTAAAAAGTCATAAAATTTCCTAACATAAAATTATATTATATATATTAGACAACATCACATGCATTGTTCTGATCCCAAGTAGCTTATGCACTCGTAGTATACAAATCAGAATCAACGACGGCACAACCACTCAGACCAGACATAATATCGAATTTTTGTTTTTCGACAATGACCCAACCGGGTATCGAACCCGGGACGTCAAAGTTAGCACCGCCCAAAGTCCGGCGTGCAAGCCACTCGGCTACGGAGGTCGTCTCTTGATGGATGCAATAGGTTTTTTGCAACTTCACTCTAGATGTCAATTTGCGATTGTTTTGTATATTATTTAATTATTCAATTGTTTGATTTTAAAATGCGTTTAAAGTGAGTTTTCAGTGGTTAGTAGGGTGTGCGTTTCGGTCTTTTCACTAACAAATTGTTTCAAAATTAGGAGGAAATGAAGATAAATTTTACAATGTTGTTTTTAGTTTTGACAGTTTACAAGTTTCGATTTTTACATGTTACCTATATCACGGGCATAAAAGAATTTTGGAAAACAAATTAGCTTTTTTCCTCATACTAACAAATCCATAACCAGATAGCACTTAAATCCAGTACTCAGTAGGTATTCGACTTTCTACTGCTCAATACGAATTATTTTCGAATGTTTTTCACGATTACAAACTGTTGATACTGACAAGTCGAAGTAGAAATGTGAGAAGCTCGATGGCGCAGTGGTTAACGCGCCCGATTTGCGATTGCTAAGGTTAAGCAACTTTCGCAAAGGCTGGTCATCGGATGAGTGACCAAAAAATTTATCATCGAGCTCCTCTGTGCGTCTGCGGAAGGCACGTAAAGCCGTTGGTCCCGGGTGTCAGTCGGGGCAACTATCATTTGGAATAGAGTGATTAAAATGTTTTTTGTACAAAATCCATAATAAGTTTGTGTCTAACTGGACTAGTAGCTGCCGGATATAGGCCACTCCAAGTGCACGCCACTGAGCACTATCCGCAGCTACTCTCATTCAGCTCTTACCATCCACCTTGCGAAGATCGTCGCTCCACCTAGTCTGAGGGCTTCCTAGTCTAAACTAATAGAATTCAATAAAATACAAATTATATGTATATCCTAAGATATGTACGATACGATTACTCAGCTAATCATAGAGGTACGTATAATATCATTAGCGATTAAATAACAAATTATAAGTCAAATTAAATGATTGTTAGAACACATTGTGTAGCAAGTTTGTGATTACTGATTATATATCCATATTCAAATTTGATGCAAGTTCAACTTTTGCGTAACAGTGATATAGTGGCCGTGACCAAGCTTGTGCCGATATATATATAACCTTGAAGCTCATAATATAACAGCCAAACAGCCTGCTAACAGGTCTTTAGCTAATTAAATGTAAGAAAGGTTGCTTGTACCCACTTGTCGATTATATCTCGAGTATTAAAAAATAAACGATTTCGTGTTAAGACAACACCTTAATTTGTGAACATTCAAAAAGGCCGATCCTTACCCACGCTGTCATAAGGTCGAAAATACGTGTAGCGCCTGCAACAATTGAGATAGTGAATGAACAGGATCTAAAAAATTTTTTTTTTAAATTATTGGTTTTAGTTATCAAAATATGCAGCTACTAAATTACGAATATTAATGTTATCAATGTACAGACGGCAGCAGATCAACCTACCACAAAATGTCAAATTTCTTTAATAAATTTTGAACCTTAGCATTTGGGTATAAAGATCAATATCGATTAGAGAAATCTGACAATTTTGGATAGGTTGATGTGCAGGCGTGTGTACATAATTGGGTGGTTTCCAAGCATAAAAATGAAGTAGTTTTGTTGTAATTTCAACAATAGTGATTTTTCAGTTATGTTTTCGTAAATAATTATGTTCGAGACAAAATTATACAATCGTGTATTTGAGCTAGCAAATTCAAAACAAAGACATGAACTTACCTATATCGTATATCTTATTTGCTTAATTAATACATATTCGAAATCAAACATCTAAACTTACTACTTTATGATATCTGGGGCATTGAAAAACATTTTTTTTACATAACCTGTTAACCCTTGAATGTCCTTTCTGCGGTAAAAATATTGCTAATAAATGTACACAAATGAAGGTTGAGTATGAGTTTAAAAGCGCGTAGAAGCAACTAAGCAAAAAAAAAAATTCAAATCGCTTTAACATAATATTGCCGAAAACAATAAAAATACGCAGTCACGTCATAAGTATTGTCACACAGCAAAAACTTTTCTTTTAGAATGCTGGCCACAAAAAAGTTTATTGAATTCGAATTTCGAATTGTTCATGAAAATAAAAATGAAGAAAATGAAGAATTCTTTTTAGAATTTTACTCATTTTTAAATATGGAGTGGACGCTTAAAGATGTGTTGCAGTTATTGCGTTGCATCGTTGCGGTTACGCGCCAATTCAAATTTTTGACATACTGAAAAATTTTAATTTAACCAAAAGATTCGTTTATCGTACCATCAAACGATACAATGAAGACTCTAGTGTAGATGACAGGTCAAGAAGTGGTCGCCCTCGGTATGTTAGGACTCCAGCAGTGATAAAAGCTGTGAAGGCGCGAATTCAAATAAATCCCAAACGTAAGCAGAAACTGTTGGCCCTTCAGATGGGGTTAAGCAGAACCACGGTGAAAAAGGTGTTAAATGAAGACTTAGGGCTTCGGGCATATCAAAGAAAAACAGGACATCGTTTGAATGCTCGTCTAATGGACCTGAGACTGAAGAGATGCCGCGCTTTGTTGAAGCGGTACCCGGGAAAAAAATATCGGGAAATTCTTTTTTCGGATGAAAACATTTTTACCGTAGAAGAGAGCTACAACAAACAAAATGATAAGGTATGCACACAGTAGTGAAGAAGCGAGCAACCGTATTCCACGTGTCCAACGAGGTCATTTTCCATCGTCGCTCATGGTATGGTTGGGAGTTTCTTATTGGGGCTTAACAGAGGTACATTTTTGTGAGAAAGGTGTAAAAACGAATGCAGTTGTGTATCAAAATACAGTCCTGACGAACCTTGTGGAACCTGTTTCTCATACCATGTTCAATAACAGGCACTGGGTATTCCAACAAGATTCGGCGCCAGCTCATAGAGCGAAGAGCACACAAGACTGGCTGGCGGCGCGTGAAATCGACTTCATCCGGCACGAAGACTAGCCCTCCTCCAGTCCAGATTTGAGTCCGTTAGATTACAAGATATGGCAACACTTGGAGGAAAATGCGTGCTCAAAGCCTCATCCCAATTTGGAGTCACTCAAGACATCCTTGATTAAGGCAGCCGCCGATATTGACATGGACCTCGTTCGTGCTGCGATAGACGACTGGCCGCGCAGATTGAGGGCCTGTATTCAAAATCACGGAGGTCATTTTGAATAAACTTTATTGTCATAAGAATCTATGTTTTGTTAAGTACATTTTGGTATATAAAGGGTTACATAATGAATAAACACAATTATTTTATATTAAACATGTGACAGAATTTTAGACCCGACTGTGTAAATAAAATAATAAAAATCAAAGTGTTTTATTTCAGACAATTATGTAGTCCATCATGTTAGTTACAATTTATCTTATAAGACTATAATACAATTAAATTACAATTAAAATTCAATTAAAATAATAAAATAAAATGAAATAAAATAAAATAAAAGACAACTGCAGGTGGACCCCACAAACCCACCGCCGGTCTACCGGTGCGCACGCCTAGTGACGTGCAGATCCGTAAACCTACCGAAGGCTGCAGAGTCCGTCCTGTCAGCAATCATCCCCCAAAATCCCATTGGCGCTCCCACGCAATCGCAACATCAACGAGGCAGTTTTCTTTCGCATGATGGTATAGAAATCATCAACATTGGCATCTGCAAACATGCCTGAAGCGCTAAAAAACGTGGGAGCCCCAACAGGGCCCTGAAGATGTTGTTATACAGAACCATGAGTGCATTATGTGGTCCTTGAGTAAAACTGGTCCATAGACTGCTGGTGTAAAAGTTTTGACAGTAAGCCTTAAATAGTGTAATTTTTACACCAGCAATACAACGAGCAAACCTATGTGCCAGCATGTTCCCTCTGATCGATAAAGCCCTCCTTTCACGCTCAATGTCTGAGTCGTCCTTGAGATTTTCATTTACATAAAAGGATACACAAAAAAAATCACATACACTATGAGTGGTACAAACAATTAACCAGTACATTATTTATATGAAATTCAATACCTATAATCTAAGTAAGTTAGTAAATAATAGTCTTTATCCCACAGCTGGGAAAGGCCTTGAAAATTTAAATTTTGAAATTGAAATCTAGACATCGTATCGCTATAATTTATGGGTATTGTTGCAAGATAAAATTTTGCTAGAAAAAATAAATCCAGTAAATATGCTGGTATCACGGGAGTCATCTCAGAAGGTTTGGACGGTAATAAAAAAGTCAATCTGTATATATTTATTTCTTGCACGAATTAAATTTTTATAAATTGAAATAGCAAATTCGTACAATATAGGAAATTATTGTGATGTGTGTTTATTTATTTTGGACCATAATATAGTATATTTTAGGACCCTCTTTATAAAGGCATTTAAATTTTTTTTGAGTCATTAATTTATTTAGTACTTAGGCTTAGGGTCTAAAAATATTTCTGATGAGCGTTTAAATTATACCCAAATGTTAATAGGGCCGCCGAATTCGCCGCCAAAGTGGCCACGTGCCGAAAAGGCGCAGCGCAGTGCAGTCGGCTTCCTTTGACTTGCACCAAATATGCACCTGACAGTAACACGTTTAGTCATTTGCCTACACAATTGTCTACGTCTACGTTTAGTAACTCTTACTTAGGACTTTGTGAGAATAATTAACGTTTGCGAAAAAATAAAGTGGTAGGGTTAGTACTGTTGGTAGGTAGCGGGTAAGCGGTAAACTGCATATCTTGAAAATGGCTGCTCTCACTTTATAACTTAGTTATTAACATAACTTTAATAAACTATCCCAAGGCTTCCGAATGGAAATTTAAAAACTACGGCGGCACAAGTAATTTACATGATGTTATTATTAATTTAAGTCGGATGGAAACACCATTGAATAAAATTAGATAAGTACTTAATCGGTTTAGTTTCAGTCGGCTGGTCGACTTTTTAATAGTGTCTTAGTAATGATTAATGTCTTAATATGATGTAATTTTTGCAATTGTACAACTTAGCCCAAGCAACACGGGCATGAACCAGGAATAAAACACCGTTGAAACTAAGATAAAAAATTATCACACAGATACTGAATATTTGAAACAAACAGCCTCAATCGGCAATGTAGGTACGAATACTTCTAAGGGCTTATTAATAAACAAAGTGTAAGCTTGGAGTAGTTACTCCGTGTTTTGTCTCTTTTACTCTAATATGAAATGAAGATTACATGACGGAAACAAAACAGAGTAATTACTCCAAGATTACACTTTGTTTATTAATACGGGGGCTAGAGTTTGAAACAACCAAACGAAGAGAAGAGCAAATAAAATAAGCTCTCCCAAGATGGCACCACTAGCACTTTCAGAGAAAAATTGTTCAACAGAAAACAATCAAAAATGTTTTTCGAAATACAAAACATAAATGCAGTATTTGAATAAAACAACTTTTACTTACAAACTCGTGTTAATTTTACGCTATGTTATTTTATACTGACATTGTGAAATAAAAGCGAGTACATCGGTAAAAGTGGATTTATTAAAATGTTCGCATAAACTTTAGAAAACTAAATACAGTATTTTTTTAAATATTATACTGTACCTGTTTCCATTTGTCTAATAGGGGAAAGTTCAGACTCATTATCTCTCTAATTCATCGCTTTTTGAGTCAACGAAATATGCGTGACGATAAATTATGGCCCCCCCCCCCCCCCCCCTCTTTTCGCCGGTATGTAAATTCGTCTTGATGGCGACACCTAGCGTAAATGTCTATTACTCGTATACTTTACAGACACTACACGCGAATTGCAAGTGGCGCCACGTATTGGCAGAAAACAGCTTGGTTGTCATCCCCTTTAGTACAACCATTGCCAACCAGATAGTTCCTTGAATTTCGTACAGGGCGCGCTGCATAATTTTATATATAGTTTGTTAGGACACCATAGCCGAAATTGGCATGGAAGCTGTGCTAGGTGGGCGACACATAGTTTCGTATGTGCACAATGTTATGATTTAATCTATACCAGTGTTTCGCAAACTTTTTGTGTTCAAGGTACATCTAGGAAATCGGAACATTTTGGAGGTACACCATAAGTAATTTTTTTTTTAATAATATCGCGTCATTTGCAACTATTTTAGTGTTAGTATTTCCTACTTTTCTTCAATTCGTCTATATTATTATTTATTCCGAGACACACCAGATAATGACCACAGTGACACTAGTGTGCCGCGGCATATACTTTGCGGAACACTGCTATACTATTCATAAATATGTAGGTAAAATTTGGGACTTTGTTTGTTTGAGAAGGGTAATCTCTGGAACTTTAGGTAAAGTTCCAAATATTCTTTCACTGATAAATTGATACAGTCCTTGCAGGTAACATAGTTTATACTTTATTTTGTTAAAATGAAGTACTTAGGTATTAATTTTGTGCTGAAAAACAATTTTGACGGCCTCCTTAGTCGAGTGGCTCGCACGCCAGTTTTTTTGCCATCTCCGAGGTCCCGGATATTATTCCCGGTCGGGTCAATGTAGCAAAACTAACTTTTTCTATGTTTTCTCGGGTCTGGGTGGTTGTGGTACCGTCGTTGTTCCTGATTTCCCACAAACTCTTCCTTCCAACTCTTCAGGGTACATATTTTTTTGGAGTCACCGCTTCACAGTTTCAAATTTCGAAATTTTCGAAATTAAAAAAAAAACATGACTATTTTATCTGTTTCTTTGTCGCACCTCCAAAAGATGTAATAGATGTAATAGAATCTTTTGGAGGTGTGACAAATTTATAAAAAAAAAGTATTTGAGTTTTAGAGTCAGAGCAATGTCTAATATTTAATCAATTTATTTTTATTTTATTTATTAAAAAAAAACGAAATCAACACTGATGAAGTCGCGGGCAAAGTACTAGTAAAATATATATTAAAAATCTATTATATACTGTTTACTGAGGAGCTACTTAGTTTTTTGCTGGGGTTTTCTTAGTGGAGTCAACTTTCGGAATCTATGGGAAGAAAAACACTATATATTATATTAATAAAGATATGTACTATTACTATTATTATGTGTACTTATATTACATTTTGAAAAGTGCACTATTAGTGCCTAATTTGAACCTAAAGAAACTTTATTCTCATAAGAATACAGAATTCATTTACATGACTAATCGTTATAAAAATTGTAAATACTAATACCAAAACTATTCATTATATCATTATCATATTCATAATCGTATGTGAATGTTCTATTTGTGTAATCTAATCTTCAGTTCCGGATAAAAAACTAAGTGTCTTAACCAATATATTATTAAACCTGTATTTAAAAATACATGTTTTTATAAAATATTATTTTGTACTAAGAGAAATCAGTGCCATTTATTCTTTGCCAGAGTGTAATGATCCTTTGAGAAACATCCAAACCTACCCATCGGAAGTTCCATAACAACTACGCCGGTCGCGCCATAATCAATCATTTTCAAGTAACTGAACACTCCGTGGCACCAGAATTCCAAGAGCCAGTGGTCATTAAACACCTTATTCACCATGTTTCACCACCCCCCACCCTCGTGCTCTTCCCTCCTGCCATTATTTCTCGTGTCGCTTCGAACGCGTGCCCAGAATCTTGAAAGCATGCTTATTGAAATGCACATTTTTACCTTCCACCCTATTGAAGCGTATTCCGTTACCAAAGAGATCCAAATTGCTTGCGCGTGATCCTAGTTAAACTTGTGAGTGAGGAGTGTAGTGGCATTCGCAGTTCCTCAGGGATGAGTATAAACAAGTGGCTGAATGTGAGCCAAGGACGTTATTACAGAAAGTTTTTCTAGGACAGAACTTGCTGTTGGCGTCTGATGATCTTTAGTACGGTGCCTTGGGTCTAAGCATGATTAGTGTATGATACATTGAACTTTGACTGTGAATGTGTAAATAGCATGAGCTAAAACTACGCTTACTTATTATCGAAGTAATAAGGTGGTGGATGCAACCTTTGTAAATTGTCGTCGTACATAAAGTTTTTCGATATTGTGCGAGACGCTTCAAAGATTTTATCTCGTAAAACATTCTCCAGAACGTACTTACCCGAAAATATATAATATCAGTGACACCTATTACTTACGCAAGCGTATTAAAGACAAGCCTCGGATATTTAGTGCCGAAGCGAGGCAATAAAGGCTATTCGCGGTCCCCGAATCCCACAGGTTACAATTGCTATTCGGAAAGCTGATAAATAAACGAAAAACCGCTTTTGCAGCTCATGGGATAAGGCTGGATAAATAACGGCAGCAATATTAAAAAAAAAACACTACAACAATGGACATGAACGACAATGCTATTTAAAAAAAATATTATTTTGAAAGCTAAATGTAAAGTTTCTCCTCCCTCCTATGACATGGGGTCCTTCCAACGAGGCGTGAAGAGGCATCTTGTATATTGCGTTGTTTTCACGCTGCACCAGTTGTCTTCAGGACTAGACATTTTCACTTAACATCAGGTGGAGTGGAATCATTTGCCGAGCATTTGATACATTTCCAATTCATATAAATGAATTGTTAAAGCTCTAACGTTATGGCTTCTTTGCGGTACAAGGTCACCTTGGTCGACGACCCCGATTATCTAGAAAATTTGGTATTTGTAGGGGGTAATCACACGACTCGAGTGAAGGTGAGCAGGACACGTGGCTAAACGGAAAGATGGTAGATAGACCCGGTCGGTAACAGAGTGGTGGACAAGAAATGCTCGTCGATCGGAAGGCAGACCTCCAGTTCGGTGGTCGGACGACAAAGTCCGGGTGGCGAGCAGGAGATGGATGAGGATAGCGCAAGACCGTGAAATGTCATGCGAGGAAAGAGGCCTATGCCCAGTAGTAGGATGATGATGATGTTAGATACGTGTTTGATTTCGAGGATTTGATTGATCCTATCGGCCTTATAGTTACTTACCATCAGGTGAGATGAAAACCAAGCGTGACCCTTAAAAATAAAAATGTTCTCTGTTGCATTCTTAGTGGTTTTTTAAGATAACATTGAAGCTTTACTCAATATAATGCATGGTCGAATGAAGGTCGAATGGATGGACATGAAAAACCGGTTAGTCGCTGTGCCCACCTAAGCAACGTGGCACGTGATCTGACAAGTGGTCTGGCATGTAACTTGCCGCTAGCATCAACATTCAAAGGAAATGTATGGGCTAGCGCCCATTCGCGTGGCGTAGCACGACACGACCTGACGTGCTACTCAGCGTGTTACTAGTGACACAATCAAGTGACGCTCAACACGTAACTTGAAGTGACTTCGTGTTGAGCGTCACTTGATTGTGTCACTAGTAAGTAGTAGCAACTTGAGTGTCAGTTAAAATGAAGGACGATTTAGAATTCAATATAAAGTTTATTCTAATAATTCAAGAAAGACCGTGGCTACATGATTGTTATAATCAGATCAGTTAGAATTCCGGAGTTCTACCTCACTGGTCCGCCCTCTCCGTCAGGCGTCGTGTGTCGCAAATCATCCGCCTGCTAAAAAAACAAAACCCCATTTGAATCGATTGCGCTGGGTCCCAGCCCTGTATCTTTAACCGTTTCCGAGATAAGATATTCTTACATTGAGTCCTAGTTGATTAACGCTAATTATGCATCCGTCTTAATGTTCCTCGTTAACGACTTTGGTCCTCGGTCTTAATCACCTTTCCTGATGATACCTCATTATCTAATCACCTCAATACGTTTTATTCGGTTTAGGCTACTTAAGCGCTATGTGAAAGAATGATACAAAGTTATGATATTCCAATAGCTTGATTACTTTGCAAACTGTTTAAACATATTTGATACTATTATATCATTGTACGTAATTCTTTATTTAAACCTCCGTTTGAATAAATCTAAAACCAACATATCATTCACGATTGTTTCCTTTTCTTTAAATACATTCATAAAATCCAACATACTCTTGCTATGAAACTTGTAGTCCTAATACATTACACAGTACTCGCCACATACTGAAGTCCAATCGTTTTGTATACTCTTCGTATTGAAATCCCACCGCCTACAATGTCGGTTCAAAAACGTACGGTGGAAGCCAGCAGGTGAACGTCCAAAGGAATCAAAATATTGTCCAACTCTCTTACTATCAATGTGTATGGCTACCCAGTGAGATCCTGGATGTATATCCAAGGCTAAATTGCTTACTAAAAAAGCGGGTGCCTCTACATGGACTGGTAGCCTGTTTGCTGCATACACATTATTATGTAAACACGGGTGGATTTTATATAAGCATTCCTGAATTTCCAGTGTGTTCATATTCCTTTACGAAGTTGTGTGCTACCTTGTGAAGATTATTCTTGTAAGTGTTCAGCATGATTATGTAACTCATTATATAAAGGAAGTTGTAAATAAAAGACATGCAAATTAAGTTTCTTGTATTATTTATTGATATCATCCTTAAATCTAGATTACAACATATTCAGCTTAACTACCATAATCTACAATTACGTTACGATTCTTATCTGTTTCGATAACATTATCGAACTCTGCATAAACTATACAGTTGATAGTCTGAGACAGAGCGGACTCAAAACGAACTTCCAATCTCACACTACCATTACTTGTCAGATTCCAATGACTCGATGAATTAGCTGATAAATCAGGAGTTAAGTCAAAAGCTAGCAAACACTAACCTTTAGTATACTGTTCCCTAGATATTCCATTGCCTTCATTAAGAAAATGTATACCCGTTCCAGAGAATAAAGTATGATAGGTTGTAGTGAAAATATTATTCTCGAATGATGGTTGTGAAGCTTTAGAAGGTATTTGCTGACCATCGATATATAAACAAAATGAACTCATATCAAAATTTTCAAAATTAAAGGGATTTTTATTCATACTACCATTAAACGCTGCGTTATTAACAAATCCAACTATACATCTTTTAGGCACTTGTCCTAGAAAAATATTATCAAGGGTTTTTCCCTGAACTCCTGATGGTATGGTTAAAACTTTTACTTCGGCTCGAATCAATGGTATGTTTTTCTTAATTAATGAGACCCTTTAACAACATGCAAGTGTTAAAATAAATTGTATTCTACATGCAGATTTTGTTCAACAAACTAAGAACTTATCTAATTAATAATGTTATTAATATTAATATTAATTATTAATTTAATATTAATAAAAATTAATGTTGACTAAAAAACATAAGCATCAAGCACTGAAAAATTTCGACGGGTGAAAGCCAGACCTCGGTAGCCAAGTGGTTAAGGCAGCCGCCCGGAATGCGGAAGGTGCGTGGTTCGATTCCCGCCTGAGGTTGTCGTCTTTTTTCAGTGTTTAAATTTTACTTAAGTATATTTAAGCGTTAATAAAAAACGCTAAAATATATAAAAAACACTTATCTAATTAATTTGATTTTCAAACCAACAATTTTATAATTTCCCAAGCCGATGTTTTGAATATTTTGTCGACATCCTTACGCGATACTCTAGCGAACAAAATAAGTGCTTTTGAAAGAATGGATAGTGGATGGAGTCTTACTAAAATTATATGTATAGAATTGAACATAAACAAATTTAACCCACTACGAGGCTCCTCATTCATTGATTTACCTAAAGATATTAAAGATAAAAAAGCAGTAATTAACGTAAGAAACACAGATAATTTATGTTTTAAATGGGCATTACTCTCAGCGTCATATCCTTCAAACAAACATTCAGAGCGACCATCCTCCTACAGTACCCATTTAACCCATTTAAATAAGCTTAAATTTGATGGTGTTAAAAAAAATTTGACGGTTAAGTTAATTAACATACATAAAGTAGAACAGTTAAATAACATCAGTATTAATGTTTTTGGGTTGGAATTTGATAACAAATCAAAGAAACATTTAGTCATTGGGCCTCTTTATTTTACAAAAAATCGCAAAAGCACACATGTCTACCTTTTATATGTGCAAAATGGGATAAATGAACACTATTGTTACATAAAAAACTTATCCCGACTAGTTAGTAAACAAATGATTAATACAAATGGTGCTGTATACATATGCGATGGATGTTTGTTACGTTTCACAACTAGAGATAGATTAGTTTATCACCAACAACATAACTGCTCTCACATAACCACAACATTACCAAACAGTGAGAAAACTTTAATAAATTGGTTTGGAAAACCTGTATCAAATGATGAATTAACGTTTGATAAGTTTCAAAAAACAATGAGAATCCCTTTTGTTGTGTATGCTGATTTTGAAGCGTTATAAAATACTTTACAAACTTATTCTAACGAATCATCAAAACCGTACACCAATAACGTTCAAAAACATGAGCCTTACAGTTTTGGATATTATATCAAATACTCATTCGATGTTAGTTTGTCTAAATATGTAACATACAGTGGACCAGATTGTGTTAAAGTGTTTAAGACTAGATTGCATGAAGACATAAAACTAATATGTAAAAATAATTGTGTTCAAAAATCTTCTAAACCGCTCTCAGCTGTCGATACTGATAGTGTAACTAATGCAAAAACTTGTCACGTTTGTGAAACTGATTTAAGCGGTGAAAAAGTTCTAGTCTTTGATTAGCAAACTGGAGATTTCAGAGGTGTTGCACATGAAGTATGTGAAAAGAAATTCCGGGCTCCCCGTCATATTCCAGTTTTTATACACAGTCTAAGTAATTACGATGCGCATTTTATTTACAGTTACAGAAATGACTATTTGTTTACTAACTAGTCGGGATAAGTTTTTATGTAACAATAGTGTCCATTTATCCCATTTTGCACATTGTTTAATAAACCTGCACAAAAACTGCACCAATACTGCTGTCATTACTACACAAATGTCAAAATATTTTATTGGAATACGATTATTTTGCAGTAAACGTGCAGGTGTAGTGCAGTTTTGTTGGTGGAATACCTATTTGCGTTACTTCTCCGTCCCTGCAACACTACGGCAGCAGCGCTGCTTATCAGAATACCGAAACGTCAAAATTTGCTCATTTTGACACACGCGATGCTGCAGTGTAGTTGCAGTTATTTAGTAGAATCGGCCTACTGATAATAAGTGGTGATAAGGCTAAAATGGTGGGAGCGCACTTCACCCGGAATCCTCAACTACTGGGGCACTGGCTATTTTATTTCTAGCTGTCGGAACACAACTATGTTACAAACATTGAAGATATGGCGACATATTTAGATAAGACGGTGGTAGGTAGCCAGGCGGACGACAAACAAGCCCTACCACCAACCAAACCGATTACACAAACATGTAGCTCCATGTAGTTGGTCCACCACCAGACCACAATTCAGGTCAGGTCAGGTCAGGACAGGTCTTACAAATAATGAAAGTTTTCGTTAAATATTAAGCTTTTAACTTTAAAACAGAGAAAGCTCTTTTTCTAAAGAAATTTGAAATGGTCTCAAACAAATGTCTTAAACTCGTATCAGAATTAATTAGACGGATCTCACTATAAAGGCGACACATGCGGACTGTAACTTTTACAACCTAAAACTCATTGAACATAATTTTATTTATTTTTGATGTGTAACATCTTTCCTTTGTGGGAGTGATTTCGTGAAATGGGACGGAAGTAGGGTTGGGGAAGCGCGCAAGCGCGCGCCATTTTGTAGTTTCTGTAATCGATATTAGAACATGACATATTATATATAACATATTCTGTCATTTGACTATCAAAGGTCATTTTAATATGTCAATGTCATGTAGCCCCAACACCATACTGCCAGACCAAAAGATACTGTAAGCTCTTTCTGCGTAAAACGGAATGCACCTGATTAATTTAAATGAGGGTACAAGCTACTAACTAATTATGAGACGACCAACACCTCAGTCTCCCTGTGACCACGGACCCTGCAAAGGGTTCGAAACGTCAGGATAAACATTAATTAAAACTAATGTGTAAAATAAACGCGAGTAGATTCGTAAAAGTTGTTTCATTTCAATGTGTAGTGTTCGCGTAAACTTTAGAAAACAATATGTCAAATGTCTTCTAATGAGTATTTACTGCATTCTCTTTATCCCCTCCAGCGAACGACCGGCCACTGGTCGCTATTGATTTAACCATTGTTATACGTTATTGACAGTTGAGCGGTTATGATTTGTAAAAAATATACGTCATTGTTAATTTTTTATTCTATGTTCTATTTGTAGCGTTCGCTTTTGTGGTGGTAGTGCTGACTGTGTAGGCACTTTGCCGCCTGCTTGCTATGGTTTAAAAAGTAAACAATTCTCTTATTGTCTTGTTGTGTCTTCTTCCTGGGTTTCGTTGGTCAGGGTTCAGATTTTTTTTTTGTGTTGTTTCGGGATGATGTTGCGTTCGCCACATTCGACCTTTTTTATTTCCGCATAAGCAGTTCTTTTTAATTTTATTTTTTTATTTGTCAGATGATGATTTTGACGTTTAGTTTTTTTTGCTTGGAGTTTTTTGGTGAATTGGATTAGGATTTTAAAGAATTGTTTTTGTTTTGATTCGCAAGGTCAAATTCCTTTTTTTTTCTACATTATCCTTGCCATACCCTCAGCGGTGGGAGCTGTGAGTGTGCTATTTATCATTTACCATACATACCTATACTCTACGCTTGGAATACATTTGGTGTGCAGTGAAGTGATGCTCATGTTCCACGGGCTAGAACTAACGTTCGCTATTCTCTTCATCTTGACAGTGTGTAAAACAAAAGTTTGAATTGATTTTACAAAAGCTTAGATTAATTCAAAGGTACTTCATTGCCAGAGAGATACTGATGCCCTTAGAATCTGATCCAAAGTTACGTGAACTGAAATATTATACGTTCCAGCCTTTTAGACTATTTGATTATAGTGTTGTTCAATGCTGTAAGCTATTTTCTATTTCACTTGGAGTATAGATGAAACCTTTGTGAATATTAATTAGTGGTTAATAATAAGTTTTATATGATTACTAGTTTGTTTGTATGTCTCGCAAGTTTTAATGAGGCCTGCATAGCAGTTTATGTTAATTTTGCTGCTTCTAATTAAAGACTGTTAAAATATTTTATATTGTAAAGAATTTAGCTTACGACGCTCTTTATGAATATGTAAAGTAATAAAAAAATAATTATACAAAAGAATTTAAATGTTAACGTTATATTTTGTAATATTGATTTCAAAAGGTGAGTGAAACACACCTTGTGTTTTTGTATTTTCAAGTATGTCTAGAACAAACTTGTGACATTTGTTGCATAGTGTTACTGTCTTTTTTGCTAAATAAGTACGCGATCAGCAAAAAAGTATAATGCATAAATGCAAATATTATCTAGTATAATACAATGTCTATTACTACATAATCAAAAAAAAATTAGTTTGGGCACTCATTGTCTATTAACCTTGTAATTTTTTAGTATTAGTACACATTATTTCACAACTACATAGATGAAAATAAAATAATATTTCTACTTCTTCCTCTCCAACCACGAATTAATAAGAGTATCTCGTTTCTTTTTACTGTTGTAACACTTCCACACACATAGACAAACTGGAACGTGAGGCAAAACGCCATCTTGATAAGCTACAAATAAGCGACAAATGTCACCCTAGACTTGTCATCAAGCGGCGTACAGGAGATTGCTTTACGCATATTTTTGCGATTTAATAAAGTTTTTGAGCCAAAAGTACTAAATTATAATGGTGAAGTGTAGAGTGCACCTTTGTGCGGCAACTCCTCATATTTGTTTCTATAGAAAAACACCTGAAATTACTTTCCATCGGTAAGTTTTGTTGGGCCATCTAATCTCATAATGGGTTTTTAGTCACTGTGTGATTATTATTAATGTTTCGGCATTGTGGAAGTAGTAAATAATGGTTATAAGTGCAAATCTGTTAAAAACTTAACGTAAAGTAGTTTCTGAAAGATTCTTGTGGTAACAATAACCAATTATTTATTAACTCCGATCCCGTTTCGTATACTTGTACAATTTTACAGGGCCGTATTTAGGCTCCAGATTTGTTTAATAGGTATATTTCTGAAGATTGATTAGGTTAAAGTATGCAATATATTAATTCTTTATTTTAATAATTTTAATAATTTTTAACATTTTAATAATTAAATCGTTTTCAGGTTTCCAAAGGATGATTATTAAAAAAAAAACCTGGTTGAGTTATATGAAAAGAGAACATTGGCAGCCCAAATCATCTAGTCTAGTGTGCTGTGTTCAAAGCATTTTGAAGCTCATTTACTGGATCACAGGGTCGCTAACTACTCGACCACCCAGCGGTATTATCACTAGTTTTAAAAAATGTGGCATTATTTTTTGTAATTATAATTTTTATTAAAAAAATTACAGCAGAGTAAGTATGTTGTTGGTATTTTTTTTTTAGTTTACTAAACTGTTCTACTATTTTGTTATGTATTCCAAGCGTAGAATTTAGGTATGTATGGTAAATCACTATGGTAAATGTTTACGTTAAGGCCCGTGCCTTACTAGACAGCGGTAGCCAATATTGTTTAATTACAGATAATTTACGTAAAAAGTTAAACGTTAAATCGATACAGTCCGCTTTTCATATCACGGGTATAGGTCAGGCGGGGAGCGTCTCAGTTGATATACCAACATTTTACATAATTGAACTTTAATAACGTTCATTTTACATAATAATCATTTGTTTTACCAACATTTAATATAATTTTATTTATCATAACGTTTACTTTACATAATCTTCATTTTATATAATACCATTTGGTATTACGTACTTGACGAATAATGCCATTTAAAATAAAACTCATTTAATATATCGTTCGTTTCATATAATTTTATTTGATATACGCGTCATTTTACATAGCTATTATTTAAGATAATAACATTTCAAATAATGCTGAGAGTTCACGACGCCAGCGGCCAGATCGTTCGGTTCGTTGCGGCGAAGTGACGTGTCGAGAGTATACGCGATGTCGGTACTGCGATGTGATATTTTCTGTAGCAGTTCTTTTATTAAGAGGACGCATTGGAAATTTTGGCGTCAATGATCTCAATTTTTGTCAGTAATTACAAAACGAATGAACATAGAAAGGTGACATGATAGTTCATGATAAAAACCTTATTTTGTTAGTTTTCAATATATATATGATTAAGTATTGAAAATTACGCTCGAGCTGAGAAAAAAAAGAAACGCCAAAGAGCACACTTGTTACAAAAATTTCAATGGTGCGTCTTCTGCCATGGAGTCCACAATAATAACCAAAGGATTTCAACAATCAATTGACATGCATGGGTTGATTTATTCAAGATTTATCGCCGATGGTGACAGTAGTACATATTCAAAAATAATAAATAAAATTTAACACAAGATAAGATATTGCGATCAAGAAAATACATTTGTGATGCTATAAAACTTCACAAAGAAACAAAAAATGAAGATGGTTTACACAAAGACATCAATGCGTCTGTTTTCCATGCTTTTAATATTCATGCAAATTGTAACCGGCAATTATGCAAACATATGGGTCCAGATGCCCCAAACCCATTTTTTGGCAGTCTTCTTTGGCAAAAAATTAAAACAGTTGTTGCACAATTAGCTAATAAAGCGCACAGTTTAATTGAAGACGTAGACATCAACGTTGTGGAAAGGTTTAATGGAGTAATAGCAAAACTGGTCGAGGGTAAACGAGTTATTTATGCTCAAAGACGTTCCTATCAAGCAAGATGCGCAGGAGCTTTAATTTCATTCAATACTGGCAAATTATTATCAACTGTCCAGCGAAATGTCCCAGAAACGAAAAAGTCCCAGACTGTCCATAGAAAAACATGAAAATGCAATAAATAATAAACGACTCAAAGCCAAACTCAACACTAGAAAAAAAAATATAATTGTATCCTATAGATATATTTTTTAAACACTTACCTTTTTTAACTGTGTCATATTTATGAATTGTAAGTAGGTACCTATTGTATAAATAATTGTATAATATTAAAAGTATTAACTCGATAATAATTATATAAGATGCCGACAAAGACGAAATCCACATATCGTTCTATGATTACACAAGGATGACTATCGAAACCTTTCATTACATTTTAGAAGCTATCAAAAGTGAACTGGAATCTGATTATAATTTATGAACGGATAGTATCTCCAGCAGAAAAGTTGTACCTAACCTTGGGGTAAGTAAAACAATGAAAATACGAAATTTATTATAGCAACACTTTTAATGTACCGATGCAGTCACCGACAAGTCTGAAAACCTTTTTTAATTAGCTTTACACTTAACGATTTTTAATAAGTAAAACAATTTTAAACTCAGTTCTTTATGCCTATGTCTAATCACACTAATCAGTCTTTGCGTTAAAATCAGTCATACCTCATAATTAAATATTTTTTAATAAAAAAAACAATTTTAAAATCGTCCAGCGGGCGGTAATCCAGCGTCCAGGACGAGGCCTAAAAGCTCGCCGCCACTAGGCCGGTCAGCAAGCCGGAGCTGCGGTGGTGAGCGAAAACCATCAAATTCAAATTCAAATTCAAAAATCATTTATTCAGTTTAGGCTACAAGTAGCTCTTATGAATGTCACTATGCCATCGGTTCGTAAGTCTACTCTGGGCGGGAGATCTTGGACTGAGAAGAACCGGCAAGAAACTCAGCAAGTGTCCAGCTCTTTTCTCCCTTACAGCGTCAAAAATATTGGAAAATGCCCTATTTTAGCAGGACACTTTCCATCACAAATAAACACATAAAAATAAAAAATATATAGAAGACCACATGTAAAAAAACAAAATTAAAAATCTAAATTAACAAATTTACCTCAGGTAAAAGTTCCAATTTCCACAATGTCATACAGTACCACTACAGTACTCTACTCTACATCTGCGACGATAAGCTCGCGTGGGACCGCCAGAGCCCCGCAGCGCCGCCGGAGCCGTGACAGAAACTATAATTGCTGCATGCTTGCTTGCATGCTGCATGCTTGCTATGTTATGTTTTTATATTTTAAATTACTTATTTTATGTTAATTGTCTTTATATTAAATGATATTATATGAATTGGATTTTATATTAAGTAATCATTATATGTTTTAAGTATTATACAAAAATAGTGTTATCGTAAATGAATGTTATATAAAATGTTCTTATACTAGATAAATGTTATGTGTTCTAATTATTGTATCATGTAAAAGTTATATTAAACGGCTGTTATATTAAATAAGTTTAGCTCAATCGTTTGTTTTACGTTTAAAAATTATGTGTTTTAAAATTATATCATTCCATCATTATATTAAATAAGTGTTATATTAAACAAAACTATATCATTTTGGTTGTATATGTTTTGATCATTATACGATATGTTGTTATATTATACATTACACACCCGGCAGGCGCACACTCACTCAACGGAGTCGTGTAAAGTTTCATTAAAATCATTAAACGGTAAATTTAATACACGCGTTAATTGCATAGTTTTGAATAATATTACTACTGCACTACCGTCAATAATATTGTTTTCTAAAGTTTACGCGAACACTACACATTGAAATGAAACAACTTTTACGGATCTACTCGCGTTTATTTTACACATTAGTTTTAATTAACTAGTAATTAAAACTAATAAAATAAAACTAAACTAAAACTAAACTAAACTAAACTAACTAATTAATTAAAATGAAACAACTTTTACGGATCTACTCGCGTTTATACATGTCCCATGCGTGGTCTCCCTGTGACCACGGACCCTGCATAGGGTTCGAAACGTCAGGATAAACATTAATTAAAACTAATGTGTAAAATAAACGCGAGTAGATCCGTAAAAGTTGTTTCATTTCAATGTGTAGTGTTCGCGTAAACTTTAGAAAACAATATGTAATTAATTAAAACTAATGTGTAAAATAAACGCGAGTAAGATGTCACATTTGTGAATTTCTTATTTTGTATTTGACATTTTTGACTGAGGCATCCATTTGTGGAGCATTAAGCTTTAAAGTGCAAAATTTTGTAGAGTCAAGTGTCCCCCCCCTGCCAGCCAAGTGGTTGTTTTTAGATACGTGAAAAAAATCACAGTAGTTGTATATATGACGAAGTTAAAAAAAAAACTATCACAGCTAAGTAGGCTTTATAAGTTTACGAGTAACAGTCGACCAACTTATAAAATGAACTTGGCGCAGTACAAATTTCTCATTGGGAACTACTTAAATAACGTTGTCAGGTGTGTGAAACCGGTTGTATCTACATTTAAGTATATGAGCCATTGTTAAATAAATGTTCATTAAAGCCCTCTTCTCAGAATCCTCATTATTGAGATGGGCTACGGAACTCTACACTGCGTTTGGCCCGACACGCACTTGACCGGTTTTTTTGTAGTGACATACCCAATGCAAATTTGCTATGTTTCGACTTGCGCTTGCACAATTTGTAACACTACGATAAATAGAAACAACGGATGGACTTGATGGGCAAAATATTTCTTGTTGCTAATAAAGCATCACCATTTTCAGCCGCTACCACCACAATGGTATGTCACTTTCAATTTATTATTATTTTTATTTTATTAAAATTATATTTGCAGATTTACTATTTTAACAATTATCCGCTAGGCTGGATGCATAGTTAAACAAAAAAGTAAAGTGTTTTTTTTGTAGTTAATTAAAGTATAAATTGTTTTAAATGTTTGTTATGTTTACAAAGAAAAATAGATAGAATCAAGTATTAATGGTATAGTTAGAAAAAGATCTATCTTTTTTAAACCTTCCATTCGGTCTGGGACTGGCTGGGCGTGGTCTGGTTAAAACTGTCAAAAAAGTGTCTATAAGCCAACTGTAGGGTCAACTGAAACGTTCGTTTATCAAACGTAACCATTATATAAAAAAAAACAATTGCTAAATGTCGATCTTGTTTATAAAGTAATACGAAATTACGTAAAGAAGGGTCAAATTAAAAAAGTTTTATCATTTTACATGCTTCGTTTTGCACTAATGATTTAAGTACCTATTTTAGAGAATAGGTTTTTGACGCATTTTAATATTATAGTCATGCAATATTAAGATTTCTATATCTTAATATTGTAACTATTTATGTATGAAGTGTTATGTACAGACGCCTGCATATCAACCTATCCAAAACCGCAAATTACTTTAAAACATTTTCAACCTGAAAAACAAGAAAAAAAGTTCAAAGTCTATTGAGGAAATTTGACAGTTTGTGTTAGTTCTGATGGCCAGGCGTGCGTACATACCTTTGAACATTTCTTTGAATTCGCGCCTTCACAGCTTTTATCACTGCTGGAGTCCTAACAGACCGAGGGCGACCACTTCTTGACCTGTCATCTACACTAGAGTCTTCATTGTATCGTTTGATGGTACGATAAACGAATCTTTTAGTTAAATTCAAATTTTTCAGTATGTCAAAAATTTAAATTGGTGCAACGATGCAACGCAATAACTGCAACACGGTCTTCTTTAAGCGTCCACTCCATATTTAAAAATGAGTAAAATTCTAAAAAGTATACATTTTTATTTTCATGAACAATTCAAAATTCGAATTCAATAAACTTTTTTGTGGCCAGCATTCTAAAAGAAAAGTTTTTACTGTGTGACAATACTTATGACCTGACTGTGTATAATAATTTACTTTAACTTATCATTAAGATATTCATCAGAAGTTAATAGTTTCTTTACTTTATTAATAAATATATTGTCGTTTTTTCCTTCTATCCATTCCTTTGGAAGCTTATTATATATTTTTATTGATTGAATAAATGAGTTTGATGAGTTTAGTTTAAGCCGGGTAGTTGGCAGTATTAATTTATTTTTGAATATTTACTCTGTACTTCTTCACGTTTTGTGTAAAAGTGTTTGTAAACATATCTCTAAAATATAAAGGCAAGACAATGGAGTATTCTGTATTTTTCGGCAGCTCTTTGCATTTTTAGAACAGGATTTTTTGATTTTGTGGCGAGTATTTTTAGCAACCTTTTGTTTTTTGGATCTCTGGATTTCTGGATCTGGTCAAAATGTCACTTCCTGCTTTTACCATAAACATTTATTTTATTTATTTATTTATTTATTTGATAAGCATTTAGCATTAGCATGGTATACACCAACTACACTTATCAAGAAATATATTAATACAAGGTTGCCTGGTTGCCTGGAAGAGATTGCTTGTTAGCAATAAGGCCGCCTATTTTGTACTCTTTATTTATTTTTATTTTTTAAATTGACTGTATTGTTTTTCTTTTGTGTGCAATAAAGTTTATTATTATTATTATTATTACAATTAACTAATTAAAAGAGCATAATCACAAATATAAAAATAAAATGATAAAATATGAAAAAACAATAAAAAATAACAATAATAATTATTAAATAATTACAATGTACCAACAAAAGTGTTAACAATAAAACATGTTTTGATAAAGCTTGACATCGTAATCAATCATTTAAATTATCGTGACAACAAAATTATATTAGGTTCTACGCGGTTCTACTTTGTTCTCAATTATTCGAGAGCGAAATATTATCGCTCGTTGATAATGGCACTGTTCTTTTTTCTGCAGTTGCGGAACTCGAGTTATGGCTATGAATATGTACAAAAGTCAAAGTCAAATTCAAATAAACTTTGAGTCATTTGCCGAGCTAAGAATAAAAAAAAACTTACGAAAAGTGCTTTTGAATCGTCAATACATTTTTTACCTACTACCCTTTCAGGACGTCTATTTTTTAGCTATGGAGAAGAATGGGCGCAAGAAACTAAACTCTATAGCTGGACTTCTTGGCGGGAAAGTGAAGAGCCATGTCTGCGATTTTGTTTTATTTTCTTAAATTTGTGTTATGTCGAATGTACTTGTTAGCTTACAATAAAACAACAAATCGGTTTCGATCTACTGGCTCGAAGTCAGGACGGAGAGAGAGACAAGCGCTCCCGCTTAGCTTACCGCGTCCCAACCACCGCACGCCCCGCCCCAGTACGAGTGCTTATATTTATTATCGAATTATGTATGTATAACGTATACACTACATCTACCTTTTACAAAATAAAAAGAAACAAAAACATATTTTTTTACTTCAAATACAATCATTGAACATAACATAACAAGAACTTTCATACTTCATTATTGACATTATTCATAGTTAGAGCTAATAATCTTAGATCACTTTACATACAATGTCTATTCATGATTTTCATTATTATTACTGATTTCGATAGAAACATCCGGACTTTCTGCACAAGCTTGCCACTGTCCTTCGACACGTTCCAGGTGTAGTATGTTTCTCCGTAATCGTTGCCCACTGTTTTCATTTTGCAAGTCCATATCATTCTCTTCCTTGTTAATAACCGTGTGTGGTGCGTCATTGAACATTGTGGAGAGTTTATTATCCTTTGTCAGGTTTTTCACATACACCTTTTCCAGGGTCGTTCCCTGTCCTCCGATCGGAACTCCGATTGGTAGGAGGAGCGGGAATATTATTTCCCATGCCTCGGGATTGAATGGGTTTTGTTTTTACCACTTACTTTACGTAATCAAAAGTACAGTCAAGGCTCATTATACTGTATTTTTGACCGATTGTCCGCGTCGATATTAACGATGTCGACTGTACAGTGAATAAAAGACAAAAATAAAACTTACTTAATTCTTTACAAAGAGTAAAATAAATATATAATATAATAAGTAAATAATATCCTATGCTAATTTCAATAAAGTGCTTATCTGTCTATCTATCTATCTATCTCGCATTTTGTGCTCTTTTGTCTTAATTTTTACTTCCAACCCTCTCATTATGGGTGTTAGAAACAAAGCGTCTTCTATCAATATTTGCAACAAGTTAAGAAGACTTGGTGCCTTCCTAACTTTTTTTGTATTGTCAGTGTTTCGTGCCAGCTTTCTAGATAATAGGTTGACGGTGTTGCAAACCAAAAACTGACCAGTATTCAATAAATGTTGATTTTTTCAGCCATTGCATACTCTTTTTAAAAAATTGCATTTTCGGTTGGTTTCTGCTATGATACTGTGGCTGATTACTCCCTTGGTGATATTGTGCGCTATTGGCAGCCGGGGTTCCGGTCCCACCAAGCTTTCCTCTGCTCCCTTTCTGGCTAGTTCGTCGGCCTGTTCATTTCCCGTGTTTCCCTCGTATCCGGGGACCCATGCTACCGTCAGGTCCGCTCTCTCGGCCAGCCTTTTTAATGATTCCTTGCATTCTTTGACCATTGCTGATGTGGTTTCTACTCTGCTTAGTGCCTTCAGCGCCGCCTGGCTATCACTGTAGATGGCCGTTTTCCCTGTTATATTAAGGTTTTCGATTATCTCAGCGCATGCCATTATTGCGTAAATTTCCGCCTGGAAAACACTAGAGGATCTTCCTAACGGTATGGACTTGTTCATCTCCGTCCCGTCTGCCCGTTTAATGTGTACGCCGGATCCGGAGAGCTTTGTCGATTCCTTTCTGGAGCCGTCTGTATAGCAGGTGATGCCAACAGTTTGTACGCTCCAGTCCTCTCTTGACCCATCTCTCTCTATATGTATTCTATATTTTTTGTCAAAGATCCTTTCCTTCCTTAGGAGGTCGTTATTGGAGAGGATCATTGACAGCCTTTCTTCGTAGTTTTTGCTTATACTAGTATGACCCTCGTCCATAAAGTTCCCGGTCCATATACCAGTGCTTTTTAGCTTAAACCATTGTTCGGTGGCCTTTTTCTTAATCTCTCCTTCCTATAATATGGGGTCTAGATTTGGCACTGGATTACCTACATCTTATTTGAGACTTATTAGGTTGGTATGTGCACATAATATAACCTGAGCGTTATTTAAAGAAATATAAGTGGATTAGTTGTTGCGTCAAAACACATTTTTGAAAACATTATAAGTAACTAGTCACCAAAGTTTTAGGTTTTATAAAGCAGGTGGTTCGTTCTTAGGTAAATTTGTAAGTTTAGAGGTACCTAATGTTACTATATAACGTAAAATCATTTACAGTCTAGCTCCGCGCGTTTTTACTTTAAACTGACTTAGATTCATTATTAATAATTACCTATGTAATTCATTCGTTGTTTGCAGAATGGCGCACATTCCCCGCTCTATCAATGGTTGCTGTTCATAACATTGATTGCATCAGGGCAATGTGACGAGGTAAAATTTAGTTTGTTTATTTTTTATAATTAAGCATCTCATAATTTATCCGCTCTATCATCTCCTCCTTTTATTTAAATATATTTGATACAATTGTTGAAACTGTTCAAAAACGTTTTTTCGGCGGTAGTTTGAAACCACATCTGTTGCATCTTACAAATTAAAAATCTTTAAAATTAGGTAATTAATATAATTTCAAGTAATTACCTTATAATATTATAGTACTCAGTGTAATTATCATCTGACAATATTTGCAACTTTGTCAATGCACTAGTATTCTAAATAAGAGCACCGACCCGCCGGCCACATAATCTACACTGTTACATAACTGCACTGATATCGCTGTTGAGATGGCTACTGTCTCGTCCGAGTTCCAGGATATGCACACGTCATTGGCTTCCATTTTGTTGAAGAGGATGACGGCATTTGAAGAAAAACTAAAGACATCCCGCGAACCGGCTTCCATTGATTGATCAATCAAAGTAGGGATTTGTAATTGGCAGTAGGTTAAGTATACAATGTAATAACTTAGTTTATAAAGTGATGTAAATTCTATGTTCATAAATAAATTAAATAAATAAAAAAAAATTGGTTACATAGTTTGAAATTGTTAATAAGTAACCTTTATATAAAACAGAGAATAAATTATTAATACAATTAAAAAAAAATTAATTAATATGAATCCACTTTATAAAATATTGTACAATGGTTATAACTAGATAAGTATATTTTTTAATTAGCCCTCTAATGCTGTTGCTGTGCCCTTGCAGGGTGTCACATCAATATTTTATTAAATATATCACCTATTTTTATATTGTAATGTGATATGCAATAAATGATTTGAATTTGACATTAGGGTATATTCTGGAGATAGATAAGACGGACAAGCTCTAAATTAATACAGCATTTTTTTTTTGGCGCGCACTTTATTTGTACCTCTATTTATTCTGTGTGAAAATAAGTTGATGTCTATACTTGTGCGTTTTGATTCGACTCGATTCATCGAAGCAATGTTTGCTATCCTATTAAACATCACACATACGTAATAGTACAACATTATTATGTCTTTTGGCCAAAAACAAACATATACGGAATAAACTGTCATCATCATCATCATTAGACACTTACTTTTTCCAGCCAATAGTAACCGTGAAGCAGGGAGCGCTAAAAGGCTTAGCAGGGGAGTTGTTAGATGGATCAACCTACTACAGCTTCAGAGGAATACCGTATGCTCAGCCGCCCGTCGGAAAACTTCGATTTCAAGTAACTCATTCAAATATTTTTAATAAACATTTTACAACTGTTTTTCTCCTGTCACTAGCAAACAGTTATGTGCTCTCGGCCCCAACTTTCGTTATTCCTGCAGTTACCTTTGAATCAAAATATTTACTTCGATTCCTTTGCTGCTAACATAAGAGAGGTAATTTACGATTGAAATAACATAAGAGGTAATTTTTACCCGAAAAAGTGTTATCGATAATAATTATAGTCTCCCAAATTGTATAACTTTTTAAACTATTATGATCACTTACAAAAAAAAAATCAAAAACATGGTAATAATACCGTTAATAATAATAATTATCAGATATTGTAGTCCCAAAAATCACAAGCTATTTTTTTTTAGGCACCCTTACCACCGCAGCCGTGGACAGGCTTTTATAATGCCAAGAACTATTCACAACCGTGTCCTCAGCTACATTTGTCTACACTGTACTTAGTAAAAGGAAGTGAAGACTGCTTGTTTTTAAACATTTTCACAAAATCACTAGAACCTAATGCAATGATGCCTGTAATGGTCTTCATACACGGCGGGGGATATGTATCTGGTTCAGGTGACGATGAATTCTATGGTCCAAGACATCTGGTGCAACAGAATGTGATACTAGTCACCTTTAACTACAGGCTCGAGGTATTAGGATTTCTAAGCGTTGACACGCCTGAGGTGCCAGGCAACGCCGGAATGAAGGACCAAGTTGCTGTTCTACGTTGGGTCCAAGAAAATATAGCACAGTTTGGAGGTGATCCAAATAATGTGTTAATATTTGGCGAAAGCGCTGGCGCTGCATCCGTCACATACCATATGTTATCTCCCATGTCTCGTGGACTATTTCAGAAGGCAATAGTGCAGAGTGGCGTTTGTATTGAGAAGTGGTTTATCGGATACAATTCGAAGGACAGAGCGATCAGATTAGGTGAACTATTGGGAAAAGAAACCGACGATGTTGAAGAGTTACTACAGTTACTGCGCAGTGTTCCTGCACTTTATATCGCAAATGTAACAAGGGCATTACAAACATTGGACGAGTCATATAGATATCCAGCAGTCAACTTTGTTCCGGTTGTAGAGAAAAGATTCGAAAACGTAGAACCTTTTTTAACCGAATCACCTTTTGAGATGCTGCTGACCAACGAAATCAACGAAGTTCCTTTGATGATCGGCTTTACTTCGGAAGAAGGTTATACGTTTCTTTCAGAAAGATTACAGAAAGTAGATGTTTACAATAAAGACTATCAATACTTGCTTCCTCGTGACATCGTCCAAAACTTGTCTGGAAATAACATAACTAAGTTCGGGGAGCGTATAAAACGTTTTTACGTTGGTGACGGCAAGTTCGGTGTTGAGACGATTAATGCATTTACTGATTACATCGGGGACAACTATTTTATTGCCAACACTCACCGGTTCGCATATTTCTATAAAAAGCGTATTGGGTCAACGAAACCAATTTACATGTACAAGTTCTGCTGCGACACACAATTAAATTTTAAATATTGGCTCAACCTTAAAGATCAGAAAGGCGCCATTCACGGTGATGATTTATTTTATCTTTTCGAAAATATCTTTAACGAAAGAACTTATGCTAATCAAAATGAAGCAAGGGCACTAGTTTATATGATGACAAAATTATGGACAAATTTCGCTAAAACTGGGTTGGTATAAATCATTTTTACAGGCTTTATTTATTCTAAGGTTTAAATAGAATTCTGTAACAAAGAAACTTAATGCTAACCTACCAATAAAAGTTTAGAAAATATAATTTACTTAAAATATAAAAGACAATTTGGTTGTTGGGCAAGCAGTTTGACTTTTAGTAGTTTTTGATGACAGCTTGTTTTTTCAATACGGTGTGCACATCCGCTCGCTCGTTGCGTTGCTAAGAAGAACTCAAACTAACCAATGCCATAAAATATGGCCATGTACTTACTAGTTAATAATAATATGGGCGACCATATTTATCTCGAGGTCCTTCACGCTTTAAAAGTACTTTAAGCTGTTAGTCTCCTTTGTTATCGTAAGATGGCATTCGCACTGGCCCGTGTTGCCAGCTCGTGTTGGTGGATTTCTTTCTCTCTTGTTTCATTTTCTCAAAAGTCATAGACATGCAGTCATTTTCAAAGTGTATATGTATGTTTCAGGAATCCCACTCCGGACAATCACTTGGGGGTGCTGTGGCCGCAATACACGGTAGACAAGAAAGAATTCTTGAACATCGACCGACATTTGACTACGGGCATGTATGCCAATAAAGAGAGAATAGAGTTTTGGAACAAACTTTACTGTGAAGCAAATCTTCCCTGTATGTCTTATGCCTGATTTCACCACTGACCCTAAGTTGTAGGTAACCCCTAAGCCATGTTAGGTGACAGTTGTTGGAGCAAACCGTCACCTAAAATGGCTTAGGGGTCACCTAAAACTTAGGGTCAATGGTGAAAATGGGCATTAGACTCGTAGCTAATACTTAGCACCCAAGACATAGAGTTTTGTACAGATATCCAAAAATCTCGTAAAGCGACCACTACAGGCATTATATAGTGCCTAGACGCAGCTGAGCAATATTGGGATGTGCGGTAAACGCGCTCAGCCTGCGATTGCTAAAGTTAAGCAACATTCGCAATGGCCAATCATCGGTGACTAAATTGGTGACTAATTTATAATCTTGAGCTCCTCTGTGCTTCGGAAGACACGCAAAGCCGTAGGTTTCGGCTACATTAGCAGTTCATAACAACCACCAACGCACTGGGCAAGACATGCGGCAATGCATACATCGTGCACGCGCCAGGAGTGTGAAAATGAAAAAAAAAAATGGTTTATTTTCTCTCACATGTAGGTAACATAAGTATTATTCATAAGTATTATTAAGTATATTTCATGGATATCCTGAGATACCCGTAATATCTCCAGGGCTCCACCCCCAAGTCAGTTTCCTACTACAAGCTAGTACTTCATTTGCAAGGTGTAACATTAGGTCATATACGTTAAGTAAAACATAACTATTAAAACTAAACAATGAGACTTTAGTAGCGAGGAATGACCATGATGCATCATAGTATTCATCGTAGTTTAAATTTAAGTAATTTAATTTAGAAGGAAACGGTGATTCTGAAGAATTGCAATCACTCATGGAAAATGTATGTAAAACATTTTGTAAATAAATTGTTTGAACTAATGTTATCGAGTCTTTTGTTCTTATAATTCTTATACCCAAAAATAACTATATGTCTTTTAAATCACTCATGGCAAAAGTTTTAAATTTTAATTAACAATTTTTTTTTTAATAATATTGTAAGGTTTGTGTTCATTTTTGTGTGCATACTAGGTCATCAACATATAATACAATATATACGTTCTTATGTATATAATGTTTATCAAGGCAATAAAGACACGGATCAACTTCAGAATTATAAAAAACCCATGCCTTTAAGGGTACGATCGAAACGTTCATACAACATCGCGAGGATTGTTTCAGTCCGTACAACTTTTTATTTAATTTACAAACTTAATTTGGTTTGGCAAGAACACCATCAGGTATTGCCATATAAATATCCTCCATGAGTAGGCCATTTAAAAGGCAGTTTTCACGTCTATGTGATGGACTTGTCGATCGAACTGTATCGCAAAAGCTAGAATAAATCTGAAAATACTAATTCGTGTAACAGGTGCAAACGTTTCGTCGTAATTAAGGTATTGTTGAGTAAAACCGCGCGCCGTTCTTCTCCGTTCTTCTCCGTTCTTGTTATTTTTTTATTGTAAAATCCCATTTGCTGCTAACAATATTTACATTATTGTAAGCAAAACAGTACGTATAGCAATAAGCCATTTATCACTATCATCTCTATTAAAAATGCCACTGTAACTTAATGGTAAAGAATGCGAAGTATTTAAGAGAGATAAATGTAAGTCGGGGTCAGCCATTTCGTTATCATTTTTCGGGGGTAGTTTATTAATTATTTTGCTTCGTCTGACGATTTTTGACGACGAATGTGTATCATCAAGGGTTTCGTCACTTAGAATTTTGTGTTTCTTGCCTATTAGTTTTGCCGAGTCATCGTCAGGCTTACTAATTTTGGCAGGAATTTCTGTTTGACATTCTTTATTACTACTACAAATTGGCCTAGAATTTTCAAAATTGAGTTCGTCAAATATGACGTCTCTTGCAAAGAAAATTGCTTATTATCGAAATTAAATAATTTGTATCCATTTTTACCAAAACCGACTAATATGGATTTAAAAGATTTTTTGTCGAATTAGATCTTTCTTATTTTATTTATTTATACGAACGAACAGAATTCAATCTAAATACTGGCAGTTGATTGATGAGTCCCTTTTATTTTTCAAATAAAAGCTATTATTTACACGTATGCATGATCGTCTGTCATGTCATGCACGTTGACGTAAATGCATGTGATGCAGCATTAACGTTTAGGGCCGTATCTACATGTATCTGTACGAGTTACGTACATGATTTTATTTAATTAAGTTTTTGATTTGTTCATAGCTATCACGTATGCGCTATTCAATATTGCACTTTGGTCGCGACCTACTTTTTGTACAATGACATTAGGCCAAACTTGCCGAATGCATACTTAATTACAGTTAGTGTTCAATCTTGTAACTTGGGAGTTTAATTTTGACAACACCTTTTACCCTTTGGACACTCAATCTGACTGTTACATATACATTGACATTGACGTAGCTAAACGTTACAGTATCATTGTTCATCTTGTAATTGGCAATTTTCAAAGGAATCTTCTGCTTGTACAACTATTTTGAATATATGTTTCTTGTTGCTTTTTTGTAGCCATTCTGGTAATCGTTTCGTGGTTTCGCACATGCTTTAAAAAATAAATTTAAAGGGTGTTTATTTTCAGTTAAGAAGTAGGCAAGCTATTTATAAAATGTAAGAGAACCTGACCCGGTATGTGAGGTATGTCAGAAGGGTGCAGATTCAAATCCTGCTCGTGGAAATTTTTTCAACATTTGTGTTTTATAATTTGTTTCGCAACAAAATTTGCGTTAAAATTATATAAACAAAACAAAAACATTTTATCTAATGGAGAGTTCAATTTGTCTGCTAACCCAAGAGGTTTAACTAGTACCCCATATCATAAAAATAATGTATGCTTTGATTCCGATAATAAATAAATAAATAATAATAAAATAACAAGGCGGTAATGAATTTCCGTATGTGTTTATTGGAGATCAGGCGTTTCCCTTACTGAGAATTTTTCTAAGACCGTATTCGAAAACTGCGTGCCGAGATAGCAGAGAAAAAAGAACCTTTAATTATCGCCACAGCAGAGCAAGAAATGTTGTGGAGGATGCTTTCGGAGTTTTAGCTTAGCTTTTTAGTTTTGCATGCAGATTGGATACAACAGATGAGATAGTAAATGCTACGTGTGTTCCACATTATTATTTATTATGTAAAGGAACGTTACCCAGGGACACTAATAATTGAATAACACAACACCAAGTATCATCATCCATAAGAATAAACAACAATAACTTACGGGCTTCTAGGGAAGCTTTTCGTGTAAGAGATTTATTTTGTGATTTTTTAAATAAGTGCAGGCACAGACCAGAGTGCAGGCGTCTGTGCGACATTGAATAGGCGAATTTGGCTTTCAAAGTAAAAAAGTATATAGTGTTGAATAATTTCGGCGGGCTGGTTAGAACCACGATAGCTCAATTAGAAGAGCACCTGACCCGGTATGTCAGAAGGGTGCAGGTCCAAATCCTGCTCGTGGAAATTTTTTCAACATTTGTGTTTTTGTAATAAGTATCAAATATGTTTGCAAAGTAATAAAGCTATTTGAATATCATAACTTTGCATCATTCTTACACATAGCGCTTAATTAGCCCAAACCGAATGAAATGTATTTAGGTGATTAGATAATGAGGTATCATCAGGAAAGGTGATTAAGACCGAGGACTAAAGTCGTTAACGAGGAACATTAAGACGGATGCATGATTAGCGTTAATCAACTAGGACTCAATGTAAGAATATCTTATCTCAGAAATGGTTAAAGATACAGACAGGCCTGGGACCCAGCGCAATCGATTCAAATGGGGTTTTTTTTTATTTTTTTTTAGCAGGCGGATGACTCGTGACACACGACGCGACGCCTGATGGAGAGGGCGGACCAGTGGGGTAGAACTCCGGAATTCTAGCTACTCACGTGCTACGTTGCTAAGCAACAGAAACGTAACACGTGAACGTGACAGAAACGTAATTATCTACTGGCATGTAGCATGACTCTGGCATGACATTCAATGAACCCACCAGGCTGATATGCCAGAGTAAAAAGGCATTCGAGAAAATGTCGTCGTCTGATGAAGATCAAGATGCTCTTGCTTATCTACAAATTTTAAATATTCAAAACGGACAAAGACGCTTCTGGATGCATCCCATGTGGAAAAAAAAGTTAAAAACTGGTGGCACATACGTTGTTATCAAGTTGTTATGAAGGAATTAAATAGATACCTTGATAGGCTTAAGACATTTTATAGAATGCAGAAAGAAACTTATTTAATTATACTAGTATTATACTACTATTAAACTATTTTAGAATTAATTTGTAATTACTTGACGAATAGAATACACTGCAATACCACGAATCCTGGATCAAAATTAGAAGAAATTTATGTATCTAAAATACGTTATATTAAATATGGTGCATCCCAAGGCAGTATATTGGGACCACTGCTTTTCTTAAATTATATTTATGACCTACCTAATTTAATAGATCATCCTCTCACTCTTTTCGCAAACGATAGTACAATGACCATAACCTGATTACTATGAACGTGACATTAATAAATCTTTGACATCGATTATTACATGGCTAGATAACAATAGCTAAAAAATTAATCTTAGTACGACTCAAATAATGAAATTCTACCAAAGAGAGTATACAGGACCGTTATATAAGGCAATTTATCAAACCACAGAGGTGTGTGAGGTTGATAATGCTAGATTCCTGGGACTTTTAATTGATGGTAGACTGGATTGGAAGGCACACATAGAACACCTCTGTAAAATAAAAAAAAATAAAAATAAAAATAAAAATAAAAATCATTTATTATCAGACAAAGTAGTCCATAGATTGTTAGTACAAATTAATTAATCTTAAAAACTATGTTAGTCTCACATATACTATGGGAATAAAAATGCATAATTGTACAAAAAAAAAAAAAAAACAAAAACAAAAACAGACCCTGTGTGTAGCTCACCGGCCAACACAACGAATGTGCAAGTCCGTGAACCGCCCGAACACTGCTGCGTCCATTCTGTCAGCTATCATCTTCAGGATCCCATTGGAGCTCCCCCGCAACCTTTGCACTATCGAGGCACTCTTTTTGCGCATGATGGCGTAGAAGTCATCAACACCAGCATCCGCAAACATACCCGATGCGCTGCAGTAGCGCGGGAGCCTCAATAGGGCCCTGAAGGTATTATTGTATTGGACACGCAAGACATTGTAAGATCCAGTTGTGAAGTTGGTCCATAATGCGCACGTATAAAAACTTTGGCAGTATGCTCTGAACAACGTAAGTTTGACGCTTACGGTACAACGTGCGAATCTATGAGCCAACATATTGCCTCGAACTGACAATGACCTGCGCTCCCTTTCAATATCCTGCTCATCTTTTAAATCTTCCGTCACAATGTGACCAAGATACTTAAAATGTGCAGCACGATTCAGAGGTACACCATTAAGCTTTACTGGTGGTACTGACATGGGCTCTTTATTACAGCCTTTAAAAAGAAGAAATTCACTTTTACTCACATTATACCTCAAACCATGCCGCACAGCATAAGATTCACACACTTTTAATAGGCTTCTAAGACCACTGATTGATGGACTCAGCAACACCATGTCATCAGCATAACTTATGTTATTTACCGAAACGTTATCAATTCGACATCCTACATGCATGTTGCTAAGTTCATCAATCAGGTCGTTTACAAATAAGTTAAACAACCTAGGGGATGTTAACCCGCCTTGCCTCACTCCACACATAAGTGAATATTCATCAGACTGCGCACTTGACCACTTTACAACATTACTTTGATTGTTATACCAGTACGCGAAGATTCCTACCACATCAGCGGTCACACCTGCCTTTCTTAGCTTTCCCCAAAGGAGTTTATAGGATACAAGGTCAAAAGCTTTTGACAGGTCTAAGAAACAGGCGTAAACAGGCGTTTTTCTCTTAACATAATAGTTAACCGCATACTTTAACGTAAGGATAGCACTCTCAGTGGATAATCCCTCTCTGAAACCAAATTGTGCATCCCGCAATGAAATACGACTACTAAGATATTCATCAAGAATTTTGTCTAAAACCTTCGCTATCACTGTTGCCAGTGAAATCGGTCGGTAATTATTTTTATCTCCAATGTCACCTGTAGCGTTCTTCACGAGAGGCACAACCACAGTCTTCATTAGGTCTGGTGGCAAGTAGGAATGTCGTACACAGAGATTAAATAATAAAGATAACACTCTATACATGTGTGGGCCTGCATTCTGCAGGTGTTCGATACTGAGCCCGTCATGACCTGGAGACTTACCCCTTTTCATGTTTTTTATTGCTCTAGAGACATCTTTACTCGTGATGATGATGGGTTGCTCCACAGGAGCGGGCTCAGCGTCAACCACCGTACAGGTTGCCAGTTGTGGCTCAATTTTAAAATAATCTTTAAAAACATTCGCAATAGAAGTAGGATCAGTCTCACCCTCAACACTTGCAGGTAAGCTTACTTTACTGTTTAACTTTTTAGTACTCTTCCAGAATTTACTAAACTTTTTTGCATTGTGTTGAGATGCAAGTATATCCATTTTGATTTGCTCCTGGTTACATTGACAAAATTTTAGCCTAGATTTAAACACCTTTCGACTCAATTTCATTTGCTCAAAAATAGGTCCACTCACTGGCTTGCCATATAAAACATATATTTGAAAATCTGACCTAGCCTGTTTATGTGCTAATGCCACATGTTTATTCCAACCCAAAATACATTTATTTTTAACAATTTTCTTTGTAATTCTATGTCTACTATTAATAGCGGATTTTGAAAGAGTAGAAACTATATTTTTATATAAATTATCTAATATGATTCGATGATCTAAATTATTGCACATATTATCAGCACAATTGTGTAGTTGTGAGGGAAAATCTATGGATTTTAATTGTTCATTACACATCTTATAATAATTTTCAATTTCTTCAGATTGTCTGAGACCCCAAATTATATTATTGCAATGTTCATTATTAACTTCTATCTTATTTCTAGTTAATTCAAGGTTACATTCAACTAGCAGTGGAAAATGATCAGACCAATACACTCCGTATAATATTTCTACATTTAATATTGTATTCCAAGCTGATTTACTTACCAGGCAGTGGTCAAGCCATCGCTTACACCCATGCGCATCACTGATAAAAGTGTGCGTCCCTGGCAATCCCTCAAGTTTAACCATATCCGCACATATCCACTTTCTGTCTACACAAAAACTTTCTAATTCAACATAAAACGGTGCCAACGGGTGGGCATTAAAATCGCCTAACATAAACACAGTTTCCATACTACTGTCCTCTATAATAGCATTTAATTCCGCTAAGCAATGTGTTAAAAGGGGCAAGTTCTCGGTTTTGTCTGTAGGCATATATACACACACAACTAATATACTTCGTTGCTCACTTATTTCAACTTTTATTGCCGCGATACGATCACTATTGTTCTTTAAAACAGATACGCGCCGAAACGCACTTTTCCGCCACAACAGCGCCACACCTCCATACAGACGACCTCTTATTATGCCAGCACATAGATCCATGCCAGACTTGCCAGTGTAGCCGAAATCATGATTAATCTCCCCCAGGAACGGTAAATCTTGTGGCAACAACCATGTTTCCTGCAGCGCAACTATATCTGCTGACTTACATAATTCACGAACACAATCTACACTTCTTTTAATGTTCTTACAGTTATAAGAAATAAAATTAGATTTCTGTATTTCCATCATCTACAGGTTCAGTTTGGCTTGCTAACTTTCCCTTCGGAAGACGCACGAAACGCCTAAACTTTATACCATCCGGCCATATGCTGTCATTTAAGTAAATATCTATTTTATGTTTAGGAACAAACATTTTAAAAGCGTTGTATGGGCGTTCCACTTTCATACTTATTTTTTCTAATGTCACATTCTGTTGTGTTTTAGAATAGATGTAATCACAAATATCTTTGTCCGTTACTTCTTTGTTTACATTAGAAATAAACAAGGGTAATCTTATATCAGCAGCTTTAAAATTTGACGCAGAGTCAGGTACAGCCTTCCCAGTTTGTCCTATGAATCGATTACGAAGTCTTTTTCGCTGTACTAAGGTCCATTGCTCACTCGGTTTATAAGTTTTCCATTCCTTACCGTCATTTACGACATCTGCCATATTTTTACTTGGTAGAAATAAGTTATTAACGTTACATTGCTCCTTTGTTGACGCATCCAATACTTCCGTATCATTAAGAGCCGGCATGTGATTGCAGGCTTGCTCAGGCGTCGCCTTCACTTTATGACTAATCACTGGTTCTACTGGTGCGAGCGCGACAGCTTCATGCGATAAAGGAGATGCACGAGATTCGTTTTCTTTCCGTACGTGCGAGCTAGACGTCATTAGTGGTCGGTTATCAGTTACGCAGCCGTTGATGTTTGAAACAGCTGTTATTGATACACCCTCAGTTTCGCTGTTAATTGTATGAGACAATCCAATCGGCCCACTATCCAGTAAATAGTTGCCCCGTTTTCTCGTATTTATATTGTGACTTAACTGGTGGCAATGATCAGCTGCATTAGATAACTTGAGGTGTTGTATATCCATTTGTACTTCCTGCATTTGTTTCACTGTCGCATATGTTTCCTTAAAACTGTCTATCTCATTACGAATCTTCGCGATGTCTTTTAATAGCGTAATGACATCGATGTGATCTACTGACACAGGAGGCAACTTTTGTAAATCTCTCGCAACGAAAATAGGTATCGCTTCTGGATCCACTTCTTTGAAGAAACACACTATGTCTTCAAGATTCCTTTTCTTCTTTCCATCTTTACGACGAGATATTTTATTTCTCGCCACCGCTGCGGCCTTAACAGAATCAAAAAGAAGTGATTTCGCATCTTCTATCTCCTTATCCGAAAACGCAGATTCACACATTCTTATGAGGCTTTCATTGTCCATAACGTCATGCTTGAACTGTATATACGACAACACTTCGCATATCACAATGTTACAACTGTTACATTTTAACGTATTTAACGCCATTTTGAGAAACCAAAACACACCCTTACGTCAGCGCGGCGCGGGTGCGACTGTGTGTAAAAGAATCAGTAGCTATGCCTACGCACTATTTAGGCTATCTTCGGTACTGAATAAAGATGCTCTGCTTACAGCATATCATGGATTAGTGGCGGCGACTCTGAGATATGGTATTATTTTCTGGGGCAACTCGACTAAAAAAGATATAGCATTTAAAATGCAATAACAATGCTTGAGAGCTATGTTTGTGCTTAAAACTACAGAAAGTTGCCAACCATATTTTTTACAGCATAAAATTCTAACGCTTCCGTCAATGTATATTTTGGGAAGTTGTTCTTTTTGTCAAATCGAATCCAAGATTTTTTTGTGCATATGACGGATGTTGTTGAACGCAACCGTCGTGACAACAGTCGCCTTTGTATACCTCGGGCAAAAACAGCTTTGATGAGCAAAAGCATATTTTGTAAGGCCCCTACAATTTACAAAAAATTACCTGTAAAGCTTAAAGAACTAAATTTTTATCAATTTTAAAATAAAATAAAAAATTTACTTTGCGAAAAATGTTATTACAGCATATCGGTTTTTTTAAATGATAATTTGTGAAATAGTATAATTTTTTTGTTATCATATCTTTGATTTTTAATTTATTTAATGCAAGTAATTATTATTGACATCTCTGATATTTAAAATAAATTTAATGTTGTTTGTAGTTCTAATTTTGATTTTATTAATAAGCATGGATTTATAATTTAATTTATCTTAATTTGTACACCGTTTAAGGTATGGCATGTTGAATGGCATTATAATATCTTTTTTTACACGTGTGCAAGCATATAAAATATTTTTATCTTTATCTTTATACTAGAAAAATAGAGACCTCATTTAGCTACGTAAACAGTGGAGCAGATTTAGGTAACCAGAAAGCCCAGAAGAACGATTGCTTGTAATGTTAAAGTATTATAAGCTATTATAATCATATAGACACGGTCTTTCTTGAATTATTAGAATAAACTTTATATTGAATTCTAAATCGTCCTTCATTTTAACTGACAAGTTACTTCAAGTTACGTGTTGCGCGTCACTTGATTGCGTCACTAGTAGCACGCGAATGGGCGCTAGCCCATACATTTCCTTTGAATGTTATTGCTAGTGGCAAGTTACATGCCAGACCACTTGTCAGATCACGTGCCACGTTGCTTAGGTGGGCACAGCGCCTTATACTAGCTGACCGGCGGACTTCGTACTTCTTTGACAGTTTGCATGACAACAAAACAAACAAATCAATCGTCCGCTTAAGAACACCCGTATCCCATGACGGACCGCTATAGCAGGGCCACCTACCGGGTCCAATTGGAAATCTAAACCATTCTCGATTCCACTTGAACACACAGAAAATTTTATCCAAATCGGTCCAACCGTCTAGAAGGAGTTCAATAACATACACACGCACAGAAGATTTATATACAAGATTATATAAGTACGTGCAATCGAGTTTCTAATTATGTATACATTCCCAAGGCTTCGAAGTTTTTTTTTAGACAGCTTTGCGAATGACTTTGCTCTGCCTGATGTTAAGCAGAAGCAGACTCCAGGTGCAAGGATAGCTGGTGCAGCAGGATGGAGCCTCACCAACCGTCCCCACCTTGCCGCCCGCAAGTTGCTTTTTCACACCTCGTGAAAAGGACCTCATTTTATAGGAAGTAGGTAGGATATGCTTGCCGGTGATTGCTACATCATTATCATCATCAGCTCATTTTATGTCCCCACTGCTTCGGCATGAGGCTTCCTTAGGGATGGATAAGGAGAACGGAGCATAAACCACCACGCGGGCTCAGGGCGGATTGGTGGTTGTTAACGACTGCTAACGCAGCCAACGGGACCAACGGCTTTACGTGTCTTCCGAAGCACGTAGGAGCTCAAGATGGTAAATTTTTGGTCACCTATCCGATGACCGGCTCTTGCGAAAGTTGCTTAACCTCAGCACTCGCAGACTGGGTGCGGTACCAATGCGCCATCTAGCTCTCCAATATCATTTGATAACCTATTAACAAGACGAGAAACGATATACATAATACATAATTGAAAATATGATAAATTACTGACTGATTTGTGAACTGAATTATTTTGGTTAGAGTTCAATTTTATGAATTATCAAAACGAAAGATTCTATCAGACAAACTTTTCTCATAAGTCACTAACTTTAAGTCACAAGCTCAGTCACCCTTCATTATCATTGGATTCTAAAATGTATTGACATTTTTAAACTATGCAGGTATCTTTAAAAAAATAAAAATAACACAAAAGTATTATATACGACAAGGTATTTGGTGTACGACTCTGTCAGCTTTTAGGGTAATAATTCGATTACTTTGCGTCAATTACGGTTGCCTACGTGACACGTAATGTCTTCCCCAAATATAACCGCGTATTGGTAACAAAATTATGCTCATGAAGCTATATAAGATTATGCTCACACATCAACAAGCATATTTTTTAGGCAAATGTTATTCACCGTCAACTTTTTGCTTGTCGCATTATAGTAGGCGCTAAATATAAGAAAGGATACGATATTCGCAAAATAATATAAAAGCAGACAGCAGTAAAATCCGAAAATAATAAAAAAAGCCACAACGCAATTATCAATTTTATATCTAAACTCTTTATACACGACGTCTTCTCTGATTTTCAGAAAAAATACTGAAGACGTCGTTTTTATCCCACGTTGGGAAACGACCTTTAGACCGCAGAGGTGGTTACAATTTGAAAGTAATTTAATGCCATACAAATAAATAAACGCCTATACTTAAGTAAGAGAACGCGTCGTCTGTTATAGGATCTTCAAAGTTATGTGGACATACCTACATCTTAGGAGCAAAAACATTCAATATAATAAAAAGACATCAAGAAATTTATAATTAAGAAAGGTAAAGCTAAAAAGTTAACGAAAATACTTACTTGTCAAAAAGGTCAGCCACAGACACGATATAAGTAAACCAGAAATTGACAGCAGACCTCAATGAAAATGAACCCTACACATTGAAATTAAATTTCTTTACGGCTCTACTCCTCGCGTTTATTTTATACATTAATTTGATTTAAAGACCTACTGTATTAAATCTCTTTGATTTGATATGTTTATCCTGACGTTTCAAACCTAATGCAAGGTCCGTGGTCACAGAGAGACTGAAGCGTTGGTCGTCTCATAATTAGTATTTGTGACCCGCTAATTGAGTTGATGACGATTGCCAATAATTTCCTCTAAAAGATATTCTAGAGTGAAAAACCGATATTTGACGGTACCAACCACACAAAATATTGGTACAAACAATACCGGTCACATGCATTGTTATCATTCCACTCGAGACCGTGTTGTCCTTTAGTTTATTTTCAAACGCTGAAGCTGAACACAAAATATAAAGGCGAGATTCCACCAGTGTGCTGAACTGTGCGGCACAGTGCTGCACAGCGTACGGCACAAATGTTTGTTTTGGTCGACTCACTCAAGCGAACAATAACAAATTGTGCGCGAACATTGGTGCGCAATGTTCGCGCACAATTGTGCACTTGTGTGCGCGCACCCGGTACAAGTAGTGGACTCGTGTTGACGCGCACACACTCGTTGTTCGCGAACTCAGTCTTGCTTCCACTACCAAAGCGAAAACATTTATTTGTGCGCGCACTTTGTTAAGTATTTTTTTTTCCGCTAATATAATAACACACAGGCTGCAGCACAAAGCACAACGTTTTCCTGCCCGTCCATAGCAACTGTCGGCAGAAAATATCGCTCTATGAACATGTTCGCGAACAAGTGTGCAGCACTGTGCGCTTACAAAAGTTACACACAGCATTGCCGGTGGAGACTGAGGCTAAACGCGATACCAGCTTAGCAGCACAATACGTACGTACGTGTTGTGCTGTAGTTTTGCACAAAATGTTTGTAAACAAATGTGCTGCACACTATTTTGGTGGAATCGTACCTTTAGCGTTAAGTCCTGTTCGCATCGTTGTAAAAAGTAATCTTGGTAGTTTTTGATTTCTGCTCCTAATCACAGTTTTATGGTTGAATTTTAGTATGATTAGAATTGGAAAATTGTAAGTCTTTACAAAAACATTTTCTTGTACATTTAATTTTGTTTGTGGCGGCATGCACGCGAAAATCCAAAGATGATCGATCACAAAGAACGGGATCATAGAAAAGAAACAAATGTTTTTGGAAGCCTCTGAGCCATTTTCGATATCTTTTATTTACTTACTACACAGCTCTTCATAAAGACCTAAGAGGTAGGTACTAATAGCAAAAAAGAAACCGCGTTTGCGCCAAAATCCAGATAAATTAGCTCGCTGACGTTTCGGGCACATTATATTCGGACACAGTGTCCGAATCGACACTTTTTAATTTTATTATTTGTTTCACTGACGATTCAGACACTATCAGATTGTACTGAACAGCTCCAATAAAATCAGCTCCGATAACGTCAGCGAGCCAAAATTGTATTTGATTTTTTTTGCGACTGCTCCTGGATTTTCGCAAAGCTTCGTTGCTTGATAGACACACAAACAGAAAATTAGATATTAGATACAGTAGCCTTGATTTTTAACAGGGCCTTGAGAAAGGTAAAATACCAACACAAATATTTTTTTTAAGAAAATAGCTGAAGAGCTTTTTTAATAAGATTTTTACAACCTCACCGTCTGCAGCTTATAAGTTATGCCTATGGTGTTTCAAGCATCTATTCGCAGAGTTTGCTATGGGCTAAGAAGAGTATTCTTGTTTCCGAACTTTGTCAAATAGAAAACAAAGTTAGACATTAGCATTTGTTTATGTCGTTAAGTGATTTAGCAATAAATGCAACAGTAAAAATGACGTAGCTGTTTTCCAATTTGTACACCAAGCCCTAAGTATCAACCGAGACAGTACTGTTTGTTCATTATGCGCGGGTCACAACAATGGATGTATATTTTGCTGCCGCGGACATTTGGCTGTTATGACTCCATTATTTGCCGCTGTGGCAAAACATTTTCAAATACGCATAACCTTTACGGCTTCATGTTGTTTATAAAGTTCTCAAATCTTGTATTAGTTTAGAACATGAGCACTGCAATAGTTTTTGCGAATGGTACAATTAAAATTTTATTGTTAATTTAAAGGGGATGGAAGTTTTTGTTTTGGACCGTGGCATACTTGCTTACCATTCATTCAGATAGGTTTCAAATATTTTTATTATTTTGAATTTTGGCTTCACAATGCTATATATAGCCACAACATAAAATCGGGGCCTCGGTAGCTCTGCAGTCAGAGCATTGGACCGGTTATCTAAAGGTCGTGGGTTCGATTCCCACTCGAGCTTCTTGAGGCACGGTTTTATTTAGCTTGCTTGCCCTGTTTATTTATATGGGTCAAATCTACTTATTGAAATTTGATCCCCTTCCTATTGACGGATTGAGCTGAAATTTTGCATGAATGTGTAAATCGGATGACAATGCAAAATTATTATGACATGGAGCTGATCTGATGATGGAACCGGAAGGTGGCCATAGGAATTCGGTAGTTAAACGACACAACCTCATCGAGTTTGGACTCGTTTGATCCGTCTTGACGAGTACTTAGGTGCTAGATGATAACCATGGTCTGATGATGGAGCTAGAAGTTGGCCATAGGAACTCGGTAATTAAACGACACAACCCCATCGAGTTTAGACTCGTTTGATCCGTCTTGACGAGTACTTTGGTGCTAGATGGTAACCAGGGTCTGATAATGAAGCTGGAAGATGGCCATAGGAACTCGATCTGGAAAATAAGTTCGTTCGTTAGTTCGTTCCGTTTGTTATGAATGTGGATTCTGTCTTTGATTAGATGGATTAGATAGATGATCCAATGCCAAGGTGAGCACCTGCCGAGGGCTGAATGGTATGAGGGTGTGTAAACATGTCACACATCACTACTCCCTCAATATAGGTATCAAATGAAAGGGCTTGATAAGTAGAATAGTTCTAATTAAAAATTAAAAACAAAGAACTTCTAAATGTAAAAATGATTAAAAAAATAGTAAATGCTCTAAGAGATTACTTAAGTTGCTATTTGACAAGCAGAAAGCCACTGGACTTTAGGCGGAATATCTTACAGAAAGGATGAAAGATCAAATGCCGTAAACTGACACGTAGCTGTGATATTTACGTTCAGATCTCAACGTGGCAGTTATATTTACTTGCCACTAAAATATAATTTGATCAGTACCTATATTCTTAAAACTGTCGGGTAATATGATTATGGCCGTTAGTTAAAGATAACGACTAACATTTATGTAACTGTACAAACATTCCAAAATTTAGTCGGCTCCAAAAAAATATTTCTAATAAAGTGGTTGTGTGAGACGAGTATAATAATATCAATATAATTTCTACACTTATTCAAAACATTATTCTCAAACATTTTGCAGACAGATTTTTCAGACAGTTTTGTTTTATTAATTAAATTTAAATAATATAAAGAATGTCAGTAAAACACTTATTCATTTGGCCAAGTGTAATAACTTTCGTTTGTCGAATAAACATTACATACATAGTAATTGTTAGTGTCAATCAAATACATTGTATGGTAATAAAACGGAGCAAGTTCTATAGTGACGTAATGTTGTTTTATAAGTAGAATGTGTGTCACATTTTTATACTTTGTTTTTTTGTTATGTAATTGTGATCAAAACATCTTAGTCAATTAAGAGTTATCTTTTTCTATAAAGGACAAACAAGAAGTCCCGTTCCGTTGCCGGACACATTTTACTCTAAGAATAATGTAATTCATCACTTTGAAATTACAGCTCTAAGTAGATCCACTCAATGCCTGAAACGTCTGATCGCGTTTTAAAACAAAATAACAGCAGTCATTTGCAACGAAATTTAGAACACGAGTTTAACCCAAAATTAAAAAAAAAAAAGCGTTGCTCCTGCCCATGCCGCCGCCCGAAGTTTTCTTGTTTAAATTCCCTCGGGGCGGTTAGCAAATCCATCGCGGCTGCCTACGTAAACAACGCCTCTATATACCTACTTTATCGCATAAACCGTGCCTTACTCGTTAACGGGTTTCAAAATTATCGGCCAAATCGAAGTTGATCGTTTCTATTACTCAATTAGCCGTTCGATCTAGGGTTTATGCTTGCACAAAACATAAGCCAAAATTTGTTGATTTGGGTCTCAGTAGTTGAGGTTTCCGGATGAAGTGCGTTTCCACCATTGGCCTTATTATCACGGCACTGAGCCTACCCGTAGAATATATTTAAAAAAAATGCGTAATGTGAGTACAAAAAAGAAAAACTATCAGGTTCTTCACTTATGAGTATTAATAAATGTTTGAGGGGGTTTAACGTAAATTGATTAGTACCTATCTTCCTATAGGTATCCTACGACGCGTGCTTAAAGTTTTGACAATTTCATCTTGGTTGGAAACTGTTTGTTAAAAGTATAAAATATATTGTCAAGCTCATGAAAATGGTCTTCAGAACTACGGGAACACATTAATCTTACTTATAACTTCTCAAGTAGCATATTATACAGATGAGAGATAGACTTGCATTTGATTAAACATACGCTTCTTAGATTTCAGTGGCCGTAGAGATGACTGAATTAATAAAACCCGCAGACGAGATGTGTGATGAATGGCGTCAGTTGTTCTCAGCGTTAACATAGCACCGGTTTGGGGCCACGAACCGAACGATATTTAAATAACTTTAATATAGTAATTTTATAATAGTATACTCAAATTTTAACGGCGAAGAAACTGTTTAAATTTATTTGCGTTATCAAGACTATACATGTGATGTCTGCAGACATCTTAGTACTTTTTGAATTCCAGTTTCTTTAGGCTTCTGTTGCTCTTGTGGCGGAGTTTGTTTATTTGTAAGTTGTTGGTATTTTGTTACATGAAATATGAAGAGCGTGAAGGAAGATCTTACAAATAAACGAAATGTTATGCTTGGAATACTTTCTAGAAAAAAATCCAATCATACTTGGTTATACAGTTCTGCAAAGCTTAAGCCATAAACGGCCCCTAATTCACTTTTGTATTGTTCACAAACGCTTCCAATAAAACATTTTTTACTTTTTTTTACTTTATTTATTTATTTATTATGGCATACACAACAGGTTACAAACAAAATTAATACTAAAATATGCTACGATAAGTTGGGTTGAACTAGACTGAAACCCAAAAACATGTACACGCTTATTTAATAATATGTAAACGTTAAACTATATATGCTAATATTATAAAGAGGAAAGCTTTGTATGTTTGCAACGAATAAACTTAAAAACTTTTGGACCGAATTAAACATTTCTTTCACCATTAGAATGCTACATTAGCGCTGAGTAACATAAGCTATATTAAAAAGGATTGTCCACCCGTGCGAAGCCGAGACGGACGCTAGTACAATATGAAAAGGTTAATTTTAAAATTTTAAAAACTTTTACCACAGTACATAACTTACTATGCGGGCACAATGTGGGTTGGTGGGTTACAACGACTGTACACTTACAATAACAATCATCACTAAGCTTTATCCTTTATTCCGAAGCACAGATTTTTTAAATAAGCCATTTCATAAGCTGTCGCCCGCTGGTTCTATGGCCTCATTAGCTGACAGCCAGTCAGGTGAGCCAGGAGATACGTCGCTAGTTCCGGATCGCTACACAATATGCTTCACGCGTCGCTCTGGGAACAGTGTGCTCCCATCTCTCGTCAGTAAGCCTTTATGCACTAAGTAGATTAGCTCAGCTCTACCACTAAATTCTACTGATTGAGGTTGTTATAAATTATTGACCAGCTTTGGTTGGTAACAAAGCGCATTGTTCTCGAAAGGTTACACAATTCGTTCTGCGTAACTATTGGTTTAATAATAATAATAGTAATAGTATATATAATAGTTTTAAGTATGCAAATAAATAAAGGGTTAAATAATAATAATAAACTTTATTTGCACACAAAAAATACAGATACAGACAAATTAAAAAAAAGATATAGTGCAAAATAGGGGGCTTTATTGCTAACAAGCAATCCCTTCCAGGCAACCTTGGGCGAAAAATAATAAAATTAAGAAAATAAATATGGGTGAAAATAAAAATAAACTAAATTATAATAATAGTATCAAATAAAGTACATACAAAAGGGAAATAAATGTATTAAACAGAGTTTATGCAATATAATCTAATTAAAATTATTAAAATTATTTTAATTATCTAATTAAAATGGAGGCGCGTCGTTCTTTGCATTTCGCTAGCCTTCTTTTCGGTTCAAAGCTGTAAGCCACAGTATCTGTTTCAAAAACTAACATTCTCCCGAAGAGACATTAGAATGGCATCGAGATTGAGCTGTCCTAAACATAGATCGTCTGCATTTCGTGGTAGTTTCCGCTATGCTGCCACTAAGTGTTGGAATAATATACCTCCACCACTAAGAAATTCTCAAACTGTCCATTCTTTTAAAGTTAAGTACCGGAAATATTTAATGGAGCAACAAAAAGGGCAACAACTTTAAGCAGGCAGCTTTTATTTTTTATTATTATTTGTATTTTCAAAGACGGTTTTTGTTTTATAATATATTTTATTCTTCATACTTAGTTTATGGCAAAACCACATACATTTTTAACATTAGGTATATTTTTATGTAATTACACAGGTATTATTAAGTATTTATTATTTCTATTTTAAACTTTATCAATATGTATTATTATTAAAAGCATTATTTTTATAACATAAAACACACACACATACATACACACATCACGGGCTCCTCTGAAAATCAGCGTTGCAGTTTCTTGAAGCTGCAACTTATGCTGAGAGGAGTCCAGTTCGTCGTAGCTTTTTTAATTTGAATATTTTGTATTAGTTTTATTGTTAGAACCTAAGCCTGCTACGCCGAATAAATTTTTTGAATTTGAATTTGAAATAATAAAATAAATAAACATAGCTAAGGTGAATTTAGAAAATGACTCCGACGCTGACCCTTGAACGACTCCAACGTGAGAGCACTTCTGATGCACTCAGGAAAAGAATTCCATAACCGGACAGCATGCACAGAAAAAGAGTAGGAAAGGAAATTAGATAGATAGATAGATAATACTTTTATTGCAACACTAGAAAACATAAACATGAACAAGAGAAAAAATAAAAATAATTACAAAGTTACAGTTTGGCGGGTTTTAGCGCTTTCAAGCGATTTCTTCCAGACAACCAGTCGGATGGAGAGAGATAATCAGGACCCCGCCTCAGCTTATGTTGTTGCGAACGAAGCGTGTCGCAACAACGCTGGTATTCTGGCGGAGCCTGCCGCCACCGGCGCGCGATGCAGAACATAATAATGATAAACATACAAACATTTACTTACTTAATCATGAAATTTATGAAATTTATATAATTAGTTTCTCCCAGTTTAACAATTAGGAAAAACCATATACAGACACAAATACAAACACTCCAAACACATACAATACAATTACATTCAAAACAAAAGAGAGACAAAAAAAAAGAAGAAAAAACACAAATGTTGGCAGAAAGACCAACGATTACGAACTTTAGAATAATTTTGTATATTGTGGTCATTTGGTCGAAGCTTAAATCTGTTTTTCGTAGTGGCTTTTTTATGCATCAACACCTTTAAATCGTCAGTTAGCCATGGCGCAGGAAGGTGCTTGATCTTAACAGCTCGAAATGGTGCATGCTTGTCGTACAGTTGGGTTACAAGTGAGTTAAAAATATTAACTTGTTCATCAACAGACTGAGCGTGTACAACAGGAGGCCAATCGATATTACAAGCGTCATCACGGAACACTTGTTGATCCATACCACTAAAATTACGCTGAATAATGACTTGGGGTTTTGCTTTAGGAGGACGAACTTTATAGGACAAGAATATGAGATCATGATACGAAAAAGCGTCGGCCGAGCATTTTGTTGTGAGAAAGAAGAACTTCAACCAACAATTGCTCGCCTGCGTTGGAAGGCGGTGGTGAAGGAATGCTGACAAAACTATCTTCACCACTACTACTAGAAGACAAAGAAAGATAATGTGTATCTTCACCTTAGGATGACATAATAAATAAATATAAGATTGATAAATATAATAAATTTCTGTTAAAAGCTGAAGCTATGTCCATCCGCTGGTTTGTGTCATCGTTACATTTATAAAATAACAAATATAATGAAAATAAAAGAAAAAACATATAACAAATAAAACAATTAACAAATAAAATAATTTTTCTCCTGATGACATGCTGTGAATGAATTATAGCTTGTTTTTTTTTTTAATGAAAATGGGTAAGAATTAATTTATTTATTCAGCAACAAAAAAACAACAACTTCTTCATTGTAAAAAATATACTTTGAATAACAATGAAAAGGAAAATTCTTATAACCATTTAATTAAGTACTTTGCTGTACTATGAACAAGTGGCAAGAATAAAAGGAGATATATGAAAAGGATTATGGATATATGTGAGTCCAGAGACATAATCGACATCTAAAATAAATAAAAAGTATCGATAACTTGAGCACAGCACTAGGACAATATAAAGGTTATTGCAATTGAAAAATAGCCCAAATATTTTAACAGAACTACAATGGCGCGTAAACATAGTCTATGGCGCGTCACATGCTGGCCAACATGACCAGACCGTATAATGCGACTAAATTAGCGTGTTGTGGCTGGTACAATAAGACAGAACGTTTTATTAACTTTGTTCATTGGTAGCATTATTTCGTAATCTAATGTTGGCACCAAGTACGTTCATGATTTCATACAATATTTTTTGTATATGAAGTGTCGACCCCCTGAACAAAAACGAAACTCAACTCAAAATTGCAAACATAACAAATATAAATCAAAATAGCAAGTAGAGGGTAAATGTATGTATGTACCTCTTAATGACGAAATCGGGTCCACAGAAGATGTTCGTTAAACGAAAACAACACAATACAACAGAGTTGATAGTCACACAAAAGTGTTTACTACTTTATAATGATGCCTCCGGCTCGCCTCGTTTTCGGCACAACAGGTCCCGGCACCCTGGCCGCAGCAGCCACAGGCTTAGGTGCATCCTCTTCTGCAGCTTTACAAGTGAGCTTATTCGGCTGCGCTTCCCGTCAGGACTCACCACGAAAACGAATCCCTGGCGCGTAAAGCATTTCGTGACACCAAATTTCTGACGCACCACCATAAAAGTATCATGCCGGGGTTTCGTCAGGAACTCAGAGATCGTAATACCCGAACCTTTTAGGGTGGTCTTGGCATACCAAATCTTGTTTCGGACAATGAGATCGTGCAGCTTCACTAACATCGGTCGCGGCCGGTCGCTCGCTATGTTAGTCTGTAATGGTATCTATTCTATGGGCCTCTTTGTATTTTGCCATCTTGTACACTGTATTTTTGCTTGAAATAAAGAAATCTATTCTATTCTATTCTAATAGGTCCAGTGTTTTAGCTGTGCAATGTTGATGTTTCTTCAATCAGTAAAACTTGTCTTTTATATATAATTATGCTCGTAAAAGTTAGATCACACAACCGTAACTGTACAAAGGAAATTGACGCATCACGAAAACGACATGAAATTAAAAAGTCGAGTTTCATTTAAGTTGGTCGTGTGAAATAAATCGTTGATTAGCCATAAAACGTTTCGCCTGTAAATTGAAATTGGATTGCAATTTGCTAGTCACGTCGCTATATTTTATACGAAAATTTTCAGTTGGCGTATTTCCCCAAGGTAACAATTTACCTAATTTACTTCGACTTATTAATTCGAAACACGTGGACGATTCTATAAAAATAAAATATTTGAAGATGCTTTTGCCATCTCCGGGGCTTGGTGTAAAACGTTAAATAATAATGAGCAGTTTCTCTTTAAGGGATTTACGTTGTCGGTGGTTGACGAACTATTTAAAAAATATATGTTTTCTTATGTATGTGAGTACTACACAGTTTATATCTACTCGCGTTTATTGTATAGACGCCTGCAAATAAACCTATCCAAATCTGTCAAATTTCTTCAATACATTTTCAACCTTTCTGAATTACGTCGTTGGTTACAAAATTAGTAAGGTTCTATATTTTAAGCTGTAGTAGAAGACACATTTTGTCATTGTTTGCCTTAACAATAAAATTCAATTAATTTCTTGCCAAGACCTTGTACATTTACTAAAAAAAGTTTAAAAAATACATCTATTTAGTTAAAATAAGTAATACTTCAATACGCTTTATCGTTTTTATGTAAAAATGTAAAAAAAATCTGTTAAACATCGTTGTTTTGACAGTTACCTACTTGACATTGGCAGAATACCGCTGCCATCACGAAAGTTGATTTATCTCCTTTGACAGTTTGTGTTAGTCCGATATGCAGTCGTGTGCACTTAATTACTCTATCCCGACGTTTTATTCTAGCTGGTAAAAAGACGTTTGGTGTTTTTTTTTATTTTTTTTTATTTTTAGTGTCTTACACCTCCAACATAATTGGAGCTCTTTTTAATCTTTTTACTCTTTCATTCCAGTTCTATCTTTCATGCCTCTCGTACTTCCATACTTCATACTTACTCTTTCATACTTCGTCTTTGATACTGTAATGCTACATCTATGCTAAGCCTGTCTTTAATTTCTTTATTTTTAATATGGTTAGGGAAAGAAAAAGGGGGTACACAGGTTTTTATTTTAGCATCGGTTTTTTTAAAACCTAGAGTATGTTATGCTACTTATATTCTATTACATTTCTTACTGTAGGTATTACGGTACAGACGTTTGGTGTTTCAAGAGAGTGTATTTTTCAATTTGTCACCGCAATTTGTTACCATGTTTTTTTTTAAATTTTAGTATTTGTAATTTATTTCGGTACAGTTTTACGTGCCATGATCACAGTAGTTAAAGTTACTGCATAATCAAAATATAGCATGTAGTTAACTGTGCTGAAATGTGGAATAAAGACATAAAAAAACTTGGTGATAATCTCGTCAATGTTTATTCTATCGGTAGAAGCTATCATCATCATCATTATCAGCTTATTTTAAAATTCAGCCTTAATTTAAAATTATATTTATTTTATTTTATAAATTAAAGTTATAATTTTAAATTGAAAAAGTGATTTAAACATCGAAAAACATGTTCCTTAACTCTCGTGGACGATTTCGTTTCAAAAAAAGCAATGCTAAACCTTTAACAAAAGATAAAAAAAACAGTGCATTTTTAACGTGAAACAATATTCACGTTTGTAGGTGCACAATATCAGAACGGCCAATTACCAAGCTTAATAAAAATAAGTGATGAATCAAAAGTGTGTCAAGCGAGCTCTAAATGAAATGAAGGCTCCAAACAAATAGTTGCCGGTGGCTTTTCATGAGGATTCAATGAAGTCTGTGAAGTAAGATGTATTTATTATGTGGCAAAAGTATCCTTTTTATACTCGCTTTTATTTTTTTGAGAGAGTTTGCTTATTGCCTCAGACGGTATTTTCAGCTACGCACTAGTGCGTGTCCCCGTGCCCTACTAGATTCTCCGAAGGGTTCGGATCGGATCGGATTTATACACGTATATAAAAAAAAATCTAACTTACTTGGGTCTAAAATGAGCGACCTAAAATGAGTCTTGAGTCTTCTCTTGTAAAGTATCCTATAATAATTTAAAAAACCAGTTACGACCATTCACTACGCTTAAGTTAACGCCTTACTTCTAAATCATTATCATCAGTCTATAGATATTCCACATCTGAGTTTAGGACTTTTTACATGAACGTTCTAGACGGTTTCAAATAATTATTAAACTAGAAGATTGAGACGTTGAGACGTGATTGACTTTGCCCACGAAAATAACCGCATACTGTGATCAAGCAAGACCTTTTATGTTCTAAATATAACGTAATTCGTCAGTAAGTAAATGAATGTTATGATTATGTATGTTATATGATTTCTTGTTGATGAAATAACACATTTCTATCGAGGAGCTGAAGCGCAGTGGTTAACGTGGTCAGTCTGCGATTGCTAAGGTTAAGCCATTTCACAAAGACCGGTCATAGGATGGGAGACCAAAAATGTATCATCTCGAGCTCCTCCGTGCTTCAGCAGGCGCGTAAAGCCGTTGGTCCCGGCTGCTTTAGCATTCATTGATAACCACCACTCGGCCCGCGTGGTGGTTTATAGCCCGTTCTTTTTATCCATACATAGCGAAGGCTCGTGTGCTACAAGTGGGAACATAAAATGAGATGGAGATGATAAAATAAAACATTAAAAAAAATATTGTGATATCTTATTATTAAACTAACAAATTAGCACAAGTAACAATGTATTTTGTTATGGAAGGTCGAATATTAATTTTGTAGCATCTTTTATTATTTTTAAGTTAAAAAAAACAACTACGGACTGTAATAAAAACACAACAGAGAGTAGAAAAGGGTTCGAAACGTAAAGATAAAATTATATTACTTATGTAAAATTTGACGCCCCCAGACTAGGTGGACCGGCGATCTTCGCAAGGCGGCTGACAAGAGCTGGATGACAGTTCGTGCTTAGTGGCGTGAACTTGAAGAGGCCTATGTCCAGCAGTGGCCTAGTATGGGCTGATGATGATGATGATGAACGTTAAATGTAATGTGTTCTGGTAGAGACGAATGTGAGGTTGTGATGATGGAGGGTTCCATGGCGATAATAAATAACGACTCTTTATGTGATGTTGTATATTTACAGTGCCTACATTGTGACTAACTTATTATCTAAACCTTACAAGACTATTTATACAATAAAAACTACGTAGATGTTGGAGGGAGGATGCCGTGTCTTATTTTAATCAGATCTACACGCTATTAGGAATGCGTTTACAAACTCTTTAATCATACGTGAGGATAGGAAATTATGTGGCGACCGCTGGCCGCCACATAATGTTATGTAAAATTAGTCGCAAGTAGATTATTAAAAAGTGTTTCATTTTAATTAATATTGAACAAATAAATCGAAATAACTTACTCTCATTAAATTTAAAACTCAACGAGAAATAGAATACTTGATCGAACGTTGTAACGAACATCGAAAAGTGTCTCCGACACAAAAGAAACGACGATTGCCGCGCGATCCGGAGACAATGCGGACGGCGGCGCCTCCAATTTAACTTTGTACTCACTATAAGCAAAAGTTGAAACAAAATTGAATAACGAGTAAACTTTCAGAAGGCACATCGAGCATTTTCAATGACAAGTGGCATTATTTTAATGGGCTTAGCTTTTATTTTAAATGTTTTCCAATCTTTGCTGTCGTTTTGTAACAAGGGCAGTGGCACCAGTTTTCAACAGGAACCAATGATCGACCACTTTTTTTAGTGCAGCAACTGATTTTTGACTTTAACACGGGGAGCGCACAGTTGGGTCTATATGACCCGCGACATTGTTAAGCATGGGTATTTCCCAACGGTAGATCGGGTCCGGACGTGAGCGGATACAGGCCGGTGGCGGTGCTGTCGACGCCGGTGCAGAGCAGGCTGCAGGAGCAAGTGGTGAAGCGGCTAACGGACGCGCAGCACGCGTTCCGCCCGGCCAGCAGCACCGCCACCAACCTGCTCAGCATCATGGCGCTAGTAGTGCCGGCGGTTGATGCCGGAATGCAAGTCGACACAGCCTAAATTTCTTCTAAAAAAGCGATTCTAAAAAAGCGTTCTAAAAATTCTAAAAATTCTAAAATATCTTGCTGAGGAAGCTCGCGGAAGTTGGCTGCACACCACACATGCTGCGGTTCTTCGCCAGCTATATGGAGGGTTGGCAGCAGTATGTCGAATTCGAGGGATATGAATCCGAACCGTTCTTCACAAGGTCGGGCGTGAGCCAGGGCAGCAACTTGGGGCCACTCGAATTCATCATAATGATAAACGATTTACCGGAAGTCGTCAGGCATGGAATGTGTTTATTGTTTGCAGATGACCTCAAGTTGCTGCTCGAGGTTAAGGATGGTTCGGATTGTGAGCGCCTCCAGGAGGACATAGACCGGGTGGTAAAGTGGAACCAAGAAAATAAGCTACACTTCAATGTCTCTAAATGCTCGGTGTTGACGTTCACCCGCGCGCGAACTCCTGTGTGCTACGAGTACAAAGTAGACGTGACCCCGATGCAACGCTTATCACAGGTCCAAGATTTAGGAGTGTATGTTACACCAGACCAAAATTTTCGAAACCACATAATAAAGATATGCAAAAGAGCGTTCAGAAACCTGGGCTTTGTACTTAGGCAAACACATGGGTTTACCAATATTACAACGCTTCGGGTATTATACGATACACTAGTCCGAAGTCACTTGGAGCACAGTGCAGTTATATGGGCTTCCCATGAGGGGAAAAACAATGTCATGTTGGAACAGGTTCAGAACAAGTTCACAAGTACTTCAAACTGTATGGGGTATACCCATTTTACTTTTTGATGTACCCTACTGTATTCGTGCTGGGTATGGTAGGGTATTATCAACTACGAGTGCGTGCGGCGTTCCTTCCTTGGCGAAAACGCCTTAGGACGGAGTAAGTTCATATGCGGAGGCGGTAGAAGGCAGGCCCGACTAACCATCGGTGCCTTGACAGGGCACTATGCCACAAAACAAATGCTTCACAGAATGCACCTTTCAACAAATAGTTTGTGTAGGGCGTGTGGAGAGAAAACAGTCAACAGGAGTCAATGCAGCACCTACTGTGTGACTGCGACTCTCTAGCTAGAAAAAGAATGGGACTCCTGGGGTCGGCCTATCCGAAACCGGAGGACTTCAGGCTCTTCGCCCTTAAGGACGTTGTCAAACTTATGGCATCTATCTTTACAGAGGAAGAAGAGTGAAAGGATGGGGTTGCACAAAAGATCCTGATGGGTCAAAGTGTTACTGCAAGAGGGAAACCTCGGCAGGCCCCACTAAGATAAGATAAGATAAGATAAGAGTGCGGCGTGAGTATGCGCTGGAATTGTACGTGGCTCGGGTGGTGCGCCAGCCCGCGCAGCACCCGAGCCACGGAGCTGCTGAGCCGCCTGCCACTGAGTGTGCCTGACCGGTACGTTTGGCGGCGGCGGCGCCTGGCCTTGCTGGCCGTGCCCGTGGCCAGAACCAACCTGCTGGCAAAGACGCCCCTAGTCCGCGCAATAGGCTTAATTAACAAGGTCTATGACAAAGTCGACATTTTTGAATGTTCTGGTGAGGGAATTTGCGATAAATACCTTATATTTTATTAGTTATATAAATATACTGAGTTATAATATGTAATAATATAATTATAGTAGTAAATACTCGTAGTTGTAAATAAATTAAAATACTATAGTTTTAAGAATTCTAATTTAATACTGCCTTCTGTCGCATTAGGTTAGAACCTGTAAGGATAGATGTAAGATTTTAATAAATAAATAAAAAATATTGGGTTGACTTTGCCATATTTTTCAGTAGCTGAAGCTATAACTACCCCTCCTCCTAGTTTCTTACCGCTATTCAGTCGGGTTGCGCTTGCATTGGTGGATATACGTGGCAAAACGACAAAAAGGGTAAATATGACCCGTACACTCGATGTCGTAGTCTTGTGCCATATTTTTAAAACATTAGTCTTTTATTTTAACTTTATTTTCTTGTTTTGTTTCCTATATTTACGAAATTAACCGGGAAGAACTCAAAAGGCAGCGGATTTTAGCCGTTTTACAGGAGTCGGACTCCGAAATCGAAAACATTTCGTAGATCATCTGAGTCATCGCAGCAATGACAGTGGCATTAATCAAGACGCAACTAACGACGATAGCGAGAGTGAACCTTTGAGTGTATTACAACGAAAAAAGATAGGAAGACCAATCACACTCGTCGGAATGTTGCTATAAGACAACAGTTGTTTGTTTTTGTAACTGTTCACACACTTTTAGTGTATTTTTAATTAAAAAATTGTTTAATTATTAATTTGTATAAGTTTAAAAAAAATAACTAAAGTTATAGTCAATTAATCAATTAGGAGCTATAGTTTGCCGAAATTCCTTGACATATTCGATTTCCTTTTTTTATATGGGTCATCTTAACCCAACCCGACAGTCGGTGTTAAAATTTGCTACTGTGCTAACGCCGAGTAACAAGTAACATTTAATATAAACCATTATTTTTTTTTGTATATTTATGGGTAAGCACAGTGCCTTGATCTCACCTGATGTTAAGTGATGATAAGGCCAATGATGGAAGCGCACTTCACCCGGGATCCTCAACTAGTGAGGTACTGACTATCTTATCTCTAGCTGCCGGAACACAACAATGCTACAAACATTGATGTTATGGCGATATATTTAGATAATGGTGGTAGCTAGCCAGGCGGACAAACAAGCCCTACCACCAACCAAACCGAGTACACAACCGTGTACCCCCCGCTGGGAATCGAACCCGGGACCTCTGGGTCTGAACCGGTGGTCTTAACTTGCAAGGTCACAACTACTAGCCTCTGCACCATCGAACTCTTACAAATATTGTTAAGTAGAATTAATTAATAAGAAAACGTTAGCGTTGATTTATTACCGTTGAATCATAAATTGCGTCATCAAGACGAATATGATAGAGCGGCATAAAGGACCTTTTCAGTGCTTGTGGCGCGCTGAGACGTCTCGATATCTTGAACGCTGCAGCCAAGGGAACATTGTGGGGGGAATCGGGAAGGGCGATACTGGATGACGATATTTAGGAATCCAGATTATTTGTACTGAGAGTGGGAGTGATAAATTAGTAATGAAAGTTACTTCAGACCATTATATCTTAAAGGTACCTATTTGTAGATCTGGAATATAGGCTATGACGATCTAAAAATAAGAGGAGAGTCAAGAGTTAGGTACGCTTAAAAATAGAATAAATAAGAATAAAATACTTTATTGTACACATAAAAATAAAAACACATAGCTACATGCTAACAAAGAAATAAAAATAAAAATTGAAGTCGTACAAAGGGCGGCCTTAAAAGCGTTATCTTCCAGGCAACCTAGGGATGGAGAGGATTGATAATAAATAAATGTAGGTACAGACGCCTGCACATCAACCTATTCAAAACTGTCAAATTTCTTCAATACATTTTCGACCATATGATTTAATTTATTTTTTTATTTATTTTATTATCTTAGGAAAACCAAGGTTTACAAAATTTAAATAGTGACCCTATTTAAATTTTGTAAGCCAAGTGTTACACATAAAAACCACTAATAGGTTCTCACCGATAGAAATTACTTAATAATTAAAACTAGAAGCACTAAGCAACGCATTATTAACCTCGCTCACACTATTAACGAGTTGGTATTACCGCAACAGAATATCTAGTTAACAATATTATGTGGGTTCGAAGAACCGCTCGCTCAACATCCGCCTCGCTGATTTTAGGCATAAAGTTCAAAGTCTATTGATGAAATTTGACAGTTTGTGGTAGGTTGATGTGCAGGCGTGTGTACTTCCTTCTCAGCCCACTGCCACCCAATGCTGAGTGTAGGCCTCTTCCAATGCAATCCATTCCTTTCGGTCTTGAGCTTTCCGCATCCAGCCTCTCCCCGCTATTTTCACCAGGTCATCGGTCCATCTCATTGGTTGCCTCCCCACGTTTCTATGACCAGTTCTGGGTCTCCACTCTAGCACCTCTTTGCCCGATCTGGTGTTGTTTCTGCGGCATATGTGGCCCGCCCATTTCCAATTTCTGCGAGCTATTACCTTGGCAATGTCGGTAAGCCTAGTTCGTCTCCAAATTTCCGTATTTCTTATCTTGTCTCGTAGAGAAATACCTAACATCACCCGCTCCATAGCCCTTTGGGTGACTTGCAGCCTGTGGATGACTTGCTGAGTGAGCGTCCAAGTCTCGGCTTCATATGTCAGGACGGGGAGGACACACTGTTCAAAGGCTCTGCGCTTGAGGTTTATGGGTATATCGCCTTTGAGCACATCAGACAGCTTACCGAACGCACCCCATCCCAACCGAATGCGGCGGTCTATTTCATGCCCTTGTCCGTTCTTTTCTAGGCTCATATTTTGTCCGAGGTAGATATACCCTTCAACCCGCTCTATAACCTGATCGGCATCAGTGTTCTTGCACATGATTTTTGTCTTTGAGGTATTCATCGTCAGTACTATAAAAACAATAAATTACAAAAAAAACGAGCGAGCCTTACAGTAGTCGCATATGATGTGTAACATTTGACATCTCACCTTTTGAAATCAATGTTACAATAGAAAATAGAATATAGAATTAACAATGACTATAAGTCATTGTTTTTCATTTCGTTAAAGTCAGTAATTTTTTAACAAATCTTAAAGAGAATGCAGTAAATACTCATTAGAAGACATTTGACATACTTGGATTTTTTTATCAATGATCTGCACTTTATTGAGACTTATTATCAAAAGTAAATACCTATTTATTAATATAGTTTAAAAGTCAATTACACACAAAATGGTTGAAATCAATATTACAATAGAAAATAGAATCATAAAGAGAATGCAGTAATATTCATTAGAAGACATTTGGCATATCAAAATGATGACACAATATGTCACTATAATAATAATATGTCATGTTCTAAATATCGATTTAAAATTTACAAAATGGCGCGCGGTTGCGCGCTTCTCCGACTTCCGTCCCATTTCTACGAAATCACTCCCACAAATTGTATATACCTATAGAAGGCGAGCGGAAAGATGTTACACATCAAAAACTTATGAAATACTAAAGTAAATGATTAGGTAGTTAAACAGTCTAACTGCCGTACTCAGAGACGTCAATTAAGTTTTAATGACAATTAAATCTCTTATTGTCACTTTCTTATGTATAGTGCTAAATAGAGAAGGAACGACATTTAATTGTCATTAAACTTAATTGACGTCTCTGAGTACGGCAGTAAGACAATTTACATTTTTTGTATTTCATATCATTACTAGCTGACCCGGCGGACTTCGTACCGCTTTGACAGTTTCCATGACAACAATACAAACAAATCATTTTGTATTGGAAAAATTTCAAAAATGTAAAGAAAATTAGGGGTGGACCACCCTTAACATTTAGGGGGATGAAAAATAGATGTTGTCCGATACTCCACCCTAGCCGATATGTACGCTAAGATTCACGAAAATCGGTCGAGCCGTTTCAGAGGAGTTCAATAACGTACAACGTGACACGAGAATTTTATATATTAGAGATAATATCTGGTACACCAAAGAGATTCAACAATTCTTTTATACCATTAATCTCCCATATCGTGTCTTAATCGTATTCAGTAATCAGCGCGTCGTCGTTCCAAAAGCAGCGGTGTCAAGATTTAATATTGAACCAAAGCGTTAGGATCGCATTAACCGCCCTGAATTATTCATATCACCTGCGAGTTGATTTTAAAAATCTAATATTTGCACCTCGATTTACCGCGTGATCTTTGCCTAATACCCTTTGTGCCTTACAAATAAACAGAGAATAAGCTCGAAATAGTTATTCCGTGTTTTGTTCGCGTCATCCAATAATATTTCAAAATAGAGTAAAAGAGACCAAACACGGAATAACTATTCCGAGCTTATTCTTTGTCTATTTGTGTTTGTTTTCCGATAATGTAAATATAGGTATGTTACAGTCAAAACACATAACCGGTCAAAAGTACTTTTGACTAAGAAATGCAGTCAAAAGTACTTTGACTGCATTGTGATGGCGTTAAGTTTAATCAATTATTGTATAATACAGATTAGGTGAGGTTATTATTGCGACCATAACGCGCGAGCCGAGCGAGCGAAGTCCTATTTTTGCGCGTCTATACGACGACGAACTAACTAAGGGCATCGGTCAAAAGTACTTTTGACCGGTTATGAGTTTTGACTATATATAGTAGGCAAATGATTCCTTTCTACCTGATGTTGCAGAAGCAATTGCAAAGACAGCAGGACTGTGCCTCACTAGCCGCCCTCACCTTGCCGACCCGAAAGTTGCTTTAAGGACATGTATTTTTAGATGATGCTTCATTTTTCCATAATTTAATACCTCAAAATGTAAAACTATCACTTTTTCGCGTAAGCGACGTCCTCTTATGACGGATTACAAACTATCTGGCGAATCGTTAGAGAGAGTAGATGAAATTCGAGACCTTGGATTGACATTGGATACAAAATTAGATTTCCACAAACATGTAAAAAATGTTTGTAAGGCAGCAAACAAACTCTTAGGGTTCATCATTAGGACATCTTCCTGGACATCTTCCTGGACATCATTAGGAATTTGATGGTCTGTCCGTGGCCAACGTCTTATACAGTGCCTATGTACGCAGTAAACTGGAATATGCGGCTGTCATTTGGGATCCGCACGAAAGTAAATACGTTCTCATGGTTGAGAGGGTGCAACGTAAGTTTGCTCGTTGGCTTTATAAGAGGGCTTATGGATATTATCCGTTTCTGTATCCTTCTCTGTTCGTGTCGGGTATGGTGAACCTCGATACCCTGGCTCTCCGGCGTAAACTACTTTTAATAATACATTTTCTTTCGGTGCTCCGTCATAAATTGGACTGCCCGCATGTGCTGGGAAAGTTTAGCTTTTTAGTGCCGCGCATCTCGTGTGATGATGCGGGCCTGGTGGCGCCACGCCGGCAGCCGCGGCTGCTGGCCCGGCCGATCACGCGAACCGAGCACGCCGCGCAAGCTCCCACAGTGCGGGCACTACGTTTGATCGGGGACATTCTCGCTCAGAATGAGAAATCCGACATATTTTTTGACGACACTGTAAAGTTAGCGGCTGTTGCACGACAGTTTTTAAGTGGTATCGACTGATTATTTGTTATATGTTTAATTATTAGGTACTGTCTTGTTTTTGTCTTGTTTTTATTTTTATTTTATTTTACTTTACGTTTAATTCAATTTAATTATAATGAAGTTTACTGTATGATTATTATTTTTGTTTTCAATGTATTATTATTGCATGTTGACATTACTTATTTAATTTAATATTGTATAATTTTGTAATGTTTAATTCAGTTATTTTATTGCATTAACTTGTTGGTGTATTGGACTAAACTGTAAGCCAGCATGTAATTGTATAAATAAATAAATAAATAAATAAATAAAGGGCGGGGCAAAAGTAAAGTCACAAAGTGAATTGGCTGCCATTTTGTTCGAAATGAAAAAAATGCGCTCTGTTTTTACAAAAAGTTTATTTAAAAGTGTAAAATTAATGTCATTAACTTTAAAAATTAAATCGGTCAAATGAATACCTCCAGAGTTAATGCACATTCGTGCTCGTTTTACGGCATTTTGCATAGTTGCTCGCAAGACATCTGGCCCCAAATTGATGATTTCTTCTTCAATGTTAGTTTTCAGAACTTGCAATGTTTGTGGCTTGTTGAGGTAAACGCGAGATTTCAAAAAGCCACAAAGAAAGAAGTTTGGCGCCGTCAGATCTGGCGATCTGGATGGCCAATTCAAATCGCCAAAGCGAGAGATCACATGGCCCGCAATTTGGTCAAATAGGCAGTAGTGTGTATCGCTTCATTGCTTATTGTAAATTAACTCTCTATCTGTCTACAATAATAAATGTCAAAGCATAATTGACGGCATTTGCAAAAATACTGACACATTTACATTGTGTCTTTTTTGCCCCATCCGTTATAAACTAATAAAACTGAAGCTTTTATAAAAGTTATTTACCTCTATCTTTGACACGAACTCAACTAATACGAACGCAACTTGTACTTACTTTATTAACGGAATAACGCCTGAATCCTTTAGATAAATCCATCAAATCCATGGCATACAAAAACACAATGACAATATTTTGTAATGTTAATTCTGTAAACTTTTTCGTTATCAAGCGTGGATGACAAGCACCGTATATACTCGTATTAATATATTAGAGCACCGCCTTCTTATATATGGCGGTATGTATTATAATTATATTAGTAAATAAAATGAAATTAAATCATTTATTTCCAGAAAACTCAGATCCGTTATTTGTTAGTAATATAAAAAAAGAGAAAAAGAAAATTATGCATGTAAAAGGAACAATGCATGCAAAAAATCATAAAAACTAAACGGATACCACAGTATAATAATGAGTACTACGTAATACCGTATCAGTTTTTTAGTACTTAATTGTTCTATTTCTTCCATAATATCGTTTCATATTCCAAACAGTTAAATGACTACGAATGAAGCACCCTTGACAATTGCCTACAAACCTAATGCTGTCCTAGCAAGTGGCTAATGCCGTAATTTTCCCAAATATGCTAAAGCTGAAGGCATCATGGGCCAGAGGGGAAATATCTGGCGGCGACTGGCGCCAATTTAGGTCGCTGCTTAATTACCTGCCATTCAAACCTTCAGAGAGTACAAGTATAACTTTAAATTTGCATATAGTGGAGAGTGATGGCCAACGTTTCTGACCGAAAGATTTTGTGGAATAATTTATTTATCTTCAATAATGTATAGGCATAATATTCAACTTCGTGTTACAAGTACTTCGTGTTATTGCATGAAGCTGTGTTACCGTGGTGTTACCTACTTTGGTGTAAATTATTGTTTCATGATCATCAACAGTTTCAGCGGTAAGAGCATTCAGAGTCAAACCACTCGAGCTTCCTAAGGCTGGCTTATTTTTTCTGGTAAAAAAATATCTTGTTACTTTATTAAAAATTTGCGTTAAAATACAAAACAAAAAACATTCTATAAATAGCTTGCCTACTTTTTAACTGATCTGATTTGTAAAAATATTATGATCGGATGTTGATGGCGGTAGTTGTTGACATTGAATGGGCGCCTTTGGCTTTCAAAGTAAAAAGTTAATAGTGTTGATTAATTTCGGCGGACTGGTTAGAACCACGATAGCTCAATTGAGAGAGCACCTGACCCGGTATGTCATGTATGATTATTAACAGTTTACATGATAACATTTTCTGACCAATGCTCTGCCCGCTGAGCTAGCGAGCTCAGCGGTCAGAGCATTCAGAGTCAAACTACTCGAGCGTCCTTAGTTTCAGAGGTTTATTTTTTCTAGTAAAAACATATTTTGTTACTTTATTGCATTGTAAATGCATAATTCAAAAATAATAAAAACAGTATTTATTTTTTAAATGTTTCTATAAGTAGGTACATTTAACACATCGGTGTCCGAGCTGGCAATTCGCTATTTACTTTACTTTGTTATATTATTAGTGTGTATGTACATATTTTGACTAGTCACACTTTTAATATTTCGAGTTTCATGATGCGCAGTCTTGCCGGCTCAAATCATTAAAAAATCATGATCAATCAACATGTTGCCTTCGGATGCCCGGAAAAGCTGAAGTTATTTGGTCATCTGTGCATCAGCTGTTCGCAGTAGTTAGGCGAATACGCTGCCAATTTGGCTTACTATATGTACATCATAATCACATTTTCGTAGCACGTCCTAGAGTAACTCCGTGAAACCAATTTCGAGTGAACACTATCTGACCGAAATTCGTTTCGTTTATCTTCAAATTACATAAAAGAGTTCCGCCGAGAGAGTCTGAAGTATCTCCGAGCCTACAAATTTAATCAGGGGGAAAATTGTAGGATAAGAGTCTCTCACTAAAGGGTCAGATTATAAATTAGGAAATATTTTTGGGTTTCCCCTTTTGAAAACACAGCTGGGGACATCTTTTATTTATAGATATTTTATTTTAAGACATGATAGAAGTGTTTCTTGAATATTTATATAAAAATAAAAGTATTTACATTCAACTCGAGCATCTTTCGCACGGCTAACGAAGCTTCTTGCTAGGTTATGTTTCTTGTCATCATCATCATCATCAGCTCATTTATGTCCCCACTGCTGGGGCACGAGCCTTCCCTATGGATGGATAGGGAGAACGGGCCATAAACCACCACGCGGGCCCAGTGCGGATTGGTGATTGTTAACGACTTCTAATGCAGCCGGGACCGACGGCTTTACGTGCCTTCCGAAGCACGGAGGAGCTCGAGATGATACATTTTTGTTCACCCATCCGATGACCGGCCTTTGCGAAAGTTGCTTAACCTCAGCACTCGCAGACCGGGTGCGTTATACACTGCGCCATCGAGCTCCTCATAATTCTTGTGAATATAAAAAAATAGTTAATCTGAATTATAAGTTTACATGGATTGGATAGTCTTCGATGAAAATAGTTAGGCAACAATAGATTTCGATTGCACGTAGAGGACCTATAACTTAACACTAGCGACCACCCGAGAATTTATCCAAATACAAATACTCGCGCATGTATCTCGTAATAACGAGGGAATTTCAAAGACCCCGTCTTGTCTCATTCCTACACATGAAAGGGATATGTCTGCAATAGCTGAGCGCATGGTACCAGTAATAGTTCTTCAGTAAGTATTTTTATTTTCTAACCTAAATTTAAAGGGATAAAATGTTTGTTTAAAATGTTTATATAATTTTAACGCAAATTTTGTTGCGAAACAAATTACAAAAACACAATGTTGAAAAAAAAAAAAAATTTTTTTTTTTTTTAAATAGCTAAATAAAAAAAAATATAAATAAAATAAATATAAATAAATAAATAATAATAAATATAAATATAAATTATAAATAATAGAAAAACATTTTATAAATAGCTTGCCTACTTCTTAACTGATCTTTAGTATTTGTAAAAATATTATGATCGGGTGTTAATGACGTTAGTTGTTGACATTGAATGGGTGCCTTTGGCTTTCAAAGTAAAAAGTAAATAGTGTTGAATAATTTCGGCGGGCTGGTTAGAACCACGATAGCTCAATTGGAAGAGCACCTGACCCGGTATGTCAGAAGGGTGCAGGTTCAAATCCTGCTCGTGGAATTTTTTCAACATTGTGTTTTTGTAATGTTTGTTTAAGCCAAAGTTTCGCAAGGCACATAAAGCCAGACTGTATTAGCAGTCCGTGTGCCTTTGAGTTTTGTTTACTATTGCGTATTCATTCGATTACGATACCAAAAACGAAAACTAGTATGGCATCGAAGCAGCGCCTCATGGCGATACACGAGAAGAGTTAAAATTTTGCCATACAAATTCTCGTTTTCGCTAAAGTGATCGAATGGCGAATGAAACTCACACTAAACTGGGCGAATCGGGTAGTTTACGGCTCATTCTCCCTATGTGGTGTTCCCATCCATAAAAGCTCGTGCCCCAACAGTGGAGCTAATATAATGGGCTGGTGGTAAACGAAAGTTATCATGATGTTAAAACATTAATTGGTACAGGATATATTATTAGTATGGCACAGGAACGTCTATTGTACCCGAAATCGTGACCGCAAAAACAAAAAGCTTCGCAACAGAAAGAAAGGGATTGTCGCAAATGACACGTCACAGTCCGATGATAAACGACCGGCGCGGTCGGTGACGCGACGTGTGACGTCACTCCTTCCTAGAAGAAATAATTAAGTCAATTCATTATGACCGGATATCTGGAGTAGGGCTTAATTAATCACGACTGAAACAATTATGTGGGGGTTAAAATAACGATATTAACAAATATTTTTAACAACATATTACAATATTATTTTAATTTGTGTTTAGTCGCTTGCTAAGATCCTCCTCTTTACAGCTTCAGCATCAATTCAATTCAATTCAAAATCATTTATTCAGTTTAGGCTAGCTAAGTAGCTCTTGTGAATGTCACTATGCCATCGGTTCGTAAGTCTACTCTGGGTGGGAGATCTTGTACTGAGAAGAACCGGCAAGAAACTCAGCAAGTGTCCAGCTCTTTTCTCCCTTACAGCGTCAAAAATATTGGAAAATGCTCTATCAGACCAGGATACTTTCCATCACAAATAAACACAAAAAAATATAGAAGACAACCACATGTAAAAATTAAAAATCTAAGTAAACAAATTTAGCTCAGGTAAAACTTTCAATTTCCACAATGTCATACAGTACCACTACAGTACTCTATTAAAAGTCAAAAATTGTTTAAGAAAACAAAGTCAAACTACAGTGAATAATACTAAAAATAAGATAAGTATGCAAGAGCAGACCAGCCTCCACAGGCGGCACCCGTTCACGAGTATGACATATGAATCAGTCATCGCTTCGCTCAACTATATTTTAGGGAACGTAACGACCCGACGACGCACACGCCACCACCGCAGAGACAATAAAGAGAGCATGACACACTCAAGATACTCTAAATAAAAACCTAATGATCTATTTAAAGCAACGCTGTTTGTTAACTGTAGGACGCTGCTGATAAAGGCTATCGTATCAGTATAAAAATTATATACATTAATTTTATTATATTGATTCAAATAGAGTATATTGTGTTTTTTATTATTAGCAGGCTGTTATCATCTAAATACTCTTTGACTGTATAATAACCTTTTATAATACAAAAGTGTAACTACTTACAATGTAAAATAACATGTGCAGGCGAGCAGACTAAGATTATTATAATTAAAATAATCATAAATTTTAGCCTTTTTTCATTAGACCTTAGTATAGTTTATTAATTCCCGCAAATCAGCACTGGACATGGGTAGACTATGAGCATTTTTCTCCTAGTGCTTCTATCCGTGCAGAATAAGCCATGAAGTTGGTCACGTGTAAGCTAGTGATCTGGGGTGCGATTTTTAAACCGGTAACTGATTCGCACGCTATGTCATCAATTACGTTGCTCCTTCTCACTCTTGTTCAAAGTCGCTAGTAACTAATTTTTAACGCAAAAATTCTCGAACGGTACCTAGGTACGATAACAAAATTATAAATAATGCTAAACATATCATATTTCACAGTGTAGTTCATGTCAGGTTTAATATCGAGATCACCGGTGAGATTAAAAAATAACTCCCTTGAACGGACATTTCGAAATCTGTTTAAGATTCTTTAACATATCGGTATTTCATACAAACTTAAAAGTTTAAAGTTTTTCAAACAATTAAACCAATGGAAATGAAACATTTTTTTTTATATTTAGCACGGCAAATGACTGACGCGAAGACAACTGGTGCAGCGTGAAAACAACGCAGCATCAGTCAACTTCACTCTGCCGGCCCACAAGGTGCTTCTTCACGCCTCGTTTGAAGGACCCCATATCATAGGAAAGAGGGAAAACGTGTGCTGGTAGACTATTCCATCTTTTGGAGGTGCGACAAAGAAACGAGTCACCAAATTTCTTTGTGCGCGTTGGGATATGTGTGACAGTGAAGCGATGACTCCGGAGAGCAGCACGCGTACTCCTATGGAGGAAGGAGAAGGTGGGATAAGGTCAAAGAGTTCTTCAGAGCACTCGCCGTGATATAAGCGATAGAAGACGCTGAGTGACGCTATATCTCTACGCAATTGCAGGGGTTCGAGAGTATTAGTTACCTTTGCATTGCCGATAATACGTACAGCGCGTACGTACAACATCGAGAACTACTGAAACGTAAGATAGTGTACGGCAAAACCACATCGTTATGTACTTTTAAAGTAAATGGTTATGATTAGACCTTTACCTTGTATAACTTTTTAAACTATCATCATTGTCCCTTACAATAGAATAAATATTATTAACGGGATTATTACCATGTTTTTTGTTGTGTTTGAGTATCCGATATTCCGGCACACTTGCATGCGCCATGATCACGGATGTACTGATGTTATTGCGGGTGGGTGATTATGAGCAGACAAAACGATCTACCTTTACCTTATAATTAGTTTATAGACTTTAACTTTGAAAGAAAATGTTAATTAACTCAATTTACGCGGTTGAAAACTTTTCATCGTAGGCTTTAATTAAAGACTATTAATATTTACAAAAGTAATTGAACTAACAAGTTGTTAAGTCAATGACCTACCCAACTGAGAACCTATAGCATGAGAATAAACAATAATTAAGTATTTATATCTAGAAACTTTACTTTTAACTTTACTTTTAACTTTTAACTTTATTTAATTCTTTGTAGTTTAATTTATTGTAATTTGATTCATTTATAGTTTATAATAGTAATTTTTAATTTGAGTCTGTAGATTGCTGTTTTTATTAATTTTTAATTTTGTCGTGGTGACAAGTACGTATGTTTGTGCCAAATTTTTATATAATGCTGTGTGTACACGTTTTTTGGGTCTCGATCTAGTTTTAATCTATGTAATTTCTGTTTTCTACTTTTATTTGATTGTTACCTGTTGTGTATGCCAATATAATAAATAAATAAATAGTAAAGCACTATCTAGCAGAGAGGATGTCCTCGCTTTGAAATATAAGCACTAGTCGGGTAGTTCCGTTCAAAGTTGATACTGAGACACTTCCCTGAGATGCTATGAATAGTTGATCAGTCGATACGAACCACTCAAAAACTTGCACTGCGACGAGAACCAATTCACTGCTGAGGTACTGTGTTCTTACAAGATCTTTTAAAAAGTTATATTGAAAATGCCAAATTTAGCGCTAAAGTGAAAGATGAATGATCTAGTTCCAAAGTTTTATAACAGTTTAAAGTTTCGAAGGTAAGTAATTTTTACAGTCGCTATATTAATATGTCAAATAGCCAGAGGCTCTTTTAAAATGGGAATGCTTGTAACAAAGTCATCCTGTTATTTTACCTTTAACAGAAAGGCGTGGTCAAAATGAAAAGATCCAAAGTGTATCCGATCTAGATCTTGTATGCAGAGTTATTAAGACAAAATTATTAACTGTAGTTTGTTATGCAATTTTTAATTAAATATTTCAATTGTGACGTCACAATCATAATAAACAAGTCACAGCCCTAGTGGTTTAGTCACCTGTGTCACTTACATTTATGATCTCTGCTGCTTGCTTATGCGCACCTGACGCGCATGACTTCACTAATATAAGTATTTAGTTTAAACTAAACTTACATATTGTTTTCTAAAGTTTACGCGAACACTACACATTGAAATGAAACAACTTTTACGAATCTACTCGGGAGACACACAGGGACACGTCTCCTTGTGACCACGGACCCTGCAAAGGGTTCGAAACGTCAGGATAAACATTAATTAAATGTGTAAAATAAACGCGAGTAGATCCGTAAAAGTTGTTTCATTCTAAACTTACATGCCAAATTACCAAAATATTCTTAGTAAATAATTGTTCCGAGCAATATAACTAGGTACGAGTATAGGGAAATTAGCTATTAAGTTCATACAACGTTTTGGGAGACATTCATTCGTGTTAATACGTACATTAACCTCAATGACGCACTTGAAGAGCTGTATCATATATTTTACCTAGTTTATGAGTACAGGTAAGTTGAGTGCTGCATAAATCAAATGTCAGAACGCGTTATAAGATACTTTTGTTGTTCCGTAGGGTGAAAGTAATAATTTAGTATCCCGTTTGGATTGCGTGCTTATTTCCCATATAATGAGGAGATTTATATTTATTAACAACTATACATAATTTTCCAATTAATTATAATATAAGTTACCTACATCACTAAAGACAAAATAAAACCTATAAATAAAAAATGTCCTCCAGCTGTGGGCTCATGGGAACGGTCCCAAGAATACTGGCAACATTACCTCTTTGGATTGCCAAGCTAATACGTTGGCAGAGGTAGCTGCCAGCCTTCTTGTCACCGGAGGCTTCAATAAGGCGAGCACTCAACTCTTTAACAAGCTGCTTGGCCTCCGGCCCCCATGGACCCAATGTCTCCACCGCAAACGGAACAAACAAATAATTTGGACCCAGGTTTGAGTATTTGTGCCGTTTGCGATTTTCAGCACTTACCGCAGCAGCCCCCACATGAAGAGAGGTGGCGCGTACATGTGAGGGAGCCACGGTGTCAGCACAGGTTGCATCCCACACCAACGGCCTGCCAAGCTTCCAGGGCAGAGGAAGAGAAGATTATCTCATTATCTCCTCATTTTTCTTATGAGGAGATAATGTTTTTAACATTCACACTAATAATACTTAGATCATTACCTAGTGCATCTTTAATAAACTTTTTGTGATTTCATGATTCATGAAGAATAATAAAATGCTTTTAAAATATCGTAAAGAGAGTTACAAACACACGTAGTAAGCCTGAATATTAAATTTGAATAGAAACAAGTAACTTTTTTTGTTATTGCTGTCAATATGGTAGGTCTACCTATAATTAGTAATTATGATATGTTTAGTAAATTACTGTTTTATTTCATGAATAGAGAGTTATTTTTATAACTCTTTACTAATCGAAAAGTTAGTAGAAAATTATTGGCGTTTTTATCACAATGTGCGTACTACAAATCTTGCATATTATGTGACTTATGTTTCTCATAGATAAGACAAGGTGCAAATGCAAATAAGACAAGTAAAATATTATAATAATTATTTTACTACCCAGCCAATTAGTTTATACCTATATAGGCCCGCGGGCCACTCTGTGGCCTGCCAACACTTTTAAAATTTGCCTGGCAACGGAACAGCCGCAACGCGATTGGTCGTAGATACGTAGACAGTTATGTAAAAAAAATACCGTACTTAGCTCAAAAACCCTCTACATAGGTGTGTTTTGTGTTTATTTTTGTATTGTATTGTGAGGTGGCCCGCCGGCTGACATGGAACTGATGTTATGGCCCACCTCCTAAATTGGTTGGGCAGCCTTGGTATATACCCATCAATTTAGCGATTACTTGATTTCAATGATGGAGGCATTTTTGCCCAGCAGTGAGAAAATAAATAGGCTATTTTACATTTATTTATTATTATTTTATTATATCTGTCGTGTGTGTCCTTTCTTCGACAAAGACCTCCCTACAATTTTTCTACATATTCCGATCCCCTGCAACGTCATTCCAATTATATATCAAAGTCGTCCCGCCATCGTCGTCTCGGTCTATCTGTTTGATTTTTCCCATTAAGTTAAAAAAAAAAACTAAAGGCAAATTTAAATGCTCACTCCAAACATTTTGTTTGCTGGCCCCTGTCCCCAGACGACGCTAGGAGTTTAAACTCTTCTTGATTTATGCCGCGCCGGACATTCCCATGCGGTCCCGATTTCACATTTTGTGTAATGGCCTTTGCATTTGGATGGAACTAACGGACAGTATCGTGTGGCTATTGTCAATGTTTGCCATATTTCTAATTAGAAACATGTTTTACGCAAATACGAGAATAAAACAATTAAATATGACACTCATTTCATATTTTTGGTTTTATGTATTGTCAGGGTACTTTACCCGGAACCCTCATTCAATGACGACCTAGCTATCATGTCTCTAACGGATAGGAATATAATGCATTAAAATTGATTATTGGTATAGCTAGTATGGCGGCTTAGAAAATAATAGTTTTAACACTTTACACGCAGTTTGGACACTTTTAAACAAGCGCTACCACCAGCCTAACGTCACGCTGGTATTAATCCCGAAAAGTTGGATCTAAGGCTGGTGATTTAAACACTGGACCACAGAGGCGAACAAATATATATTATTATAGACTGACGTTTGAAAACGTTGAAAAAACAAAAGTACATTGTTAAAAAAAGGTGTTTCTACTTGTAAATTGTTGTAAAGTTTAAAATTCAGCTGCCTATTTCATTCGACACTTCGATTTCTTTACTACTTTATATGCTAAGATTAAATCATTTATTTGCTGTTACTTACAAAACAAACTTAAACATATTTAAAATTTAATCATATATGAAGTATCACGAGTCTGCAAACATAGAGGCTATACATAAAAAAAAAGTCAAACTTCCCTACTTTTCGTTGCCCCACTATTCTTGAACTACTTATTATTATCACGAGTATTCAAGGCACGTACTCGCAAGATTTAATGTCTGATTCTGAGTTAATCTTAATTCGCAGTTGTTCTAACAAGAAGAACAAAGTAAGGACGTGAGGGTCTTAATGAATGACGTGCGAGTTTTAGTGTTAAGCAGCTGTAACGAGGGCAGCACATTACCGAAAGCTACCATAGTTAATATTGTTATACCCAAGGCCCAAGTTCAATTTCCAGGTCAGGCAAAGTGTGTTTCAAATTTTTCGATGCATAACCCGGGTTTGTGATCACCAACCCGCATTTGGCAAGCGTGGTGATTCAGCCATTACCCATCAATTGTAGTGATGACTTAATTTCAATGATGGAGACCTTCGCCCAGCACTGGGACAGTCATAGTTAATTTACTTTACGTTTAACATGTATATTATGTGAGTAAATATAAACATGACACAAAGAGCCATGGAACGCGCGATGCTTGGGATCACACTTCGGGACCGAAGAAATGCCGAAATCCGCAGGCGTACATAACTAACCGTCGAAGCAAAGTGCGTAAGCATCTTGAAGTGGAGTTGGGCGGGACACGTCTGCAGACGTAACGACGGACGATGGCCTCACAAATTCCTAACATGGCGACCAAGAACTGGAAGTAGAAATGTAGGACGGCAACCGGCTCGATGGAGAGACGATAGATAGTGTCGCTAGAAAGAATAGCCAATAAATAGGTATTTACTCACGAAAAAATTGTACGTCGATATGAATAAATTGTTGGTACTATTTAATATTTCAGAACTATATTGTACACAGTTATACAATAAAGATTTTCTATTTCTGGTTGAATGGCTACTAACAGAGCAAGAGATGGCGTGCAAAGGGAGAGGCCTACACTCAGTATTGGGTGGCGACAGGCTAAAGAAGAAAAAGAGGTATAAATTGAATTGAAACATGAATAAATTATTATAATAAACCCGTGTTAGTCTACAGCTGAACCCGTAACGTATGCCATTGAGCCCGATCTTTGCCACACTCACTTTTAGTACACAGTGTGTATATACAGGGACCAACAGCTGGAAAAAGTGGTACTACTTATATGAGGTTAGGGCTTAAACTTCCCGACTTCCGTAACACGCGCGATTTGAAACAATGGACGTAACTGAAGCGTTCTTTTAGGTAGCTAGGGTACCTTATTAGTAGGGCACGGGGATGCGCACTAGTGCGCGATGCCGTTCCCTCTAGAAAACCTCCGAAAGTGTTTCGTTTTCACACGGCTTGAGGGACCCTTTACATTCCTCGCCGCCCCCAAACAAGCCCGGTGAAGCTAAAAAATGCCGTCTGAGCCAATCAGCAATATCATATATTTATTTATTTTAAGGTACACCAACAGCAATACACATAAACAATTAAAATCAATTTTACTAGGGTAGTATCTTAAATATGTTTGCCAATTATAGGTATACACAGCATTCGTTGTACAGTTGTCTTCCAATAAATAAATAAACTTAAATGAAATACAGAACATATTATGACTAACTCAATACATTATTTTGCGAGACTTGTGTGCTTGTAGACTGAAGATAATAATATATATTAATATACAATAGCAATAAAAAAAAAACAGTAACATTTCGACCCATCGGGATGTTTTGTGCAACCCCATCCTTTCACTCTTCTTCCTTTTTAAAGATAGATGCCATAAGTTTAGCAACGTCCTTAAGAGCAAAGAGTCTGAAGTCCGGTTTCGGATAGGCCGACCCCAGAAGTCCCATTTGTTTTCTAGCCAGAAAGTCGCAGTCACACAGTAGGTGCTGAATTGACTCCGTTTCCTCTCCACATGCCCTACACAAGCTATTTGTTAAAAGATGCATTCTGTGAAGCATTTGTTTTGTGGCATAGTGCCCTGTCAAGGCACCGATGGTTAATGGTTAATAGCAAGGGTAAGTGGGTAACAATCATTGTTTGTTACTTTTACGGATCTACTCGCGTTTATTTTACACATAAGTTTTAATTAATGTTTATCCTGACGAATTAAAACAAATGTGTAAAATAAACGCGAGTACAAGTTGTTTCATTTCAATGTGTAGTGTTCGCGTAAACTTTAGAAAACAATATATGGGGTACATTTTAAGTGCTTATTTTACACTACAAACTACAAACTAACAATTTTTACAAAAACACAATGTTGAAAAAATTTCCACGAGCAGGATTTGAACCTGCACCCTTCTGACATACCGGGTCAGGTGCTCTTCCAATTGAGCTATCGTGGTTCCAACCAGCCCGCCGAAATTATTCAACACTATTTACTTTTTACCTTGAAAGCCAAAGGCACCCATTCAATGTCAATAACTACCGTCATTAACACCCGATCATAATATTTTTACAAATACTAAAGATCAGTTAAGAAGAAGGCAAGCTACTTATAAAATGTTTTTGTTTTGTTTATATAATTTTAACGCAAATTTTTGTTGCGAAACAAATTACAAAAACACAATGTTGAAAAAATTTCCACGAGCAGGATTAGTTATTGACATTGAATGGGTGCCTTTGGCGTTAAAAAATTTGCGTTAAAATTATATAAACAAAACAAAAACATTTTATAAGTAGCTTGCCTACTTCTTAACTGATCTTTAGTATTTGTAAAAATATTATGATCGGGTGTTAATGACGGTAGTTATTGACATTGAATGGGTGCCTTTGGCTTTCAAGGTAAAAAGTAAATAGTGTTGAATAATTTCGGCGGGCTGGTTGGAACCACGATAGCTCAATTGGAAGAGCACCTGACCCGGTATGTCAGAAGGGTGCAGGAACAAATCCTGCTCGTGGAAATTTTTTCAACATTGTGTTTTTGTAATTTGTTTCGCAACAAAAATTTGCGTTAAAATTATATAAACAAAACAAAAACATTTTATAAGTAGCTTGCCTACTTCTTAACTGATCTTTAGTATTTGTAAAAATATTATGATCGGGTGTTAATGACGGTAGTTATTGACATTGAATGGGTGCCTTTGGCTTTCAAGGTAAAAAGTAAATAGTGTTGAATAATTTCGGCGGGCTGGTTGGTACCACGATAGCTCAATTGGAAGAGCACCTGACCCGGTATGTCAGAAGGGTGCAGGAACAAATCCTGCTCGTGGAAATTTTTTCAACATTGTGTTTTTGTAATTTGTTTCGCAACAAAAATTTGCGTTAAAATTATATAAACAAAACAAAAACATTTTATAAGTAGCTTGCCTACTTCTTAACTGATCTTTAGTATTTGTAAAAATATTATGATCGGGTGTTAATGACGGTAGTTATTGACATTGAATGAGTGCCTTTGGCTTTCAAGGTAAAAAGTAAATAGTGTTGAATAATTTCGGCGGGCTGGTTGGAACCACGATAGCTCAATTGGAAGAGCACCTGACCCGGTATGTCAGAAGGGTGCAGGTTCAAATCCTGCTCGTGGAAATTTTTTCAACATTGTGTTTTTGTAATTTGTTTCGCAACAAAAATTAGCGTTAAAATTATATAAACAAAACAAAAACATTTTATAAGTAGCTTGCCTACTTCTTAACTGATCTTTAGTATTTGTAAAAATATTATGATCGGGTGTTAATGACGGTAGTTATTGACATTGAATGGGTGCCTTTGGCTTTCAAGGTAAAAAGTAAATAGTGTTGAATAATTTCGGCGGGCTGGTTGGAACCACGATAGCTCAATTGGAAGAGCACCTGACCCGGTATGTCAGAAGGGTGCAGGTTCAAATCCTGCTCGTGGAAAAAAAAAATTTTTTTCAACATTGTGTTTTTGTAATTTGTTTCGCAACAAAAATTTGCGTTAAAATTATATAAACAAAACAAAAACATTTTTTAACAATTTTTACACTATTATTCAAATAATTGAGGATACTAGCTGCCCTACTGTTTTTTTTTATTAGACAACAGGAAACCAAATTGAAACTCGAGGCATAAAATATTGGTATTATCTATTTGGTGACAATGTAACATATTTGGTCTGAAATGCAGTTAAAAGGTGTTCATATATTTTTAAGGCATTTAATAAAAATATAAATTATATTCTTTTTAAAATATTTTAGGAAACACAATCATTTACCCATTTTGGTAAGCGTTTTGAATTTTATTGGTAGTAAAATTAATACATTTTTGGTAGGCGTTTAAACACAAGCCCTAATTATGTATAGTCAGATACTGGTAAAATTAGTGTAAGATATCACCATTGGACGGCCGGAGAGCTTCGGCCCGCTACGTGACGATAATTCATTACGTTGCTGATTTGTTTGCGCCGCAGCCTGTTTGCCGTGCGGCGCGTGACAGGCGCGCTTATCAGTGACCGTTGTTATAATAGTCCATTGTTATTATAGTAAAGTAGTGTACCTAGACACACGCCTGCACACCAGACTACAACAAACTGTCCAATTTCCTCAATAGACTTTGAACTTTGTGTATACGGCATATGGTTGAACATTTATTGAAGGATAGGTTGATGTGTTATCTGTACTACTTCGATCGCTTAATATGTTTATAAATATGTCGGTGAGATGACGTTAGAAAACAACAAGTATAGTATTAAGTGCCCCCACGTCCAATATCGTTGACCAATTTTTTTGTCGGCTTTTGCTTGGTGCTCTGTTGGCAGCCTATGGGAAATGGTACGCGTAATGTCAATGTCAGTTGGCGCGGCAACTGACCGGACATATTTGAATTCATAGACATAATCGTATGAGGGTGTTACAGGTATCTCAACAAAAACATTCGGTAGTTACTTATTCTTCAAAATTAGGTCTCTGTTTTACACAGTTTCTATCTTGTACAAGAATAAAAACACTAATCATCTGCCTAAAAACTAAATACTAGCTAAATCATAGCGAGAGTCATCAAAAAGAAGTCGAATCTACATTTACGTACGCACAGAACACACAGCGTTTCTTAAATCGTTTGCATCGGGCAACTGTTTAAAAATTAATTAATTGTGATGTCAAAATAACATTAAAGTGTAGGAAGAGTAATGGAATACGATTGTATTTTTATTTTGCAATTCCAAGATGGTCAGTGTTATAGACGAATCCAAGCTCAATCGTTATGCACCCTCCCGCAATAACTAAAATATCATTATCGCCATCAGCTCATTTTATGTCCCCACTGCTGAGGCATTAGCATTCCCTTTGGATGAAAACACCACACTGAGAACGAGCTATAACACCACCACGAGCCAGTGCGGTGCAGTGGTTGTTAATGACTGCTAATGCGGCCGGGACCAACGGATTCACGTACCTTTCAAAGCACGGATGAAATAATACACTATATACAGATTTGCTCGCATTTATTTAAACCTAATTGTTACCCGCGACTTCGTTCGCGAAGGCTACAGTAAAAAAAAAAGTATCACATATGCTGGTCTGGGTCATGGTCTGTATATGAGGAAAGTTTCATTAAAATCAAATCAGTAATTTTTACGTGAAAGAGTAACAAACATCCATCCATACTTACAAACTTTCGCGCTTATAATATTAGTAGAATAGGTAACTATATTGTTCTTATGTTTCGAAACCTTTATAGTGTTCGTGGTATAATAAAAACTACTAGAGACAAGTCCTGGAGGTCACGACACCCTCAGAATTGAGGAATACGGTGCAACGAGGGAGAGCTGAACAAAGTGATACCCACTGTTCAATGAAAATAAATTTTATTATTTTATAATACTTTGAGTGGCTGGAGAGAGATGTTTCCTACCTATTACTTATCATCTCAACCCCTCGGCTTAGCAGAGACGACGTAACAAGTTCAAAGCTGGAAAGTATTTAAATGAGCGCCAGCAATTATGCGAAAAGTTCCTCTCTGGGTCCCCTGATAAAAGAATCTGTTTAGGCAGTCTCTAAGTAAATAACGTGGATACGATGAAACAATATGTTAATACGCTGTGGAGAAGTTACTTTAAATTAAAAGTAAAGGGAAACAATGTGCCCACCTTTACCCACCTTTCACATAATTAAATAGGTATATAAAATTTGAAAAAAGATAAAGTGTTGAAAAATTCCACGAGCGGGATTCGAACCCGCACAGGTGCATTACCAACTATGCTATCGAACATCCGATCTTAATATTTTTACAAATATTGAAAGATCAGTTAAGAATTAGGCAAGCTATATTTTATGATTATTTACGTATAATTTTACGCAAATATTGTTGCGAAAAAATTATAATTTGAAAAAAAAAAAACTTTTTTTAAATTATAATTTGTTCGCAACAATATTTGCGTATAATTATATGTAAATAATCATAATATATATATATGGTATATAAAAGTTTTCTTTGTTATATGTTAATTATTAAGAAAACATCAAAGTTATTTATGATTAGAGTGCGTTTCTACAAGCACTACGTAGTATCGAGACCACATGAACAGGAGACGGTCAATTTCATACAAAACAATTACAGATAACACCAATTTGTATAGTTCATCAAACGTAACTTTGGTAAACATCTCGCTGGCTGGAGGTCGGTTAGAAAAGTTTATATTTTCGTTTTTTATACGGAACAAATTCTGTTTTCAGCATAATTCTGTAGAACATAATATCCAGATCTAATTCTCTGCATAAGTCTCCCAGACATGGGATCCCGCTGGGTGTAGACACATCGCTAGACCAATGCACACGTAGACAACCTCTGTCAGGCACGGAGTATCGCAACAGCTGCATTCTGCCTGCTTCAAGCTGTTCCGAGATTCGTGTCCATGAGACGGTCTCTGTGTGCGTTGCTCGAGCGCTGTATTAATTGTAATTGTATTGAATTGATTTTATTTGATTTTACTTTTGATTTTAATTATACTATGTACTGACATAGCTCCTAAGTAACTTAGCTTTCATTGTTACTAACCATTATGAGTATTTAATACTTGAATAAAGAAATTAATTAATTAATTAAACTTACCTACGTTCTGTGGGTTTCCTCATTCTGTGACGAGACGATGCGATTAATATTGACTGGGATAAATTATATTGACTAATATAACATAAACAGGGCTATTTATACTCACCTGAGTGTGAATTTGTTTATGTTTGTTGAACTTTAGTGAATTAAACCTGTTTGAACTCTGTACGGGGGCGCGTGTAACCTAATCATTCGTTAATTTCTATTATCGTTTTGTTTAAAATGAACCTTAAAGATAGGGCGAGAATCATTACTTTGCCGTACCACAGTTTTATACTAGCACGGAAAGTAAAGGTAGTTTTTTGTTTTTGTACGCACGCCTGCACATCAACCTACCCAAAACTGTCAAATTTCTTCAATACATTGTCAAACTTAAGCCTTAAACATAAAGGTCAAAGTCTATTGAGGAAATTTGACAGTTTGTAGTAGGTTGATGTGCAGGCGTCTGTACAATTTTGTTTTACATTCTACATCTAATTGAAGTGATTAACCGTTTTTAGTGTACAAATTGTGAAACAGTATGCACAATTAATATATTTGTATTGTATCAGTAACTTTTCTATTGAGGCAGATTGTATTCGATATTTCGGATATTCAGAAACAAGGTTTTGCTACAAGTCTATCTACTCGAACATTCGGCCAAGGAATTGTTACGTCACTGTACTTTGGCCAATGTTTATATTTTGTTAGCAACCTGTCTGGTTGTACGACAATGGCTAACCAAACTCGTGCAACCAGACCCTTGCTGATTTTCTTGTCAGTTCTTCTCAGTACTTTTTACTGTATTTACAGAAAAAAGTACTGAGAAGAACTGATTTTCTGATTGCTGATTTTCTTGTCAGTTCTTCTCAGTACTTTTTACTGTAAATACAGTAAGTACAGTAGAAAAAACTATTATTTTTCTATTTCACAACGTGGTAACTTGGCCATTATCTCACTTGATTGTAAGTGACAAAAAGGCCAAACCAAATGTTTTGGTTGATGGTAGGGCGTTGTTTTAAGTCCGCCTGGTTTTTATCATTTCTGTCCGCATTGTTTGAGAAATGATAGAGATTTCCTTAGTAAGTAGTTGAGGATACCGAATGAAGCTTTCACGCACTTTAACGCACTTTCATGCAATTTTATGCATCTTCGCAGCAGCTAAGCATTGGGTGATATGGTCAAGCGCTTACCAGCAGGGTATAAAAAAAAACAATTTTAGTTTATTATGGAGATAGAAATTTATATTATTTTGCTATACAATGCTATACAATTACAATGCTATACAATTACAATGCTATATATAGTTACAAGATAATTTTTGACTAGATGCTTTCAGAAACTATCTTATTATATACTTTCTAGTTTTATTAATCTCCTCTCATACTAATGATATCTTTGTGGTCGACCGGTTCTAACAAAAGCTCTTTTAGATAATGAAGACTAAAAGGGATTTCGCATCGCTTCATCGCCCATTCAAGCTCCTTTGTGAAAGTGCTCTTACGTCTCCATTAGAGGTTGTCATAGCATTGTCTTATTGATCCTATTAAAAAAGGGAAATAATTTATTTGTATTACAAAATAAATATTTGGTTAATATTTAATATTTGGAATTATACAATCAGTAAGCATAAGAAAAAAAATGCCTTATTACAAGCATAACAGACAACAGGACAGCAGTGTTTCCCGATCACAAACAATATATCTCCGGTCCTCAAATAACTTTCTCCTTCTCTGTCATCCTCTCATACATCTGGTTTTGTTCATTCTTCCTTTCACATTCAATCCATTCTCCTGTGGAACGCGCTGCCTCTCGAAATCAGGATGGCTACGAGTCGTGATGCTTTTAAAAAGAAAGTCCGTGAGCTCTTGTTTGATGGAACCATGGCAGAATCATCTCAATAACGTCCTATTAGAATTATGTATTTTGTGTTTATAAACATTTATGTATATATAATATTTATGTATGTATTACATAGTTACTTACAATCATATATCATAATTGCACCTACCAATGTTATCTCTGCACCACCCTATGGTTGACTGGTAGAGAATGCCTCAGGCATTAAGTCCGCCATGTAATATTTATGTTGCAAAAGTTTAAATAAATAAAAAATAATATTAGTACAAGCGGAATGCCAAGCCAGGTAACTGGTAAAATGTATCTTGAATTTGTGAATACACATTAACGAATGACATTGCGATTGCGAATAATATACACATTACTTATGTGTTATTTTAATGTAACTTTATTAATATTTTAATATAGAACGTGTGACAGAAAGGTGTAGTAAAAATGAAAAGATCCAAAGTGTATCCGATCTAGATCTTGTTTGCAAAATTCAAAATTCAATTTTTTTTCATTTATTCAGTGTAGGCTATAAGTAGCTCTTGTGAATGTCACTGTGCCATCGGTTCGTAAGTCTACTCTGGGCGGGAGATCTTGTACTGAGAAGAACCGGCAAGAAACTCAGCAAGTGTCCAGCTCTTTTCTCCCTTGCAGCGTCAAAAATATTGGAAAATGCCCTATTATAGCAGGACACTTTCCATCACAAATAAAATACGAAATATAAAAGACAATCACAATATGTAAAAAAAAACACAAAAAAAAAAATATTTAAGTTTGCGCGTCAGGCGCGCTAAGCAAGCAGCAGTGATCGTAAATGTAAGTACACATACGTTACTAAACCACCAGGGCTATGACTTGTTTGTTTTGATTAATGTCACATAAAAAAAAAAAAAAAAAATGCAAAGTTAATAATTATGTCTTAGTATCTCTGCATACAAGATCTAGATCTCGATGTTTTCATTTTTACCACACCTTTCTGTTACACGTTGTATACGTACTTAAAGTAAATGATTATTTTGATTATACAGTTTTTTCTAGTAAATATGAAATTAGCCCATAAACTGTCCCATTGGGCATACATAGGCCTCCATTACTGAAAATACTTCACATACAACACCATCATAAAATAAGCAAAAACAGTATAAACAAAAAAAAAATTATATAAACAAAATAAAACAATATGATAATACTTACAAGCATACCAAAAGGGCCATAGCTCAGCTATAATTTTGCCTAGACACATACTATAGGAGGAGCTCGATGGCGCAGTGGTTGACGCGCCCGATCTGCGACTGCTGAGGTTAAGCAACTTTCGCAAAGGCCGGTCATCGGATGGGTGACCAAAAATGTATCATCTCGAGCTACTCCGAGCTTCGTTGGACACGTAAAGCCGTTGGTCCCGGCGGCTGCATTAGCAGTCGTTAATAACCACCAATCCGCACTGGGTCCGCGTGGTTTATAGCCCGTTCTCTTTATCCATCCATAGGGAAGGCTCGTGCCCCAGCAGTGGGGAAAAATATGAGCTGATGATGATGATGATGATGATGACATGCTATAGTAGATATATGTATAGGCAAAGCACTGGTATTCTGCTACAACCCGAGGATGAGTCAGGAGCATCAACGTGGCAGTGACCAAAGAAATAACATAACAAATACATACTTGAGGGTAGCTAAAAGATAAATCAACAGAAAATAACACTACCGACGCTCTAGGAGGACTATTGTCAACATAGTACGCCTATGTAGGTATAGCTATTATCTATTATCCCGTTGGAGACGCCAACAGACTATGCAAAGGCTGAATACGGTCTGATACGGAGGTCTCTCACGGACCGAGAACTAATTACCTAGTGCTGACAATGTGGCTACGTTCCACCGTTTCTATGTACACAGGTGTAGGACACTTGGTACTATGCATACGGCTTTATCATATTCAGAAATATCTTCGTGAACAGAATAAGGTTTTAATCTATCTATATATAAAAATCAATTGCTGTTCGTTTGTCTTGCTAAAACTCGAGAATGGCTGGACCGATTTGGCTAATTTTGATTTTGAAATATTTGTGGAAGTTCAGGGAAGGTTTAAACGGTGAGAAACATGAATAATAAGTAACGGAAAAATACTAAAAAAACTATTTAATTTTCCAATACAAAATGATTTGTTTGTTTTGTTGTCATGGAAACTGTCAAAGCGGTACGAAGTCCGCCGGGTCAGCTAGTGTTGTATAAAATGTTATTATCTTTATATTCCTCTACTTCTTTTCGTTTGAAAACGTTGGTCTGATGCCATTAAAAAAAAAATAACAGGACCACTATGGTAAAAAAAGAGAAGACTGGAAAAAGCTGGAGGAGGACCTTAGTATCGCAAAACACGCCGACACTGTATTATGACCAACGATGATGACGAAGTATGATAAGTGCAATTTCTACATGCTAATATTAATTAATTATCATGTAGAAATTGTACGTATATGTTTAGGGCGGCACAACGCCTCACTAAAACGTTTAGTGCTAAACATGTTTAAAGTATCATTCTGTCTCTTTCAACTTCCAACAAATGACAGTAATGGAATGACATTTTAAACGTGTTTAGTGGACTTCTTGGCGGGAAAGTGAAGAGTCATGTCTGCGGGGTTTTGTTTTATTTCCAAAATTTTGTGTTATGTTGAATATTGCTGGGAAATAATGGTGGATTATTAACCGTTAAGTGTTCGTAAGTGTGCATGAGTGTTGGCAAATGAAACAAAACAGTGCAACTTTACTTTTCAAATTCTCTCAAGAAGTCCGCCGAGGAATTAGTAAAGCCCCACATCTTTACTGAGATACTCGAGGGGTTGGGGGGTATATCATTTCTCACTTCTCATTTTTATTATCATTCATCATCATACTGACTGGAAGGAAATATTGTATATTTATGTATTACTTGTAAGAAAAATTACTTTGACACTGGCTAAATGTGCTAATCGCACGAAGCCATCAACTAAAAGATAGATAGAACGTGTTTAGCACTAAACGTAATTAATGAGGCGTTGTGCAAGCCGCCCTAAGAAAGTTTGCAATAAAGGCTAATAAATAAATAAAAAAGTCATTATACATTGTCAGTTTTGTTTCAGTTCCAGTAGATAAAAAAAAAATAAAAATGTTTAATAACAAACTTAAGATTTGAATTTAAACAAAAACGAAATAACTTACAAGTTTTTTGGAATTGGCCTTAAACAATGACGAGCAATCAATGACGTCAGCGTTAAAGAGGTATCCAGTTAATAAGTTATGAAATGAAATATATTTATTAGGACACATAAAAACTAAAGTGGAATAAAAACAAAAAAAAAAAACAATAATTAAACAATGTGTCCTAAAAGGACTCTACTCAGCATTTGTTGCAGTGACAATAACATGACTAGTTTCAAAATTTTATTAAAAAAAGGGATTCAATTTATAATACTTGTTATTTTGTTATTGGAGATTTTCCAACAAATTCAGTTGAATACAACTAAGGTAAGATTAAATTAAAACCCAATCCGACATCTAACACAAAATCAGTTGTCTGCAAATTAAAAAAAATATCTCTTTGTGTTAACCTTAAACTAACCCAATGAAACAGAGTTACGGAGTGGTGGTGGTAAATTGTTCTAACACTTCGTTGCAGCATGACGAAAACTTCAATGAAAAGCCGCTGTTCGATTATGGGAGCCAGTCAGACACTAATAAAAGGATGTTTAACCGACCTAAAACAAAGGAGTAGGTTTCTTAATTCTGATGTATATATTTTTAAAATCATCATCGTCATCATCATCAGCCTATACTAGTCCACTGCTGGAGATAGGCCTAATATTTATAAATTATTCAACATTAATTGCAATATCAATTTTAGGTGTTAAGTAAAGTATAGTTAATACATTGCAATATATTATAAAAAAATACTGGACAAATTCGTCAGTAAAAATTGTTCAGTCACTTGTTTCAGTCTACGATAGCCTATACGAATACCTTAGATTAGAGTCTAACACAAATATCCAAATATGGGAATATACTTAGATGCATATTCATATATAATAAAGAATATTTTATTTAATTATATATCTTCTAACTTTAATTGTAAGCACTTCACTCTTCACTCATGTACTCCAGTGATGTTTGCGCGCAATCTACTGAATAAAATGTCGGTATGCCACGACCTTTGGCCGCAAGTCCTCCTTCATAAAGGTATTGTCCAGCTTATAATATTAATTATGTTTATAATATCGTTCGAGTAGCCCACTGTGCAGTCGCCTTTAGTCGACATCCGGCTGTGTTGGAACAATGTCAACGCATTATTCCGATTAACCCGCGCCGTAATGGCACAGTATGAATATTGACGATACCGATAATGTACGCATTAATTCCTGAAACTTATTTTATATTCACCTTTATGCATTCTTCCTTATATTATTTCGCGTTATAGTAGGCATAAAATAAAGAGACCCCAGAAGGAAGGCTCAATACATATCGCGCTCGTGCAACGGATGCATAGGAATCTTGGACCATCTCGAACTGTTGAACTGAACTAGTTGTGGAACTGACGAGGTGCCTGGATGAGTACGGAGAAGTGAGTGGGTTTACAACTCCGCCACCAAAAAGGACATTTGGTAGTCGGCTTAACCACTAAGAGTTGACGACCCGAGCAGTGGAATCTGCGAGTTGTCTACGAGAAGTGAGCGAGCTTACAGCTCCGGTAACCTATCTGGATATTGAGTAGTGGACTATAAGTGTCCACGGGGCAACTCGTTCGAGACACTAGTCTTAACAGTACCGGATGAAGAATGCGCTTCGGCGCGTCCTGATTTGGCGTTATGACCTGACGCAGATAGTCCCTTGTGCTTGTGCAAGGTTATCTGACACCTTTTTTGTAACCTGACGGTTGGTATAGGGGACACCCTACTGACAAGTATAAACTTTAAAGTCGTGTGTAGTGGGCTGTTGAACTGAACTGAGCGCAGATGTTGCGAGATTCCGTGTCTGTGAGAGGTTGTAGTTGTATAACGACTGCTAGTGCAGTCGGGACCACCGCTACATTGTCGGCCGATTACGTGCTTTCCGACGCACGGTGGAGCTCGGGGTCAATATTTTTGTTGTCGCCCATCCGGTGACTGGCCTTTGCGAAAGTTGCTTAACCTTAGCAATAGCGGATCGGTCGCGTAACCAAACAAACAAACTACTACGTAACGAAAAGGCTCAATGTGAAAAACTTTATCATTGAAGAACTGGCTATGTTACTTTGTCCCTTGGTCAAAAATGTAATGGCTTTCTTATGTGGTAATGGCAGAAGAATTAGGTGAGACAATAAAAGCTAGCCAGGCTTACTTGGAGCACGCCTTACTTCTACTACCGACAAAGATCCATAACGTAGTCACATAGGTTTTATATATTTCAATGTGTAGTGTTCGCGTAAACTTTAGAAAACAATATATTTTATTATTCTTAATTCGTCGGCTTATTGCTAGAACTCATTAAGTGGCCAAAATCAAATGTTGAGAAATAAATTAATGAACTTTTTCAAACTCAATCATGCCATAACTATCCTAAGTACGAAATATACAAAAAACTTTAAATGCAGTTCAAAAGTATTATATTATTACTATTGACATCAAGAAGAACTAAATTTTTAAGACAAATAGTTTTTTTTTGAGAGCTTTAAAACAAAATTAGTGACTTCTTGCCATTAATAGATAGTACTAGTTATCAATCAACAATTTCTTAAATTACAAGTAAAAAGTAAGAACCTAGTGTCTCAAGAAATAACGTTTTAAGTCATTGCAAAAATAAAATATTTATCCAGTAGGAAGTATATGAAAATATATTCGTCAAGACAACATATTCTAAATTTTAGCAGTGAAAAACATAAAAAAACTATTTCAGAAACTTATTTCCAATATTTATCAGAATTAATCAGTCTTGTAGAACTTAGATCTGTAGAAGATAGAGAAGGTGCAGAAATTTGCCAGAAGAAGAATACTCATTCTAAGATGTCGAGCAAGTAGCAGGCAGTAACAATTTGTTGCCTACTACTACTCGACATCTTCAGCATCTGAGTATTCGTCTGGTCCTTCTTTATCTGGTACCTAAGTTCTGGGTAATGGGTAATTTTATTTATAAGCTTTTTTTAACATGCCGGTAACTATTGTAATTTAATTCTGTTGATGTGTAATTATACCTATTTTCGCTTTCGAAGGTTTATATTTTACCTACACGTCCGATCATAAGTAGCTGAACTTGTTACATTCAGCTCTTTAAATTCGGATGTATAGTCATACCGATATTTGACAATAATAGGACTTTTTTTGCAAACCTAAAATATTTTACTTTAAATGTAAATGTATAAATAAGACAAAAACAAATTACTCGTATGGCTCAGCGACCCAAAGTGTGTTTTGGCCTCCGAGACGAGAGCTCGTCATATATCTCGATCTTGTACGGTTTTGCGTCAGTCAACCACCCGCTTCAAGCTCACGGAGGCCGACCACGCCCCTCCAACGGTAACGGGGGCGTCTAACTTTACCGAGATAGACTCGTTTGGTGCTCCGCTTTCCCATCCTCTCGAAGAGACCTAGCCATCGGAGTCTGTGCGCCTTCGTTATTTCAATAATTAACTCAGCCAGGAGCACAGAATAAATAAATCAGGAGTTTCTAAGATTAGATTGGATTTCTTAGATTTAATAAGGGTAAAATTCTTTTTTTTAATTTTAATGTTCTCGGATTTAAATTTCACCTGAAAAGAAGAGTGGGTCGCTCTTCAAGGAAGCGTGGTTTACCCAGATATCTCAACTACTGAGCTCCTGGCTATTTATCACTTACCATCGCATGGTACATCACATTGCTTGCTAACGTTGCTGTTATGTAACAAACAAACTTAGACAAAGATGGTGTTACAGAGCCAGTCACATTAAAAACAAGCAATTGCGCCAAACAAAACCCAATAAGCCGCTGGAAGTGGAACCCGTGGTCTCTGGGTCTGGAACCGGGGCGATGGTCTCATCACTAGAATAGAGAAGGAGGTTCAAATTTAAGTAATTTCATTTATTTAGCATTGTGTGTAAAATAAAACACAAACAGCCAACCAGTCAGCCAGCCAAACAATCATGTAAATATCTACTTCTGTACAGCGCACAACACCAACAACACATCAGAGAGTTTAAATTAAATACGCAGGCAAGACTTCATTAAGTATCACTTACGTCACTATTTTAACTCAAAGATAAGTATGAATAAAAAAATGTTTTTGTTTTGTTTATATAATTTTAACGCAAATTTTGTTGCAAAACAAATTAAAAAAATACAAATGTTGAAAAAAAAAAATTGGCGCCTTTGGCTTTCAAAGTAAAAAAGTAAATAGTGTTGAATAATTTCGGCGGGCTGGTTAGAACCACGATAGCTCAATTGGAAGAGCACCTGACCGGGTATGTCAGAAGGGTGCAGGTTCAAATCCTGCTCGTGGAAATTATAAATGGACATTCATTAGTTTTAGCCAACTAAATAATGATAGTATAATATAATAAATATATTTGAGAAAACGCTAACATAACACACTTAGTTATTTTTAAGATGGCCCCTGGAAGATTAATATAAGGCTACATAATCAGATACCATCAAAATGCTACTCAACAGAGAGGTCAGTAGGAAATCTTTTTTTCTTTTTTTTCATAATACTTTTGATACTTCGAGAGAAGTAAAAAAAAAATACCAGTCTTTGTTCGGGTCCTAACTAAAGGACTTTATAACTGGTTTATAATAATAATAATTTAACTAAATGTCGCGCGCGCGTCTGCTGTCGTCCGTGAACCGTGGCGAAGCAGACAAGCAATTATTAGATTATACCAGTTATACAGTCCACTTTTCTCTCTTATTTAAAGTCCTTTAGTTAGGACCCAAACAGTCTTAATAATCTGAAGTCCATTGAAACCTTTTATATCTTTTCTTTTTCGTTTTGACTATCTGTAATAGAAAATGTAAACTACAACTACATAATACCTTCATCATCATCATCATAGTCAGCTCATTTATGTCCCCACTGCTGGGGCACGAGCCTTCCCTATGGATGGATAGGGAGAACGGGCCATAAACTACCACGCGGGCTCCGGGCCATTAAACATAAGACCTATTGTTTGAAAACTATAATTGTCAAACAGATAGGCTATACTATAGGATAGACGAAACATGTTCTTGGTTTGAGTAAGCAATTTGCATCAGGCTGGCGAAAACCGTCAGTTTGTTAGTCGATAACTAATTCCAGTCTATTATGCAGTAAATACACTAACATTATTAATCAGATATATTATTATTTTATACCTATATTTAATGCATATTCAAAGAAGATTAGTAGGAGACCACCAAAGTACAAGACGTGAATTTGGGGGAGTAATTTGCACATCCGTGAGAAATTTATAAAAATAGGTATTGTTATAATTGTTGCAGGTATTTAGAGTCTTTGAATGTTTTTATGTATATTATGTATTGATTTATTATTTTTTGATTTGATGTGATTTCTTTAAAAAAACAATTGTTTCGGTTATCACCTTATGTATGTATTTTTTCCAGTGTCATTGGATTATTCTTTTAAAAATCTTAATTGACGTAACAACGTTAACCATACCTTATCGTAACAATGTGTGCTTTTTGCTGTAACAAAAATATTTTCTAAAACCTACCATGTCTCCGCCCACTATGGCTGACCCTTTGACAAAGATGAGTAATAGCCTTTTTTATTATTTCCCACCGGAGCTCACAGGGACGGGAAGGTTTTTCGTGTTACAATTTTGAGGTGTTGCGTCGTCGGGCGCTTTGTCGCGAAACGTTGATTGAAATGGGCTCCAATGTGTGTAAAATAGGTTGTTGAAGATGTAAATAGAACGTTATTTTTACCTTTGTTGAATACGAACGTTATTATTACCTTGGTTGTTGGAAAATCGAAGTTGTACTAAACGTTAGAAAGTTGATTTTGTTTTAACAGAATACGGGTAGAGCTCGTTGCTTCAGATGACGAACACGTCCGTCCATCGATGCGAATATAATAAGATCGTGAGACATTTTTATAACCTGACGAAATGCGGATACCTTGGCTATATAAATTTGTATTATCCAAAAAGTTTCACTTATAAAAGTTTATTAATAACTTGCAGTTTGCCCGCGACAACGTCCACGTTGATTTCCTATTTTTAAAAACCAATACACTTTTATCAAAATACTAGTTGACCCGGCGGACTTCGTACCGCTTTGACAGTGTCAATTTTTTACTCTGTCATGACAAAATAAATATAAAAATCTTGCCAAAAAAATTAAAGTTCATAATTAACAAATAAAAAATTAGGCTTGTATGTATTTGTGTATGCTGTATCATAAAAAAATAAAAACAAAAAAATTTGTATAAAAAAAATTAAAACAAATTTAGGGGTGGAACACCCTTAACATTTAGGAGGATGAAAAATAGATGTTGTCCGATTCTCCACCCTAGCCGATATGCACGCTAAGATTCACGAAAATCGGTCGAGCCGTTTCAGAGGGGTTCAATAACGTACACCGCGACACGAGAATTTTATATATTAGAAGAAGACATCCGATATTACACGAAAAGAATGTAGCATTCTATCAGTTCTGGAATTTGAACAGTAGTTCCAGAGAAACGAACATAAAAGTCACAAAGTTTACCTCTTTAATAATAGTATAGATAGATGTAGATATCTACAACATATAACAAAAAGGTGTGGTCAAAATGAAAAGATCCAAAGTATATCCCATTTAGTACTTGTATGTGTTGTTATTAAGACATAATTATTAACTTTAATTTGTCATGCAATGGTTAATAAAATATTTATATTAATTAAGTTATGCGCGTCAGGCGCGCATAGGCTAGCAGCATTGATCATAAATGTAAGTACACAGAGGTTACTAAACCACTAGGGCTGAGACTTGTTTATTTTGATGTGACGTCACAATTGAAATATTTAATTGAAAATTTCATAACAAATTGAAGTTAGTAATCACGTCTTAGTAACTCTATATACAAAATCTAGATCGGATACGCTGTGGATCTTTTCATTTTGACCACATCTTTCTGTGACACGTTGTATACAATCTGTCCGGGGAAGTAGTATCAAACTTTAAGAACGTGATCTATGGATAATTTTATTGATAAAAATACCTCAAATCAGGGGTCTGACCCGCCTCTCACTTTTAAGTTTTTTTAAGGTGCTCATGCGATCGCATTTTTTAAAGGACTCTTCCTTAAGCAAATATTTGGTATCATTCGATAGCTAACAAGATTACCTACAAGTAGAAGTAGCAAACACACACGGGCCCTATACATTTTAAGAGAGTAAGAATTGATTTAAGTAAAAAAAAGAGGAAAGAAAAAGGGTAAATTTATTACTCAGTCAGAACCCTGATTTGAGATATTTTTATCGATAAAATTATCCATAGATCACGCTCTTAAAGTTTGATTACTACTTCCCCGGACAGATTGTATATAGATCATAATATCATATATCATAATTAAGACAAGAATAACAACAACTAGGATGGCATAACTGGATTAAGTCATAATCTTGCTAAAACCTTATGGTGTTCTATTCTGTGTGTATGTATATAATTCTAAAATAAGCAGATTGTGGGCAGATTCTAACGATATGTCATATACTGTACAGACCCACCTTTCACATGATGTATCTGTAATTTTGCAAGGCATCAATCTTGTATCAAGAATGCGGAACCATCAGATAACCATTACTCGACACTGAAAGAGTCTTAGCGTATACATTTGTGGACCCCCATTTGTGGAACCACATTTCACCTGCACAAACCAACTAACGGTAACATTGTGTATTCATGGGAAAAAGTGATTTCGTATGGTATGTATTTGTCTCAGTGCTTGTATTCGGTTTGTTTGGTGGTAGGGCTTGATTTGATTTGTTCTGCGCCTAGCTGGAGGTAGTTACCTAAATATGTAAAAATAATAAAATCTTTATAAAATAATCATTTTACAATATAAGAATTTAATACTAAACATACTAATAGACAAAAACAACACCATGATGTGCCTGAACTAGGATTATCCTGTTTTTCAGGCAAAAATAGAAATATAATGTTCTAGCAAAACTATTTTTTCTTAACACATGCAAAAATACAATTCTATTCTAAGAAGCTAAAAAATAAATGTCGCCATAGCATCAATGTTGTGTTCTGACAGTTAGAGATACGATAGTCAAGGCCTCAGCAGTTGAGGATTCCTCGTAAAGTGCGTCTCCACTTTATCATCACTTAACATCAGGTGGGTTTGGCAAGGCTTTCCGTAACAAAAAATTACAAAAGGCTAATATGACATTTATATAAACTACAGTTTAATCTTTAGTTATATGTCCAATATAACTCTACAACTGTAAACTGTAAATTTATTCATTCATTCATTACTACGTTAATATTTTTTTGGTATTTTAAACTAAAATTAACGTAATCCACTCATCTGGTTAACTGAAAACTATTGTTTATATAATTTAACATAATATAAGTTTAATTATTAACCCTAGCTATAGATGTTATTTGGCTGCAAATCTTCTTAGAAATTAATTAAATAGTTAAATAACTTAACGCGCAAGGCCACGGGCAAAGCTAGTCAATTGTAAATTCAATACCAAACAAAGTGGTACAGTAAATAAACCGTAATTATTTTTCTCCACAGCTTCACTATATCCCCTAAACGGAATATCCGGATAAGTTCGCGGGGATCCGGACATATTTTAACGGAATAAAGTCCCACTTAAGCCTAAATATTGCCTCGGGAATGGTGGGGGATCTCGCGAAATTTGTTCACGGGTTACACGGAGAAAATTAACTTTTCTTTAATATTAAACAGGGTTAAGTCGGCCACGTTTGCTGGTGAAGCGCGCTATTACTTTCGCTTTTAACTTTTTTTTAAGGATGATGTTGCTAGGGGTAGATTTTTCAATATACGTACGGATAAAGTTTATTAATTATTTTATATTTTTTTATTTATGTATGTATGTATATTTATGAAGAGCATTGTTATAAACCTTTGTGGTTTTCTAATGTCATTTATTATTTAGAAATAAAATTTAAATTTTCTTCTTCTTTATGTACAGTCACGAGCATTGACTTGTATACTTTTTTTGACTAGTTTTGACTCTTATTCCATTGTACTGAGAGTTACATTGTTTACAATATAACATCACATTGTCTAGATGTTAAACCGATGATTCTAACTTTATCTGTGCATCAAAGTCTACATATAGTTATAGGTCAATAACAGTTTTTCTAATTATTTGAATTATTGCATTCACTGTGCTGTATGAAGTTACAAGATAATAATTTAACTAGAAAAAAAAAACAACCAGTTTAAAGGTCTCGGTAGCGCAGCGGTCAGAGCATTCAACGGGTAATCCAAGAGAGAACTGAGACTGGTTTTTTATTTCTAGTCAAATTTTATCAATAATAGTTTCTAATAAAATTTAACAAAGCCGTTATTGCTGCTTATAATATATTTAGACAATAGTATTACATACTTAGACAGAAATCAACTGGTTCCTAAGACAGTACACCAATGTAATTACCGTACCCTTGAGTGCGGCTTGACGGATAATGTTCCGAATGATATCCCTAATCTGATTTCGAGAAGTGAGCGAGTGAGTAAATTGTATTTTCACAAAGCACGTACTCGTAGGTAGCTTTCAGAAAAAAAATAACCATAAAAAGAAACAAAATATCGCGCCACCTGTGCAAACCATAATAAATGAGTCGGCGAGTGTCGCGTTGAAAAATCTTGTTATTCAACCAAATGAAGGCGCGCATGTGAAATCCGTACATTATTCAGTTTGCACATTATAAAGTCGATGAACAATATTTGTGATATACAAAGCGAGGTGTGAATTACGCTTATTGTATTCACTTCTCTGGGTAATTCAAAATTTGGTTGAATTATATAATAAACAAAAGAAGTACGAAGATCTTTTGACCATTGGAATTGATTGCGTTTCATTTGCCGCTGCAAGGCATACTTAGAAATGTTGGGCTAGCAAACAATTGAAGCACAAAATAAACATATAAAAGTTCCAAACACATTGCCATAAGTTATATTTTTTAAAATCGTTTTGCGGTAGGCTGCATGTAGCCTTACATTGTTAATTGATGTGTTAATAAATTAAATACCCTAGTAAGTTTTTCTAAAAACAAAGCAGAGCCGAGAGAGTTTCAATATATACACTTTATAAGCACACTAAAAACCTATAATGCTTTATTTATTTATTTAAAAAAAAGTAGAAAGTAAAACTGTTAGTAGCTGGAGCTGAAATATAGTTAAAAAAATTTAAGACCTATTTATACTAATCTTAATTATTTTTCAAATACACTGTTGTGTCTCTAGCTCAATGTGCGCGTATGTTATGTGTGTGTGCGTGAGTGTAAGAAGAAGTAAGAGTGTAAAATATATGCGAATAGATTCTACTTATTCTGACGATTCTTTACGGACCCTCCGTTATCAAAGTCATCCCTGACGAAAACTTCAATGTGTAGCCATTGCTATACCTCTAAAAACAATAGGTAGTAGATGCCCGGAATTAAACTAGAAAAATAAAAAAAAACTTCGCTAAAAAGTACAAATTGGAGCAGTTAACACGCCGTAATAATACGAGTTCGCGTCAGCTAACGTCCAGGTCTATGTCCCCAAGGATGTGGTGACACTAGGCGATACAAACGAATTAGGTTACGATGGGCAATTAGCCCGGACGGGCAGCGCGCCCAATTATTTTGGAATTAGCCGATTTCCCAACCTCTGTGCAACGGAATTTTCAAAACTGGAAAGTAGCAATTTTAAAATGTTCTTCAGAAACTGACGTCGTCGTCGATTCATGAGTTTAACCACAATGTGTCGCTGAATCGGTTAATTAATAACACAGTTTTAATAAACATACAAAATTAATAAAATATACCTATATCAAAAGGTGTCGTCGTTTTCTTGGAGTTAACCGACGACTGGTAGTTGAATCGGTTAGACAGTAAAAACAGTTTTTATGTAGACTTATAAAATTTCGCGTCCCTTTGTTTAATGGGGTGTCACACAAACCGCTTAAAGCTACTATGTTACATAGTTATCTGGGTTGTCTATTGTTTGCCCGAAAAATATAAGAAATAATACTCATACGCCCAAATTTTACTTGCTCGAATTTAATTTGCCCGAATTGTTTGTTTACCACAAAAGTTATGTAGCATACTCTTGATTGCCCGTACATTAGATTCCATAATGATACGAGTGCCATACGTATTGTTTATCCATTTTATTAATTGCAATAATATTAGTTAACGAGTGCCATACGTATTGTTATCCATTTTATTAATTGCAATAATATTAGTTAACAGAATATTTCACAAGTCGCTTCCGTACAAAATTAACCTAACGCCCTTTGTCCTATAAAGCGATTGGCTTTCGTTTAGTTTAAACCGATTTTATGATTTTTTTCTAGAAGCAATTTCGATGGCAAATTATATTATGGCATATGATAATTACGGCTTACAATGATGATAACAAATGATGTTATTGAAACTAACTTAATGGGAATCAAAGTTTCTAGCACGTGACTAATATAGTAAACAATGAGTATGACATATGAAATTATGAGAAACAATATTATGTCTGTTGACCAGTATAGCAGATGAAATTCTGGCAACTGGCCTACACCGCCAGTTTTCTGTTGTTGCTACTGTTGCTTATCCTCGGCATAACTTTTTCCCGACGTTGCAGTCATCAACCATCCTAATGACTGTTTAGTTAACTACACTATGACACGTGTTTCAGTGGCTGTACAGACGACTGTTCAGACGCACATCTGCCTATCCAAAACTTTCAAAGTTCTAAGTTTATTATGGAAATTTGACAGTTTGTGATAGTCTGACGTGTTGGCGTGTGTACCAACCAAACTCATGCAAGCGGGCACCAGCTCCATCCCATTGAAACTAAATCAGCCATCCCGACGACAGTTTAGTCAATATATTGTCGCCTATGGGAATATTAGCTCGGAGCCGCTAAATCACATAATTACAAAGACCTCAGTCCCTCTGTGATTTATTTATTCATTTATTTATGGTACACAGCACAGATTAAAGCTAAAACATGAATAGGGTACGTTATAATGTATAAAGTGTTTTGCTAAACTACAATACAAAAATGAGGGCTCACATCTTAACTTAAACATTTACTTTAAAGAGGGGCTTTATGTTAAAATTTAAACAAATTTATTTGATTATATAAAAGTAAGTTGTAGAGGAAGCTTTTACTGGAACCCTGCAAAACTAGATAAAATATAGGTACTATTACGACTAGGATAAAAAATAGAGGGCAAAATAACTTGAATACTATATATTTTATCAGAGATAGTTTACAATTCAGCCTTAGCTCCTTAGCTGGCTGTCACCGAATCAATAATCCATCATCTTCATTTGTTTCCTTCTAGCTCCTTTTTTAATGTACTCCTTTTAAACTCAGGTCACGCCATGTGCCATAGACCTGCTATTGCAAGGAGTCCCGATCACCACAGTACTTACACTTAAATTATTCTTAATGTGGTCATTTTAAAGACAGCACATGCGGACTGTATTTAAGAAGAATGTGCTGTTTTTGCAGACTTGAAATACAAAATTGTGCAGATCTTAATCACGCGAACGAAATTTTATTTTAAAATTTAAAAGAGCCAGTAAATTAGAAGAATCTATAAGGAAGTGGACTATTTTGTATAAGTTATGAGTTACTGTGAACCGTTAGGATAAAATATTATTATTAGGTATGTGAAAAAAAAGCGCACACAAAGATCCTTAATAAGTTTTAATTTCAATCAAATATGTATATTTGTTTGTACCAATATATTTTTTGTGTCAACAGAATCCGCCCACATCTTAGCGTCTGAACTTTCTTATTAGTTTTAACGAGATAAACGATATTGGAAAACTACTCTGAATTCTAGGAAACGTAAAGATTTTCTGTCGTGAAGCCTGATATTAGCCGACAACCAAGAACATTTTTTTGGCTACGTCTCTACCCTTGATACCCATTCCAATTAGCGTCATACGAATGTCCTACAGCAAGGTTGTTTAACAACACTAACACTAAGACCCGTGACAGAAAATAATAATATTAAAAGCCACTATAGGATGGCACCGACTTTTGACAATATAGAATTTACTAAAAATAATTAAAGCAAGCAAATAATTAATTTCGAATCTTATGCACTGTAAACAAGTTTGTTTTAATAAATTAAAGTCATGGCCCAGTAACCCTTTGGTAAACTCTTACCTATTTCTTCCAGCAAGCAGCATTGCTCCTGTGAGTTTTCTGTTCGATATTTTGAGGCATAAAAAGGCCAAAGTCACTCTTTAATGGTACCATATACTCAAAACGTTCATAGTCCCAGGATCACGTTAAATACGTTTCTGATCCGTATGGCTGATTCCGATATGCGCATGAACCACACTATATCAGCTGTTTTATAATTTTGCAACCACTTGCTATCCAAGTCACAGTGTTCGCGAAACACGATTCAATTGAGGCAATTGCGGATGGCAAACTTCAGCCGTGAAGCTTTGAGCAGAAGTCTGTATCTGGATCGGAAATCTATCATTTCAGAACACGTTACATCAAAGACACTTTACACAAAATGGCCGCGGTATTCCCAGAACTATTCAGCATTGCAGTTCCCGAATATCTACAGCTTCATGCTGAATATACTAATCGTAATACATCTTTTTTCTTTCTTTTAGTTGATGGCTTCGTGCGATTAGCCCATTTAGCCAGTGTCAAAGCAATTTTTCTTACAAGTAATACATAAATATACAATATGATAATGATGAATGATAATAGAAATGAGAAGTGAGTAATGATATTACCCCCCAACCCCTCGAGTATTTCAGTAAAGATGTGGGGCTTTACTAAGTCCTCACGCAGACTTCTTGAGAGCATTTGAAAACAGTGCATGTTTTGTTTCATTTACCAACACTTATGCACACTCACGAACACTTAACGGTTAATAATCCACCATTATTTCACATTAATATTCGACATAACACAAATTTTAGAAAATAAAACAAAACCGCAGACATGACTCTTCACTTTCCCGCCAAGAAGTCTATCGTAATACATGTTGTTTCAAGTTTTTTCCTTATTTTTTAATGTTGGTAAATTACTCTGCTTTGCCTGGTATTAAGCAGAAGCGGAGTTCAGACGTGCGCCGCCAGCAATCCTCACCTTGCCGACCCGTAAGTTGTTACTTTACACCTCGTTTGAAGGATGCCATGTTTTAGGAAATACGTGTGCTGGGAGAGAATTCTAGTTTATGGAGGTGCGACAAAGATATGATTTACCAAATTACATTTCACTCAATGATATCAGCTAATTATTTCTTAGTGTAATGTATTGTATTAATTATTTTATTCATTTTAATGTTGATTTATATCTAATTTATTAATTTTACTAAATTATTTATGTGGTTGCTGTAAATGTGGGAAGTTTTATCTATTTTGCTTTTGCCATTTAAACTAGCTGAATTTGAATTTTGTAATTTGAATTTGAATTTTTATTTTGAATTATTTGATAATTACTGTAACTGTAGGTATATGATTCTAAGTTGGTCAAAATAAACGCATTTTATTTATTATTAATTGTTATAATTATAAGTACTAGGTTCCCCGACCGACCGAGTTGCCCGAACGGGCAAAAAAATTTTTATAAAACTTTAAGCGAATATGAAGTAATATATTCGTTTTTGTTTAGTTTATATAATTTTAACGCAAATTTTGTTGCGATACAAATTTCAAAAGTGTTTTTGTAATATATTCGCTTAAAGTTTTTTCAAAAATTTTTTGCTCGGCTCTTAAGGGTCATAGCTATTTGTTAAATAGCCAAAAGCTTTCCACAAAAAATGGGCTATCATAAGCAAAAGATTTTTTAAATCCTACTGGTAGTTTTAGAGATTAGCGAGTTCAAACAATAAAACCGGCCAAGTGAGTGTCGGGTCACGCGCATGGGTTTCGTAGCCCATTTCAATAATGCGGACTCTGAGAAGAGGGCTTTTATGAACATTTATTTAACGATGGCTCATATTCTTAAATGTAGATACTACCGGTTTCACACACCTGACAACGTTATTTAAGTAGTTCCCAATGAGGAATTTGTACTGTGCCAAGTACATTATATAAGTTGGTCGACTGTTTAGTTTTCCTTTTAACTTCGTCATAAATACAACTACCGTGAATTTTTTCACGTATCCAAAAATAACCATTTGGCTGGCAGGGGGGCGGACACTTGGCTCTAACAAAAGAGACAGACAGACAGACAGACAGACGGACATAGCGAAACTATAAGGGTACCTTGTTGACTACGGAACCCTAAAAACAAACTCTTCAGCTTTACATAAATAATGAAAAAGGCGTTATTTTGCGGAAATCCATGGTCCAAAAAAATTTGATTGAAATAATTATGTAGTAGCTCCTGAGGGTCGAAACACGTGTCGGGTATCGGTGTTGGTGTGCATGTTCGCTTGCTTACATTGTTTCTTCTGTATGTGCATATTTTTTACGGGCGGGAGGGTTGTGCGTGCGTGCTGCATTCAAGCTGAATAAACGAGTGATTTAGTGGAAATAACACTACATACTATTTCAATTATTTTTTTTTGTCTTCAGCTTTATTATATAAGATTAGATTTTGCTTAAAATCTAATTCAAATTATTGCTTTGATGTTGACTTCAACGTTATTTACCTATTTGTGTTTGCCGGGCTGCTGGTAAAGGTTATCAAGTTCAAGTTTACATCAATACACGTTGGTTGGCAAAAGGGACGCCAATGTTTGAGTTTCCACGAAAACCCCCTTCTGAATGGTTACAAGCAGAATTGTTCTGTATTGGTTTAGGTTTAAAGATCTTTATTCTCATACGAAATTACATGTCACTTATAATGAGATATAAACAATATATAAAATACAGTATACAAATTGTCACTCTGTGGTACCGGTTGCGAAATGCAGTTTAAGTTTATTTTTAAACATGTATATAGTCTCACAAGTTTTCACTTCATCTGGTAACCTAATAAACAGCTGTGCTCGATCAAGCAGAATTGTCTTTTTCCCATATTTAGTCCTAGGTGTAATTAATTTGAGTTTGTTTTTGTGTCGGAGATTATGCGTATATTTTTTATATCTAATTGTATACTCTTTGTTATTATTATTTTTAGAATTGAATCTTTATTAGAATGCATGTTGTATATTTATGTAGTTGGGATAGGTTCATTAGTTTAAATTTACGTACAATTGTTTAGTTGGTGTAAGAAATGGATAATGGAACAATGTCTTTATTATTTTATTTTGAGATCTTTGTAGCGACTTTAGGTTAGTTGGTGTGGCTGGTCCCCAGTTTTCAATTAGGTATTCTAAATGTGATTTTATTAATGAATTGTATATAATAGGTATTACTCTTTTGGTGTGCAGTGTGCTTTTTTACGAAGTGCTCCCAGTACAGATATTAATTTAGATTTGACGTGCTCAATGTGTGGCCTCCAAGTTAGTATGTCATCAATCAGAAACCCTAAGTATTATTTTTGATATGATCTTTGAATATAATGTTCATTATGAATTGCTGTGTACCGGTTTACTTTCAGGCACTGCGCATGTTATTACAGTGATTTTATTTTCTTAATTACTCTCGGTTATCATAGCATTTACGAATGCAGTCGAATATTTTAATATGGCATTTATGCCATGTCCATTCCATTAATTATTAGATTTATCATCTATACTAATATTATAAAGAGGAAAGCTTTGTATTTTTGTTTGTAACGAATAAACTAAAAAACTACTGGACCGAATTAAAAAAAATATTTCACCATTAGAATGCTACATTAGCCCTGAGTAACATAGGCTATATTAAAAAAGAAATGTCCACCCGTGGGAAGCCGGGACGGGCCGCTAGTAAATAATAATTTGAATTTAGAACTACACACTCTAATATTGTTTTGTTATTGATTGTCGTATAAATTATATGAATCGTTAATCAATTGCGTATGACACAATAGTATTTCCCGTCATTATAAAATAAATAAGTAATTAATAAAAGGTGAAGTAGCAACTCTATATACGTAACTGATATTGTAGTATAACTCATGCCGTGTATATGCTATTTATAGAATACTGTCTAGTCTTACTATATTTTTAAATTCAAATGGCTGTGTATTCACTTTAATCTGTCTGTGTAATTATTTTAAATACATAACTAAATAAATAATAAAAACCGACGACAGTCGAATCATGAAGTTTTCCGAGAGGCGTTAAGAAAATTAATGCACTGTACACACGCCTGCACATCAACCTACCACAAACTGTCAAATTTCCTCAATAGACTTTGAACTTTAGCACTAAGCAATCTGGTTGAAAATGTTTCGAAGAAATTTGACAGTTTTGGATAGGTTGATGTGCAGGCGTCTGTACAGCGGCACACGCCTTAGTATCCTTGCCACCAGATAAACCGTATGCTTTTTTGTTGGTTTAGTGATTAATAAAGTAAGATCAACTGTAATTGTATACTATTATAAATTTGTAAGAAGTTTTCGTTTCGTAAACTGCTATAAGCCAGTCTACTTTCGATCATGGACCTAGCAAAGAATTAGAAATATGAGATTAATATAAAGAGAAGGCCAAGTAATTTTCAACAGTCGAATAACATCTAAAGAGGATGGCCATCCTGGAGTAGACAGTGTGTAATGTGACCCAACCTTCGCCTCCCTTGAACAATTTCACCTGTAATAAAGGAATATAGAACCTCAAACTCTATCGTGCAGCGTGAAAATATTAAAGTGAACCGACAAATTCCCAAATGTGAATTTTACGATTCGTACTGCGGCAGCGTCATGTCATCTCGTTGGCGAAGGGCGCGCTAATCGTGGACAGTTTGCCGGTTGCTGGACAATTGCTCTGTTAGAATGTTGATTGCTAACTGCCCTGCCGTATGCGTAGCCATTAGACACAATGCGCGGGTCAGTGGAGTTTGATGAAAATTCTTCGACGCAATATGACATCTGAGCGGACATAATATGGTCGCTAACTCCTTTGTATAGACTAAGGAGTTTGCATTAAACATTTTTTTAGTAAACGAGATAAGCCCTTAAACATTTTATTAGTAAACGAGATAAGTCCCACTAAGCTGTGTTGGTGCCTATGGATCCAAGTACTGACGGGTGGTCAACCAGCCAATGAATTTGGACGGTGCAATTTGATCGAGACCTAATTGCATTTATTTATGAACAGTTTCTTAGTTCAAAATACTTCATTTATAACTCCGATAACCAGAAGAATATAGTAGTCGACTTTAAATTGAACGACCACGCAGCGGAAACTGCTTTTCGTTCGAAGTGTATAAAGAAGAATCTAGAAAAAAGAAGGAGTGTACTGTCCATAAGAAGAATCTCCTGAGACATTAATGTTATGAGTGCCAGATAAAGACAACGCTTCGGCGTCGTTATAACATGACGTAATGGTCCCCTGTTCAAGTTATACTTACATGGAACTTAATTAGCCATAGGAGACAGTAATGTTCATCATAGTTCACCAACACGCTGTACTGTTTGTTCCTCAACTAAACAAGTCATTCTTTATTGACATCCGAGTTCGTAGACAGTATTGTGGCGTTATAACACACATCAGCAGCGAGTCCCCAGAGCATGCGGGCCGCAAATAACGAACGACTGCCCGCGCCGGCCGGCTACAATTAGCTCGTCACAATGCTGATTGCTAGCCATTGCGGCAGCACTGTGTCCGCACAGGTTTATAGCTGACACGACTCACTTCTATAGTGGGTACCCCTTATTTGTACCATGTGAGTAATTCTAGAACATTTTAATGATCAGAAGCTTTAAATATGGCGAAATTGGGGTTAAAAACTAGCCAGATTTCATAATATCATCATCACCTGCTCAATTATGTCCGCACTGCTGGAGCACGAGGCAACCCTATAGATGGATAGAAAGAACGGGCCATAAACCATCACGCGGGCCCAGTGCGGATTGGTACTTGTTAACGACTTCTAACAAAGCCGGGACCAACTGTTTTACGTGCCTAACGAAGCACGGATGTGCTCAACATGATACATTTTTGGTCATTTATCCGATGTACGGCCTTTTTGATAGTTGCTTAACCTTAGCAATCGCAGACCGCGCGCGTTATTCACTGCACAATCAAGCTCGACAGCCATATTCATTAAAATCAGGAGAGATCAAGGCTAAGTGCTAAATAAAGAGGATCAATTTTGTTACCCAGCTACACCCATAGCAAGTGCTTATAGTGAGCTGACGATAATATGGTGAAGTTCGCGGTTAGCTGCTGCTGCTCGCACAATATCAGTCCTTGTGAAGATCCTTAGGGGAGGCCTTTGTCCACCAGTGGACGTGGCCTTTTGGCTGAGAAGATGATGATAGTAGTGAGCAGAGGCTACGATTTTGACAGGGCAGTTTTGTATCCTTTAAGATTAAATCTACAGCATGTAGGTACTCTATTACATCATTAAGTCCATAACCGTATCACAAGTCAATCGTCACAGATGGAATTGGTGGGCTAATAACGCCCAGCAACCAATTGCGAGCCAATTGGATGCGTTAATTACATATGGTTACGTAGATACAGACATGGTTCGTTGCTCATGGTGTGGTCGTTTATCGTTTCTCATGAGGATGCCTCTATTAAATAAACTTTCAAAGTGCATAGTGCGAGTTTTATTTACGATTCGATCCTGGTAACAAACATAAAAATTTTAATATGAAGAGAATTTGAAAAAAAAAACGCCTTTAATCTTAAACCTGTACATATTTGTAATGTGCAGACAGTTTCAATAAAACTAGCCTTTTGGTTTAAAAAATATAAAACTTTGAAATTTAAAAATATCAAAATATGTAGATAGATAAAAGTTTATTTGGTACTTCATGACACACACACACACCATCATAAAATAAATAAGCAATGTAAGGCAGTGTAAGGTCTCTTCAAAACAAAAAATATTTTAGTATTTTAGTTTCACACTTTAGTACCTCATATATGGCGCTGGCGAGGCTTTTCAATCTTCTTTTCATCTTTTGGAATCTTCCAAGTCACAGCGAGCTATGGAGAGAGCCATGCTCGGATTCACTCTAAGGGATAGGATCTGAAATGAAGAGATTCAACGTAGAACTAAAACCACCGACATAGCAGAAAAAATTAGTAAGCTGAAGTAGCAATGGCCGGGGCATATTTGTCGTAGAGCCGATGGCCGTTGGGGCAGACGTGTTCTCGAATGGAGACCACGTTCAAAGCGTCGTGTGGGCCGGCCACCCGCTCGCTGGAGCGACGACCCGAAGAAGGCGGCGGGAAGTGGTTGGATGCGGGAGGACCGAGTATGGTGGCGATCCATTGGGAAGGCCTATGTTCAGCAGTGGACCTCGGCAGGCTGAGGATGATGGGGATGATGATTATTTTAGTATGCTACCACCAATTTAATGCTAGTTCCACGTAATCAAACATTATTTTGCTTTCACAAAGAAAATAATACTAATGGAAATGGTATAGACACCTGTTAATGTTTTCGTCCATAACAATTAAAACAAACGGCGAGGAGACACTAAAAGCTAGAGTTGTGCTTTCACCCTTATCGATGTATTGTTATAGTTTACCAAAAATAATATCTAATAGTATTGTAATAGGTACCTACTTTTGTGCTATGTATTACGTTTAGCTTTTATCGTCTTTCATCATCATCATCATTTTTCTTTGATGAGATGTCGTCAAAATTCAAAAATTCAAATTCAATATTCAACATTTTTTATTCAACATGAAGTTTTTTTTACAAGAGTTTTTTGAATGTCAATTCAAAGCTTAGTGTTATGGTAAGTGAGAATAAGGCCGAATAGCGAAGCGCACGCTAGACCGCTTAACTGGGTCCTCGCTTGCGGTAGGTACGTGGGGCGGGAGGTACGTAGGGCCACAAGTACGAGCGTTTTGCGACGCGGCAAACGGGTTTCTAGTTCATTGCACGTTATTCTACGGCAGTCATAGTCAGCAGTGATAAAATAAACGCAATTAACTAGAAATCCGTTTGACGCTTCGCAAGACGTCAGTAGTCGTGGTCAAGCGGTAAGGTGTACCTCCTTACTCCTTCCTCCTTCCTCAAAACAATTTTATTGACTAATTAGGTAGGCAGGCACCTATATTATATTTGCTTATCTTCTGCAAATTCTTGTTAAAATTATCACGTGTGTTTGTTAGAAATGGAACGCAATAGTTGAATTAGTTCGCACTTTTGCCGCGCTGTGGCGCTAGCTTACTTGGTCTTTTCCGGTCCATAACCTTTTTTTTCGCCACTGACAGTTCGGTCGTTCATCAAAACCTCTCTCTGTAAAATCTATTATAACAATAAAACTACAGTTGTTAATTATTAGTTTCTGTTTGTTTAATTCAAATTAACAAAGTCCACGTAAAATCCTACATGGTAGCAGAGCGTGGTTGTGAGAAGTTGAGTGATAAAAAAAAAAGGGGAGAGAGGTTAGAATTACAACAACGTGGTGATCCAAAAAGGGGTCGAAATTCTGTTGCGATTACAACAAAATGGGCTCTAATATGTTCAGTTTAGAAAAATTAACAGGTCGCGAAAACTTCGCTACGTGGAAATTCAGCATGAAAACATATTTAGAGCACGAAGACTTATGGAAATGTGTCGAACCAACAGCCGGCGACTCAGTTGTCCCTAGTCAAGATGTGAAGGCTAAGGCTAAGATAATTTTACTGCTGGATCCACAGAACTACGTTCACGTACAGGATTGCACGACCGCCAAGGAGGTATGGGAAAATTTGCAAAAGGCTTTTGATGACAACGGGCTAACCCGAAGAGTGGGCCTGCTGAAGGACTTGATCAACACGACACTAGAATCTAGCAACAGTGTCGAAGATTATGTGAGTAAAATTATGACTACAGCACACAAGCTGCGGAACATAGACTTTGATGTCAACGATGAATGGCTCGGTACTCTGATGTTAGCTGGTCTACCTGATGTGTATAAGCCTATGATCATGGGTCTGGAGAGTTCTGGTACTAAAATCAGCGCTGACTTAGTGAAAACTAAACTTATACAAGAAATAAATATGTCAAATTCAAGTACTGCTTTTTATACAAACTCAAACTCAAAGAAAACTAATAATTACTCACAGCCATCAAAGTATAAGGGACCCAGATGCTATAACTGCAACAAACACGGTCACTATGCTAAGGTTTGCCCAAGTCCAAAGAAAGCATTCAATAAAGATCATAAAAAGGGTCAAAGTTCTGGCTTTATTGCAGCATTTTCAGCGACCATTAGAGAAGCAGTGTGTGATAAATGGTTTGTCGACTCCGGTGCTTCAATGCACATGACAGGCAGGAGTGATTGGATTTACAACCTCTCGGAGGCACCCGTGCAGAGTATTACAGTGGCTAACAGGGAACCACTAGCTGTAAAAGGAGTTGGATGTGTAGACATTCATCTGAATCAAGTCAACAAAATTCAGGTAAAAAATGTTTTGTATGTACCTGGTTTAGCAGCCAATCTTCTTTCAGTCAGCACTGTTGTAAAAAGTGGACATAAAGTCACATTCAATGGAAAGGGCTGTCAAATCCATAGTGCCAGCGGAGAGGTAGTGTGTTCAGCAACATTGCACAATAAATTATACATCCTAGACACTATAAATAGCCATGTGACTGCTCATCTAACGTCAAATGATGAAAATTGCAATGATATTTACCTGTGGCATCTGCGGATGGCCCATTTAAATGTTTCAGATGTAAGTAAGCTTCCTGATTGTACTGAAGGTGTGACACTGGCTCAGAAGAAGAGTGATGTCACTAGCAATAGCTGTATCCATTGTCTTAAAGGTAAACAAGCTAGATTGCCGTTCAAAAATGTTGGTTCCAGAGCAGTAAGACCGCTAGAACTAATCCATTCAGATTTATGCGGCCCAATGGAAAGCACATCCTATGGAGGTATGAAATATTTTATTACTTTCATTGATGATTTCACACGAAAGGTTTGTGTATACTTTATGAAAGATAAATTAAATGTGACAGAAATTTTTAAAGATTATAAAATGAAAGTAGAGAATCAGCTTGAATGCAAGATAAAAATAATTCGCACCGACAATGGTAAGGAATACTGTAACAATAATTTTGAAAAATTCTTGTCCAATCATGGTATTGTTCACCAGACTTCGACGCCATATACTCCTCAACACAATGGACTGGCAGAAAGAATGAATAGAACACTGGTAGAACGGGCAAGATGCATGTTGTTTTATGCTGACCTGGATAAATGTTTATGGGCTGAAGCTTTGGCAACCGCTGCTTATGTTGTTAATCGATGCCCTGCTAAGGCTTTGGAAGGTAAAACGCCTTATGAGATGTGGACAGGTAAGCAGCCTAATTTATCCCACTTGAAAATATTTGGGTCCGTCGCTATGGTACATGTGCCTAAAGAAAAACGCCGAAAGTGGGATCAAAAATCTTCAAAAATGATACTAGTGGGCTATTGCGAAAATACAAAGGGATACCGAGTAATGGATTTAAAAACGCATAAAATACTTAAGAGCAGAGATGTTATTTTTTTGGAAGATATTAAAGATATACCCAAGATTGCAAAAATTGATGGAACAGTTTGGCCACCAATCAAAGAGAGTCATCCAGTCAGTATTATCAGTTCACCAGTGAGTGAGAATAAGCAAAAGGCCTCTTGTATCAGTCAGCAACAGAGGAAGCACTGTGCCGAGTCTATCACACCTACACCTTCAGGGATTATGTCGAAAAGGGATTTAGACATCCAAAGGTCGGATGATGATGATTTAAGTGAGTATGAAACTGATACTTCTTGTGATCCTGATGAGACTTACCAACTTCCTGGCCGAATTCTGCGACAACAACAGAATTATGACAGTAGCATTACATTGAGACCCAGGAACAAAGAACAACAACAGAAAAATGGAGAAGGCTATCTATGTTTGTTTGTCAATTCAACAGATCCGCAGACAGTAAAGGAGGCTTTATTGTCCCCGCAGAGTGCAGAGTGGAAGAGAGCAATGGATGAAGAGTACAGCTCCCTGACTAAGAATGAAACTTGGAGTTTGACTGAGCTTCCTGCTGGCAAAAAGGCACTACCATGCAAGTGGGTATTTAAGACTAAAACAGACCAAAGTGGTAGTATTGTTCGATACAAGGCCAGACTTGTTATTAAGGGTTATGCTCAGAGGAAGGGCACAGACTATGAAGAGATATTCTCACCAGTCGTAAGGTACACTACTATAAGATACTTGTTTGCCCTGGCAGCTAGATATGGTTTTGAAATTGACCAAATGGATGCGGTGTCAGCGTTCTTACAAGGAGACATAGATAAAGACATTTATATGGAACAACCAGAACAATATAAACAGGGATCGCAGGTATGTCTTTTAAAAAAGTCATTGTATGGGCTGAAGCAAGCAAGCCGAATGTGGAACACAAAACTAAATTATGTTCTGCAAAAATTAGGAATGCAGCAATCGCAGACAGATCTCTGTGTCTATTTCAACGTAGATAAAGACATATTCATCGCGGTTTGGGTTGATGATTTAATTCTGTTTACTTCTCAGCAGACTACCAAGGATTGGTTAAAGGAAGAATTAAAACAACACTTTGAGATGAAAGATCTTGGAAAAGCAAGTCAATGTGTGGGCTTGAACATAACAAGAGAAGGAGACAAAGTAATGTTGGATCAAGAAAAATACATTAAAGAAATATTAGCAAGATTCAAAATGACAGAATGCAAACCTGTTAAAACTCCAATTGAAGTTGGCCAAAAATTTTTAGAAGAAAAGGAAACAGAGGTGCCTGACTTCCCTTATCAGCAAGCTATCGGCTCTCTTCTATTCCTGGCTCAAGGTACACGACCAGATATATCTTTTGCTGTCAACACATTGAGCAGATTTAGCAAAGATCCAAAATCTGTGCATTGGACTGCAGTCAAGAGAGTCTTTAGATACCTACAGGGCACAAAAGACCAAAAATTAGTTTATACCAAAGAAGGTAACGAGAATATCACAGGATATTGTGACGCAGATTGGGCGAGCGATGTCCGTGACCGTAAATCGTGCACGGGTTACGTTTTTATGTTTCAGGGAGGCGCTGTTTCCTGGCGATCGCACAAACAGCAAACCGTAGCGCTGTCTACAGCTGAGGCCGAGTACATGGCAATGTCCTCTGCGGCACAAGAGGCGTTGTGGCTTCAGCAGCTGCATGGTGAACTTGGGCAACAACAGAGCAACCCTCTTGTCATATACAGTGATAACCAAAGTGCAATAAGACTGTCCATTAATGATGGTTATTTACCTAGGTCTAAGCATATAGACATTCGTTACCATTTTTTGAAAGATCATATACTTAACTTAGAATTAAAGTTTTGTTATGTTAGTGGCGATAAAATGATTGCTGATAATTTAACTAAAGGAACTACCACTGATAAGCATTTGTATTGTGTAGCAAAAATGGGGTTGCGTTCCAAGGGAGGGTGTTAGAAATGGAACGCAATAGTTGAATTAGTTCGCACTTTTGCCGCGCTGTGGCGCTAGCTTACTTGGTCTTGTCCGGTCCATAACCTTTTTTTTCGCCACTGACAGTTCGGTCGTTCATCAAAACCTCTCTCTGTAAAATCTATTATAACAATAAAACTACAGTTGTTAATTATTAGTTTCTGTTTGTTTAATTCAAATTAACAAAGTCCACGTAAAATCCTACAGTGTTGTCTCTTACCGCCTGGCAAAGATCACTGACGTCTTGACTATGACTGCCGTTGTATAGCGCGCAATGAACTAGAAATCCGTTCGCCGCGTCGCAAGTCGCTAGTGTTCGTGGCAGAGGTCCTACGTACAGACGCCTGCACATCAACCTACCCAAAACTGTCAAATTTCTTCAATACATTTTCAACCGTATACCTTAGTAATAAAATTCAAAGTCTATTAAGGAAATTTGACAGTTTGTGGTAGGTTGATGTGCAGGCGTGTGTACCCCCCCGCGTACCTACCTCAGGCGAGGACTCAGTTAAGCGGTTTTAATCGGAGACATCTACCATAAAGCTAGTTGTCTTTGTTCTGACTATCGAGATAAGAATCACAACTAAATTACGCCAATAAATCATTATAATTCAGTACCTAAAAATTAACAGTTGCGTAAATAAATCCTTTAATTATACTTTGTCACATAAAAAGCAAATTACATGATTTGCGTTTTTATAAATACTTGTATAAACAATAATAATTAAATGAACATTGACAATGAACAATAAATATTAGCTCTGCTTTGTTAAAAGTTACTTTTTTAAAAGGTTATGCTAATTTTTATTGCTTTATTAGTAACCACGCAACGCAGGTCCATAAATAAGAAATACCAGACGAACATCTATGGCAATGTACACACGCCTGCACATCAAGCTACCCAAAATTTCTTCAATACATTGTCAACCTTAGACCTTAAACATAAAGTTCAAAGTCTATTGAGGAAATTTGACAGTATGTGGTAAGTTGATGTACAGGCGTCTGTATAATATTTTGTATTAGTAAATATTACTGTGTTAAATGATGATAAGGTAAAAGTGGAAACGAACTTAATCCAGAATCCTCGAATACTGAGGCGCTGGCTATCTTATTTCTAGCTGCCGAAACACAACAATGCTACAAACATTGATGCTTTGGCAACACAATTAGATGAGATGGTTTTAGCTAACCAGGCCGACAAACAATCCCTACCACCAACCAAACCGAGGACACAAACATGTACCCCCCGCTGGAAATCGAACCTGGGATCTCTGGGTCTGAGAACGGCGACTTAACATCTAGAACACAGAGGCGGCTAAACTACATACATTATATTCATACCTATACGACCTCCGTAGCCGAGTGGCTTGCACGCCGGACTTTGGGCGGCGCTAACTCTGAGGTCCCGGGTTCGGTTCCCGGTCGGGTCAATCTCGAAAACTAACTTTTCGATATTGTGTCGGGTCTGGGTGGCTGTGGTACCGTCGTTGTTTCTGATATCCATGAAACGAGTGCTTTAGCTACTTACCTTGGGATCAGAACAATGTATGTGATGTTGTCTAAATATTTATTTATTTATTTATTTACCTATATCGCACATGCAAACATACAAACCGCACCCCTGTAATTTATTTATAAAAGATTTACCACTAGATCAACTTAAATTTTTTTTATCGATAATACGTTGTGTATTCACTATTGTGTGTTGTAGGTCTGCCCTACAAATGTACTTTGGAACTGTACGTAAACTATGACCTACGCGAAGGGCGAGATGCTTTGATCTGGAAACATGAGCCTCACTAGTTGGGATATGTTCAGCTAATGTTGGCTGTACATAATGACACTTGATTTATGCGAGCAATATATTGCGTTGAATAATGATGTGACTCGGCACTCAGTTTTAATCGACTTTAATACGAAGGGGGTTGTTTCATAATTCGATTCAGGCTTTGCCTACGCGAAGTTCGTCTATCACTTAAGGCCCGATTTTTCAATCCTCAAATCTCAGAACAACATATTATTCTGAGCCTCAGATAAGTTTTCTCCATCAAATAATATTGTCATTTTGACGTATTTTCTAAGAAGAATCTGTAATTATATCAAAGTAATACAATGAATAAAGGACATGGCTAAGCAACTGCCCTCAAAATGTATATGAACTTCTCACTAGCATAAATTATTCAAATATTGATTAAATAATAATAACGTGTTTATTATTTTCCTAGAACTTTCGTGAACAAATCGATAATTTAAAAGATGTTAACTTGTTTTTATAGTTTTGTTTGACAAGAAAACCATATATATGATTAAGACGTTCCGTTTTACAAAAAAAAAATGGAAAATATATTTTTATTATTGTTGATTTAGTTTTTCCAAGCAATATATATTTTGTACCTAGTTTCTAAAGTCTGTAAACAAACGCCTAGCTAAAGTTTATAGCAAAATGTCTAATTGAAGCTTGTTAACCTATTTACGAAGTACTTAGTAGTTTCTGTGACTTATTTTCAGAATTGCAAAGATTTGAAAAGTTCCTGAATCGTTTTACATATGAAATAACAATATTTAGCTATCCAGCATTACATACTACTATGTTTATATATTTCAGGGCAGTCGTCCATACTGTATTTAGCCATGTCCTTTTAACAGACGATTGATAAATCAGCCCTTAGTCGAGATCGCGCGAATAAAAGAGTAACTTATGGCACAAAACATAAAGACTACAGAAAGTAAGCTTCATAAAAAACGCACACGTAGACAACGTCTCAAGGGCACGGAATCTCGCAACAACTGCGCTCGGAGTCGGACTGGTTAAAATTAACTCTGGACTATGCGTGCGTTGCTCTAGCGCGGGATGTATTGACCTTTACTTCTGAGGTCTCCTTATTTTGTGCTTATGAGTATTTACGGGACAGTCATCCTATAAAATATGCACAAAATAACGTCGATTCGTAGCTCTAATTTCTTATCTATACAAATCATACTAATATTATAAAGAGGAACGCTTTGTACTTTTGTATGTATGTTTGTAACGAATAAACTCAAAAACTACTGGACCGATTTAAAAAATTCTTTCACCATTAGAATGCTACATTAGCGCAGAGTAACATAAGCAATATTAAAAAAATATATATTCACCTGTGGCGGCGTCACCTACCGCATACGCCGCACATTAATCGACACGTAGCAAAACACCTCAAACCGTGTCAACAGATGGCGCCATAAAAGCATACCAACGACGTCACCATACTACGACGATAAAATAGTATGGGAAGCCTGCATCGCGGTACCGAAGTTTCACCATCTCCTTCGCTATATATAGCACCTCCAACTAACATCCATTGGATCTAAATCCCTGCCCGATCCTCTAAATGACAGCACACATTTACAGAATACACTAAACATGCACACCAGTTTAGGCCCAAGACACCGTACTCGTAGAACAAGGGTACGAAGAACCGGTTCACACTCGCTCTACACCAGGTACAGACATGTACCTGGGCGGTTCTCTCCTCCTCCACGGCCCGGTCAACCCGAGCCGAGGTCCGTGCCTTTAGAGGCGCCCTCGGGTTGCTCCGCTCCCCGATCCGATCCGAACCCTTCGGAGAATCTAGTAGGGCACGGGGACGCGCACTAGTGCGCGATGCCGTTCCCTCTAGATAACCTCTGAAGGTGATTCGTTTCACACGGCTTGAGGGACCCTTTACGTTCCTCGCCGCCCCCAAAAAAGCCCGGTGAAGCTGAAAATGCCGCAGCGGCAATCAGCAATCTCTCTCAAAAAAAAAAACAAAACATCCATTGGACATCGGTCCCCGGGCTATACCACCCAGCTCGGAGAAAGATCTTCCCTTTGGCCTTCCTCAATATGACATTCCCATCCTACCACTACCATCCTACACACCAATGCGAAGCAGGGACGGGCCGCTAGTTAATAATATACGTCATAATCATCATTATCCTTGATGTAGCAACGTGTAAATAGGTGACTACATGCGGGATCACAAAATTTAATCTGGTATTCCAGGCTTAACCCCCCTTCCGTGTGGATCGTGAATGAGGAGTGCCAATTCTCACCGACCTTGACTAGCTCACGAACGTGCACCGCCAATGTTCTTCTTACAGCGTAGCACCAGTCATTTGCACAGACACTTCATCGACACGCAATGTCCGATGACCCTGCAGGGTGGCACTTAACCATGGATGGAATCCAGTTCATACAACACGAAACATATATTCACCAAAATTACGTGAAGAAGTTAGAGTAATGTAATATATATAGTAATGTAATATATGTCATGTAATATAGAGCGTCCTCGCTTGGGCGGGAGAAGAGACTGTTTCTTCTGTGACGTTAAGAGTCTTTTTTGCGCATACGTTTACGTAGGCAAAGGAAGCGAGATCAAACAGCCTCAATGACGATTCGACACCAATTTAATGAATTGAATTTTAAATATATTAAAACTAATATGCCCAACCAATCCTGGTAACGTCCAACTGCTGGGCTCAGGCCTTCCAACTAAGAACTATACCACTCTACGCTATCCAAATACTTTACGACAACAGCTTAACATGCCTTCTAAAGCACGAATCATTTTAATTTGATGACCGAGTATTGCCTAAATAGTTCAACTTGCAAGATTGCAATCAAAATATGTATATCCGATACGCTGTGAAGCTCTCTAATTTTGCATATTAACAAAAGTTTTATAAATGGTATGATGAACTAACCCTTAATGTGCATAATGTCTAGTTCGCATAGTGCCGCCGGGATGACGACACGCGGGCGTTCCTGCCACTTCATTACTGCTGCCGTGTGCTCGCATAATGTGCCACAATGAAGTATCCACAGAGCATAACTCTCCCTGCCATTACACAGTTGAAGCACCGAGCAGTAAACCTACAGAGAAACAGTTAGCGGCTAGGTACTTCACTGAGCGTGGAGATGTAAAGGCTTGGGCACATTGGGCGTGCGGGGCGGGATTGCGACAAAACGCCAGCGCGACTTGAGTAGACAAAGTCACACAAAACTATCCTGCATGGGACAACAATGAAATCGGAAAATCTATTATGAAAATTCTTAATAAGGAAGGCACGGCAGCCGGTGACATTGTTACTCGTACGCCAACGGGAACGTTTGCATCCACATTGTGACGTGTACGCCGCGGTATCGTCTCGTAGGCGACAAGTTGTGGTCCCGCCCCGGCTATATGACTACTACACACAAGACTCAAACTTAGAAGGCAAATCAAAGAAGAGTTTCTCACTGGCCTAATTAAAGCGCCAACTTATGACAACAAACAATGACTAAGCGTGGTTTTCTTCTTCGTGCTTCTGACGGAGAAGCAACAGTTAAGCATTTTCAGCCCTTGCGAAAGTTGCTTAACTTACAAAATTACGTATTGAACGTGCAAGCCGCTGCGCCAACGAGCTACTCAGCTTCAGACTAAAAGATTACAACAATTAAAATTTAAAAATAATTATAGTTAATTCAAATATAAATTGTAAAAATCTCTTCAATTTTAATAAAGCCGCGTAACCCCTGGCGCTGATGGTGTGACAATATCATTAGAGTTATTTATTGCCTCAAGCCCTTATATTAAAACCCCAGGGCAACGATTAAATAGCGTATTTATTCTCGGGGATTCTAAGAGCGTGTTATCAGTTAAGGTTGCGATTTTTTCACACAAAAGGAACAATTAAACGGTACGTATCTCGGGCTCACTGAATTGATAATACTTTTTCCTTGTATCTCCTCGCTGCGATCATAGATTGTGTAATGGGAGCATTAGAAACCGTCCAGATTGTATTTATTTGTTACGTCCGTCCTCTTTTATGTTGTTAACAGAATATTTTTCCTGCAACGAAGTTTCAGGGTGAACGTAATGAGCAATCGTGTCATTAGATTCGTTATTAACAATTACAGAAAAATTCTTCAACATGTTTTTCTGTTTCTATGAAAGTGTTGACCTTAATTATAATTAACTTAAAACTTAAAAAAATACTTACTAATATTACTTGATGGTATTGTTGGTAGGTTTTTACTATATTCGTTAGTTGATTCAAGTTTTATATAATCACATAGGTTTTCTTCTACTTCCAAAGATATTGCTGTTGAAGGAATGACGCAATCTTTAAATCAAAAATGTTAACAGTCAAATTGGCGTATTAAGGAGCTATACCCAGTAGGTGTTAACGGGCTAAAACAAACCGCAGAAACGTTGCGAAAGATGCTTTGTAAAAATATATTTTACAACAAATATAAATGAAGAGTGTACAAATTGTTATTTCTTAACAAGTTAAACTTTAATAATTATCTCACAATGAACTTCACTTCAAGAATAAGACGAACTAAAGAAGCTTCTTCACAAGTTACGAGAAATGATAAAGTTAATGCTTTTAAGAGTTTGTCTCGGTAAAACTTCGCTCGTGTTAACGACAAACTTTGTATTCGCGTTTAGCTGACCGTTGTAAATGATGCACTTACAGCAGTGTAAGATAATATACCTGCGCCAGCTCATAATCCAAGGCAAGTCAGCTTTCAAGGAGCGCCCGGTCTGTGATTGCTAAGTTTGAGCAGTTTTCGCAGAGGCTGGTCATCGGATGGATGACCAAAAATGTATAATTTAAAGCTCCTCCGTGCTTTGAAAGGCACGTAAAACCGTTAGTCCCGGCTGCGTTAGTCGTTAACAACCACCAATCCGCACTGGGCCCGCATGGAGGTTTATGGCCCGTTCTCTCTGTGGTGTTGCCATAGGGAATGCTCATGACCCAGCATTGGGGACATAAAATAGGATGGTGTGTGGACTATGCGATAGCTATCAAAAGAATGGCGTGGCGATGGCAGATTGAGGCATTTCCGATGGCTCAAAAGACAATGAAAAAGGTTTGGTTCCAGCTCTGTCTTCTCGGCACTATCTAGTACCTTTATACTATGAGCGTGCTAGAAACATGTCAGGCAAAAAATGTACTGAAAAGTGCGAAAATATGCCCACTAGATCGTTCCGTCACCGACCAACACCGTCGCTTACCGTGCACGGCCCGTCAACAAATTGTTGGCGAGAATATTTCATTAACCCGTTATGCACGGGTACGATACGCTGTTGATAGGTTGTAGTGGGCATAGTAGTCCGTATTGTGTTACTTTCCATATCTGATACGTTCCTAGCATGGTCATAGTACGATACGGTCTTTTGGCCTTTAAATGAAAAAGCTACTTGAGTGCTTCGGTGCTGTGAATAGTATTTTTTTTATTACTCAGCTGAAAGATGGATTTGCATAGGTACTTCGCTAATTACTTAATTTTACTTAATTTTATTTTGTCACTGTCTACGATCACAATAATTAATACTAACAATTAGTTTAAGGTAAACCTATAATTAGCCTTAGCATTACTTATTACAATCAGAACTATTTTTAAGATTACGCTGTTGGTTTACTTAAATAAATAAATAAATAAATAGGGCGCATATTTGCGCGAGTTATTTAGTTGCAGCAAAGGCGGGTATTACGTAATTAAACTCCACCAGGCAAACGATGGGTATTCGTCCATCAGTCATTACAAGAGTTGGTTTAACTATTTTTTATTTATTACTGTCCTAATGCAAAGGTCCTCATACCTACAAAAGTCTTACATCCGTATTTATAAACAAATAAAAGCAACAATAACTGCATTTTTAATTCAAACTTTTGACGTTTCTAACTCTTTAGTTAAGAAAAAAGTTAGAAACGTCAAATGTTTGAATTTTTCGAGGGCCAGTCACGGAAGGGGGGAGTGGCAAAATACTGCTGTTCTGAATGATATAAGTTGCAGACTGATTTAGAAATATTTGCTGACCTTATATTGCTGCCCAACTAGCTGTTTTAGCTAACCGATTACATTTTTTTGCTAACAAAAATACGAATACTTTGCTAACCGTTTACAGCGTTTAGCATCCTTTATAAATTGAAGTGTTAGATTTCTCATTTGCATTCAGTTCACTGCATCACATTTCTAAATTGGTTCTACTTCTGAAAAAAAAACTGTTTTATTATTCATCGCAAATAATAACTATTCTTCTGAATTAATGCGGTTACGAGTTTTGCTACTCAAAAATACTTTAATTCCTTTTAAACGAAATTAAACAAAACGGCTTTTTAGTGCTCAAGGGCTTTTGCTCCGGAAACGACTTGCCAGAAATATACGGGTGGTAATTTTGCATGATCTCATTTCGTTATTATGTTTAATAATGTAATTGAAGATCTATTTGTTTTATGGAAAACGTAACCTAATGTTAATATTTTCTTGACTAATTATTCGGTAAGGTTAATTATTATGTCATTTTGTTTTAATTGAATTTTATATGATATCCCTCGACAAGAAAGCGTTTTACCTCAATATTGTATAAAGGTAAGTGATAGTAAGGTTAAAGGTGGATGCGCACTTCAGCCCTGAACTACGCTAAACGCTGCTACGAGTAAACTCGTAGTATTCAGATAATTGCTACGAGTAAACTCGTAGTACCAAGATCATTGCTACGACTAAGCTCGTAGTATCTAAAAACTTAGTATCCAGATCATTGCTACGAGTAAACTCGTAGTATCCAGAAAATTAGCTACGAGTAATTTTTATAGGAGATCTTGAAAAATTTATGTTCCGAAATCGAATCCGTACGTCGCCAAGTCGTTCTGGAAAAAAATCCTTTGTTTTAACAGTACTAATGTAAGGGCGCTTAATTCATTAGCTCCTCCGAAATCACCAATAAATCCACGGTCCTCGTTAGGGCGGTCTTAGATTTATTCCCGCGCCAACGTCTTAGGAGCGGCCGTCGATATTTCTGCCTCTTTTTATGGGAAAACTATTGGGCCGACTAATTTACTAATTACTCGATAACAATAAATAAGTTTTGTAATGAAAATTGTTTGTTTACGCCCGTCGTAGTAGTTTTAATGTCGTTGATTAACCATCTGGACTTGGTTCTTTTCGATTTTTAGTGTCTATGTGATCTACTTAGTTGTATCTTAGACAGTTTGTGATTGTTGATGTTGTTTATGTCATAATGCTGTTCTGTATGTTTAAAGGGTATTTGTTGGTAAATCACGAGCATTAACAAGTCAACAATTTAACTCTTAGCACAATGGAATATGAGTCAAAACTAGTCAAAAGCGTTTTTTTTTAATATTTTACGAGTAATCATAGTGCATTGATCTCACCTGATGTAAAGTGATGATTAGGCCAATGATGGAAGCTCACTTCACCCGGGATCCTCAACTAGTGAGGCACTGGCTATTATCTGTAGCTGCCGGAACATGGGAATGCTACAAACATTGATGTTATGGCGACATATTTAGATAAGATGGTGGTAGCTAGCCAGGCGGACAAACAAGCCCTACCACCACCAAACCGAGTACACAAACATATACCTCCCGCTGGGAATCGAACCCGGGACCTCTGGGGCTAAACCGGTGGTCTTAGCCAATAGACCACAGAGGCGGTTAAAGTATACATATTACATGTTCATCCATAGGGAAGGCTCGTGCCCCAGCAGTGGGGACATAAATGAGCTGATGATGATGATGATGATTATAATGATGATGTACAATAAATATTCGAAAACTTAAGAATAAAGTATCTGACACCGCAATAAGGAAGGTGAAAACGTTCTCAAGTCTTAAAAATAAAAATATGGACATTGTAGAAATGTTGCATCGTAAAAACAAAAGACTAAAAAAATGCAAATGAAAATACAAGTCGAAACAAATAAAAGAATAGTGATGGTGACCCGGCCTCGGCCGCTGGCCTCCCATGGGAATGTAAATAAACTGGCTTTGTGTTTGGGCCACAGAGTTAAATGCATGAATACCATCGAGCTGAATGGTCATTTTCTATGTGATTTGTCGAATTAGGCGCCACACAGCAATATTCTGGCGTTCTGGTATTCTATGTTCGTTTCTGAATAGTACAAACAAATAATTTTGGCTTTGAATGGGAGACTTGAGACTGGAGATAATATATCTAATAATCAAGACGACGACGCGATCGCGTTTACGACGAGAATTAATACAGCCTATGGTAACCATTTCCATAATTAACTTGTATCTTACTTCTTTCATCTACTCGTATAATATTATTATAAGTACTATATTTATACTATTTATTACAAACCCGTAACGAGCTGTATTTGCAATTTGTCATTAATGAGAAAACACAAATTTGAAAAAAAAAAGCTAGCTTCTCCGAACTATCTATTTGTTAAAGTTTCACCCACCACTCTATACGACGTATCGGCTTGGTATATTTCTTCAAAGATACCTCTCAAGTTATGTCACCTCGTATGACACTAAAAATCGCTGCTTCAAAGCCATACGAACTCTCGATTTCGATAAAGTAATTGAATGGTAAACCAAACTCTCACAAGCTACTCTGATTGTCAATGCGAAAACGTGCACCAGTCCACCCTCAGATCATTTTATGATTTTGTGATCTTCAATGCCGGACCCCGCACGTGTGAGTGGCGACAGTTAAATTTCTATAGCATCTGGTTTTGAGGTAGTCAACGTGTTAATAGAAATTTTGTAATATAAGAAATACTACTTCAATTAAGCATGGTTGCAGAATCGTAGTATACTTTGTCCGCAAGCTGTCTTTTGTTTGTTTCTTTAGGTTTCCACGAAAGATTAACGTCGGGACACCTTTGGTGTTCTGGATTCTTCTTCTGAGTCACATTGCTTTTTTAATTTAATGTAGGTATTATATTAAGTGAAATAAATATTTAAATAAATATTTTTAATATTTAAATAAATATTTTTAATATTTAAATAAATATTTTTAATATTTAAATAAATATTTTTAATATTTAAATAAATATTTTTAATATTTTTAATTTCCGAATAAATATTTTTTCATTTCATTCCATTATATTTCAATGACATTCAAGTAAATACTAAGTAAATAAACAAAATAAAATACATTTATTTCGATTGAATTTGGATCATACAGGCAAAATGTATTGGCAGGCATGTATTGGAAAAATTTCAAAAATCTAAAAAAATTTTTGGAGTGGGCCACCCTTAACATTTAGGGGGATGAAAAATAGATGTTGTCCGATTCTCCACCCTAGCCGATATACACGCTAAGATTCACGAAAATCGGTCGAGCCGTTTCAGAGGAGTTCAATAACGTACACCGTGACACGAGAATTTTATATATTAGAAGATAAAAACATTTTAAGATTTTTATTATTTACTTGTACAGATGACTTGGAAAAGTAGATTTCAGTTAAAAATATCACGTTTCTATTGCTTTTATTACTAGAACCACTTAGCTAGTCAACAAAAACAAAAGGGTAAAACAGCCCGCCAACGGACTCGGGTATTTCCACAAAAAGTGGTTGTTCCGCAACAAAGGCTGTTACATTGCGAAATACCTTATTCCTCCAATTCAAGCCGAGGAACCCAGGAATTAATCCTTGAGGGATCTTTTTCCGAATACCGTTTTCAATGAAGGCATTCAGTGGCATTTGAAGGCTAATGATACGGACACTTTTTAAAAATTTGTTTCTTCGTTTTTTCAAGAACCGGACGCGGTTGGCCTAGTAGTAGATGGCGGGACAAGACTGACTGCTATGTGACTGACTGTATTCAAAGCAGACGGCAGGTTGCTGTACTGCCTTGCCTGTCGTAAATATCAGACACAATAGGTAGAATTTTAATTGTTTGGCGCTTCCATGCAAGCGCTTGGCCAACGATGGGTTAATCGATTGGCGTTAGATTTCGTTACATAGAGAAAACAATTAAGGAAGGAAGTCTCATCCCTTTTGCCCTGTAGTATTGGGATATTAATGCTTATAAAAACCACCTCTCTGGAAATGATATAAAATTTATTTTGCATAAAATGTGGTACAAAAAGGTTTTAGATATTTTACCAAAAGCTGTCATGCAAAATTTAAAAATCTGGTATAGTGGTTAGACCATCTCTCTACGATCCATAGGTCCCGGGTTCGATTACCAGCATGGGTTAGTGAGCGGTGTGGTTGGTAAAGTAAAGTTGGTGCTAGTTTTAAATCCGTCTGGGTAGCTATCACTACAGATAAAGATAAGATAGATAGTTTCTTAGTAAAGTACAGATTAGAAAATAAGAACTTTATATAGCATTAACAAACTAAACGGTGATTCCCATGTCACAACAACGTGATATTTATTAGAATCACTATAATCAGCATCAAATTATGGTATAAAAGAGAGAATCAATGATGCTCGCTTGGTAATTAGCGTATACTGTCCCACTACTGGGCAAAAGCCTCCAATATTGGCTGAATCACCCCGCTTGCCTAATGCGGGTTGGTGATCACCCCATCTTATCCTAATATGTCGCCATAAAATCAATGTTTGTAGCATTGTTATGTTCCAACAGCTAGAGCTAAGATAGCCAGTGCCTCAGTAGTTGAGAATTTCGGGTGAAGTGCGCTTCCCTCTTCGGCCTTATCATCACTTAACATCAGGTGAGCTGAAGGCCAAATGATAACCCGTAAGATAAATAAATAAAAAAACCACAAAAATTACCAGTGATAATGTCAGCTTACCTACAAAAAAAATAATTACGTTTTACTAGCTCAGTAAGTAAAGTATACGGCAATGTATTGTGAACTTCTTTATATCTTCCGGGAAACGCTTTTTAAGCCTTCCCCTTTTATTTGGCGCTTAAACAGAGGCGTCCAAACTAATTGGCAGCGGCTTACCGCAGTCTACAGGTAAATGTGGCCAGGATTGCTTGAGCCGGGAGGAATCCTTCAATACCCCGAAAGGATCTTGAATAAAGATTTTTTACTCTTTTTTTTTTTCAATTTTAATTTTTTTGGCACATCTTGTAAGGTAAGTTTTTGGAGGCCGTTGTTATTAAAATATAAAAGGTTTTCTAAAAAATAATTAAAATGAATGCCTCACCCAGATCGGGCAAAATGTGTTTCATATTTCTCGATGCAAAGTCCGGGTTTCTTATTACTTATCTGCATTGAACAAGTGTACCTACATTGTAACCATGATTTCATTCAATTTTTTTTTTAATTTTTATGAGCAGGCGGGTCACCTGATGGAAAAACAAAGTAATCGCAGATATGCGTTGCCGGCCTTGAGGAAGGAGTTGGATCTTGAGGAGGGGTGAGAAATTGCCCAGTAATGACCAGCAATAGAATAGTATGTAGGCTATTGCTTTATTTAACTTTTTTAATTACTTATATTATGCCGCTCAATCGATCAGTACGAAACCGAACAAAAATGCATATTGAATGTGAATATCGCATACAGTTTGTGGCAACTGGTAAGTTGAAATACCAAAATGTCGTTGACCAGATACACAATCGGCTGTTCGCCATCGTTCTGGCATTACAGAGACGTATCATGCATCCGTGTCACGTGACAAATGACAGTGCACGCCTCGGCATCGGCGCCGTCGCACATTGCACGGATGTGTCGACACAGATATGTGCAGCGTGTTCAGTTGAAACATGGGCCTTGCCGTGGGCTCTTAAAGCCTCTCACAAACAGAGGCGGCCTGCGGTTGCGGGCACGGTCGTGGTCGGATGTGGTGGTCAGTATAACAGTTATGAAGTATTTCTAATAAGCGCAGGCAGGCCGCTATCTTCAGGCAGGTCCGTGATCGCTCGCCCCGCACTTATCGTTGCCACTCGTGTCTATGGTGACTCGCGGCTCAAAATAAACAGCTGCAGAAGGTTAGGTGCAAAGCAACACACACATATTAGATAGACCCTCTGACGGGCACGGAATTTCCAAAGAGCTCAGAGTGCCTACTGTGTGCTTTGTTTTATATTCGTATCCATTTGATTATGTTTATGAAAACGAAAATTTGTATAGCAATATTTTAAGTCTTCTCGTATGTCGCCAAGAGGTGTTGCTTCCATGCCATACAAATTTTCGTTAACGTGATTGAATTTCAAATGAATCCCGCACTAGTCACCCAGAATAGTCTGAGCGTAGCTATTGCGCAGCTGTTTTGTGCACGCCGTCATACCAGGCAGCGATCTCTAGGCGGTCAGTCGCTACCGCCACCGCGGTAGTTCGGGCGAAGCTTAAAGCAGTATTACTGATATGTTATTGCAGTTGAGAAATTGAGACGCGTGCATAAACGCGTGCATAACGCGTGCGTGTATAAACGCGTGCTAAACGAGCGTCGCGGGCAGACCGCAACCGTGACCTTACGCCACCGCCTCTGTTTGGGCGAAGCTTAAAGCAGTATTACTGATATGTTATTGCAGTTGAGAAATTGAGTCGCGTGTATAAACGCCAGTTATCTATAACACTTATCTATAACGCAGCTTCATCTTAACCGAATGTTCAAATATTTGTAAAAATATTTCTTTCGGATCTCAGAGGTTAAAACTTCTAAGATTGATGAAGCAATGTTGACTAAAAAACATAAGCATCAAGCACTGAAAAATTTCGACGGGTGAAAGCCAGACCTCGGTAGCCAAGTGGTTAAGGCAGCCGCCCGGAATGCGGAAGGTGCGTGGTTCGATTCCCGCCTGAGGTTGTCGTCTTTTTTCAGTGTTTAAATTTTACTTAAGTATATTTAAGCGTTAATAAAACGCTAAAATATATAAAAAACACTCACGTCTAGTTTTCAAAACTGTAGCAACACGGCGACAATACTGCTTTGAGAGCTCATGGTAAGCCATTACGGCCTTGGTATCGATACTTGATGGCCGCTAAGGAGTAAATACTTTTTGTAAATTTTATTTTACTATTTTACCACTTCTTTATAATAGGTTAAACGCTAAATTAGGCATAATATCATCATTGCTATAGTAAAACAAAGAATATACTCAAAGAAGCCCTTCTCAATATGTCCTACGAGGATACAGAAAAATTATTAGTTGTCCTAAAATGAATGTTGCTTTTATCTACGTTACTAGTTATAATTATAACTAAGTATAATAAAAATTTCAACAATATTCATTTTAAACTACTGTTTAAAATTAAGTAAAATAAACGCGAGTAGATCCGTAAGTGATAACATTTCAATGAAACATTTAAATAATAAAAAAGTGATAAAATCAAGAACACATACCACTCGAGCTTTCTGAGGCAGGTTGTTTCTAGTTAAATTTTATCTTGTAACTATAATCATAGTGAATGTAAAATTTAAATTAAATTATATAAACACATTTTTTATATATTATATATTAAACACATTTATTATATATAACACATTTTAAATTTAATTATATAAACACATGAAGTCAAAAAGCATTTAAGGAACGATGAACACCAGACTCGTTAGAGATGCTAACACTGACGATGAACGCGTAATCAACAGAGAAAAAGAAAACATCAGAGCGTCGACAGTTTATAGAAAAAATAAATTTACAAAAAAATATTTACTCCGTAACAAGAAGTGTTAAATTAGGGCTTGTTTTACAAGTAGTACTCGTATTGCTTACCTAAAACTACTCTCTCACCAACTCTGCCTGAAAATACGCGGTAGCCCTGAGTGAAGATTCCTCTAAGAAAAAAGTATAAGAAAATAATCTTCAAAAGAAATGAGGTCAACAGGATTGATGGGAGCTCACCATTCGCGCTGACAGTTTACGGGCAAATAATAGATAGGTCAGGACGTAGTCTGGCCTAAGATAACGAGATTTGACCTGAATGGAGATTATTCACGGATATTAACCTCAAAAACTCCATTTGCAAAGAAAATAAAATTTTAAACTGTGCTTTATTATGTACAAGACTACAACTAGACTACAACCCACCCGCGACTCTGTCCGCGTTGACACCTGTATGCCGAGTTCCCGTGGGAAATTTAAGCAATGTATTCTTAGCGGATGTCTACACTCTGTATGGGACCTCTTTAAGTTTAGGCTTTATAGTGTCTAATATTTTTCTATTTTACCGTAAACGTACTCTTGGTGATTGTGTTTTGTATTTATTTACAATGGAATTCATGGATCGATACAAAGATGATAATTACAAAGTATACCGTAAGACTTACTAAAGAATTGCAAAAAAGTACGACGCATGTCTATAATATAATAAGGGTACATTTTAAGTGCTCACCAAAATAATTTTTATACCCTAATATACACACATTAGAATAATTGTACGTTTTGTATATATATTCTTTTTGCTTGCCAAAATGGATTAATGCTCACCAAATATTGTTTTACTGAAACAGTAACATTGATACTAACAATTTTTACACTATTATTCAAATGATTGAGGATACTAGCTGCCCTACTCCTGTTGGTCACGTGATAGGTTAGAATTTTAAGACAATCGCGAAGCGCAGCGCGTAGCGATTGTCCCAAATTTACCAAATTGAAGCTCGAGGCATAAAATATTGGTATTATCTATTTGGTGACAATATAACATATTTGGTCTGAAATGCAGTTAAAAGGTATTCATATATTTTTAAGGCATTTAATACAAATATAAATTGTATTCTATAAAAAGAATATTTTAGGAAACACAATTTGGTGATCATTTATCCATTTTGGTAAGCGTTTTGACTTTTATTGGTAGTAAAATAGATACATTTTTGGTAGGCGTTTAAACACAAGCTATATAATAATAACTTTTGATTAAGACAACCTAAATGTACGACAGTATTTTTTTATTAACATTAATGCGTTACAATTATCAATTACAATCTTAAAACACCATACTTGATTTTAAACATCTAGTTGATAATATTTCCTGCAGCTATTTTATTTCAATAACACAGAGACCAACTCAGAGTGGTAAGTGGCCGACAATCGACCGGTCGGAGCTCATTGGGGCCGGATTAAGAATTAATTCGTTGGGAAGCGGGAATAGATGAGCGATTAATTTCGCTAGAACCGCTGTTTCACTGTTCTGGGGAGATTGGGAGTAACAAATGGAATTTTAATTGTATTACCTGAATCGTCGCGTGCAACCGTTCAATATTGTATTAAACAGGTTTTCTGCACATTGCATTTGCGGTGGTTAATTTGAAATTCATATTTGAATAGACACGTTTGATCATTGTGTTGATTTCAAGTTTTTGGTACGAAGTGTTAATATTTTTTATTACTAAGGTATTGTAAAGTATACTACCGGTTTTAGACGTAAAGGTCATGGGTACGAATCCCATCGTGTGAAGTCTTTAGTCCATGTCTTTATGCATGGCAATCAATCACCACTTATCTTAATTTATCGCCATAGAACAATGTTAGAAGTGTTAATGTGTTTCGACAGTTCTATATAAGGTTTTCAGTTTCTCAGCAAATGAGGATTCCGGGAGAATTGCGTTTTCAGCTTCAGCCTTATTGCCCCACAATTAGGTGAGATCAAGGCCATGCGCTACTGAGCTGCAGAGTACAAACCAAATGGTATAGAATTTATAAGATTATGTCAAAGCAAAGAATTTAATTATTACACTTGATTGTGTCCAAACGACGTAGAAAGCCCGCACGCCTCGGCGGCCACCCCGATAATTTATTTTATCCTTTAGCGTTAGCACAAAGATAATTACGCATGTAGGTACTAAGCAATTTCAGCTCATCACCTTTTTCGGTTGAAATTAACGACACACCCTATTAAACCCTAATACTGATACTCATAACGTTGATAATCGTACAGCCTGCCCGTAACCGAACCCTCTTCAACATCTTTGATGGTCTGTTGATACGCCTGATTCAGCCGAATTAAATTAGGCTTAGCGCTAATTTTATTAAAGCACCTATTCGTCAACGCAGTGTTGGCCCGCACATGCATTAATTACTGAGTTTCCCTTTCTGCGTACCCTTTTCAGGTCTAATTATTTGTACAAACTTACACCTCTGAAACTTAAGCCGCTTAAACGCAGATGTAGCTGTTGATGGAGGCGTTATAACTATAAAATTACAAAGAATTATCATGCATAGATTAAAAAAAAAAATGTTAGGTACATTTTAATGTGTAGTGGTCGCATAAACTTTAGAACAATAATTCAAATTGCAGTTTGATTGATTGATTGCATTTATTATATTTGTGTTAAATTGTTTGATGTGAGTTATTTATTATTTGTTATACATACCCACAAATAAGTCTAGGCTATCTGGTTTTAATAAATAAACCACCATCAATGAACCAATGTTTTTTTCGTGTAACTAAACATGTTAGGTGTATTTTTGTAATAACTGAACAATGTGGTAATAAGTTGTGCAAGTTTAAATAAATATATGTAAGCCCCTTCCAGACACACGCAGTGACTGCCTCCTACCTCAGAGGTAAACATCTTAACTGTGTTAACGCTACAGCTTTGGTTAAATCTAACCTGACTTATCCCCCCGGGCGGCGCCAGAAACAGTATAATCTCCAGACGAGCTTAACTTAAGCTGTATCGCGCCATCTAGAGGTACAATTAATTCGTTACTTATATCATTCTCGTGCGGTTTGTTTACGCACGTGAGTAGCTAGGGCAGGGGAGTGGCAACGATGCTCGACAGGGACGAGTAATTGACAGTTTTTTTTCCCTTCAATCATTAACAATAGGGGTCAGTAACTGATTTTAGTCTTTAGCAACGATTGAGTACATACCGCCTGCTTCAAAGTCGAATATTTTTCTTCAAATAAACTTACGAAAAGTGCTTTTGCATCGTCCAAACATTTTTTTACCTACTACCCATTCAGGACGTCTATTTTTTAGCTGTGGAGAAGAATGGGCGCAAGAAACTCCACAACTTTGATATAAGTAACGACATTTATAAAATTATATGCCGTTACCAAGTTATACAAGTTTAAAATAACTTAACAATATTTTAAATTAGAAATACCTTTTTTATGTTAAAAGGAGGCAAACGAGCAGGCGGGTCACCTGATGGAAAGTAATCACCGCCGCCCATGGACACCCGCAAAACCAAAGTAATCGCAGATGTGTTGTCGGTCTTGAGGAAGGAGTTGGATCTTGAGGAGGGAGTAGGAATTGGGAGGGGGGAGGGGTCAGAGATGGGCCTCCGGTACTTTCACTCACCGGACGAAACACAACAGCAACGAATGGCATTGTTTCACGCCGATATTCTGTGAGAGGGTGCTATTACGCCGGGCGAGCCGGCCCATTTCGTGCTGCAATGCAGCGTGGATCTACCATTCAGACAGTGTCACTCATTTAGCACCACCCAGGAGTCACGTGTAGGGTCTCAAGGGTAAACCTATGGACGCATGTAACTTTAACCCTAACCAACTTGTAGGAGTGATTGCATCATTTTAAACCCATGCTGTTTTGTCTTCAATGTAATCAGACACTTTGTAATAGGCTTTTTAATAAAGCTTTTAATTTTTTGGTGATTTCAAATTTATTAATTGTCAAGTTTTTGAATATTACTCGAAACTTTATTGTAAAAACGTACACACAGGCCTCTAAATGAATTATTTACTTTGTGGAGCCTAGTATAACTTATTATAAACCTAGTATACTTCTTAGCTGTCATACCGTCCTTCACTACCCTCAGCTCCCTCATTACCTACGTTCCCGTTTCGCTCATTTACCCGCCACTTCCCGCCCCAAACGGTCTTGTGACACGAGAACCCTTCTCTATCCACAATCCAATTCGAAATTTTTCCACAATTCTTTCACCGTATATGCAGCCAGATTGTGGAATAGACTGCCCGCCAGCATTCGTGAGAGCCCATCAGTAGCATCTTTTAGACACAAATTGAAAGAGCACTACCTCTACAACTTGAGCAGTAATCAGTAACATCATAATAGTTATAAAGTCAGATGATAATATCTAATATATAAAATTCTCGTGTCACGGTGTACGTTATTGAACTCCTCTGAAACGGCTCGACCGATTTTCGTGAATCTTAGCGTGCATATCGGCTAGGGTGGAGAGTCGGACAACATCTATTTTTCATCCCCCTAAATGTTAAGGGTGGTCCACCCCTAAATTTTTTTTAGATTTTTGAAATTTTTCCAATACAAAATGATTTGTTTGTAGTGTTGTCATGGAAACTGTCAAAGCGGTACGAAGTCCGCCGGTCAGCCGCCGCCAGCTAGTGTATATATATATATATATATATATGTGTGTATATGTGTATAGGTAGGTATGTACGTATATATATTATAATTATTACCTATTAGTACCTATTTATTTATGTTATGGTCAATAATTGGTCCCGCAGACTTGCTTTTCCAACTACAGCTAGGGTTGGCTGGAAGAGATCTCTTTTAGAGATAAGCTCACCCTTGGATATGTTTTTTATAATGTAATTTATTCTGTAATTTCTATGTACAATAAAGGATTTATAAACCGTAAAATTTCAATGAAAATCTTTATTATCTTTTGGCGATGAAAATTGGGCAGCGCTAACTTTGAGGTCCCGGGTTCGATTCCCGGTAGGGTCAATGTCGAAAACGAACTTTTCGATATTGTGTCGGGTCTGGGTGGTTGTGGTACCGTCGTTGTTTCTGATTACAATGAAACGAGTGCTTTAACTACTTACCATGGGAACAGAACAATGCATGTGATGTTGTCTCAGTACAAGATCTCCCGCCCAGAGTTGATTTACGAACTGAATAAATGATTTTGAATTTTGGATTTTGATTTTTTTGAATTTTGTGTCATTTTTTTAAACTATTTTATTTACTATATTTTTGAAAAGTTAAACCGAATCGTTTGCTACATAACTCATTATAAAATAATACATGCCACCAACCTTTATTCGTTTAGTCTAGTAGGACCTGCGGTGCGACGGGAGTTCTTGAGCTGATGATGGTGCTGCGTGACCGATGACGTCACAGATACAGTCCAGTCGAAACGACACGAAAGTGTAGCTCCACATTTAGTTTGGATACGAAATTAATCACAATTTCATGAACACAAGCACAAATTAATATAAACAATTCACGTGTTGGTGTATAATAATTTATTCCAGACTGTTCTTTATATGACAGGTATACCCTCTTACAGGAGGCTGGTCTGCACTTGCATATTTTTAGTATTATTCACTATAGTTTGACTTTGTTTTTCTTAACATCCATCCATTACATCCATTGTAATTGTAACGGACATCCATTGTTGAAAATATAAACATAATAAATAATTCAAATTGTGTTGAAATTTTAATTGTAATTATCTTAATCAAATAATTGTATTCCTAGTGTGATTGTATTCTGTTTGTATTAATTTAAATTATATTGTCATGTCCATAGTAAACATTTTAATCTTATAATATGTCAAATTGTTATTTATTAATTTAATTTATTTCAATAACATAATTTAAAATATATTATGTATGTACTAATCTTAAGTTTATTTGTTACTAACCCTAATTATAATTATTATTAAACAATTTTTTACTTTTACTATAGTACTTGTATTTTAGTTTTTTTTATTTTGTTTTTTACATGTTGTGGTTGTCTTATATATTTTTGTGTTTATTTGTCCTGCTATGATAGGGCATTTTCCAATATTTTTGACGCTGTAAGGGAGAAAAGAGCTGGACACTTGCTGAGTTTCTTGCCGGTTCTTCTCAGTACAAGATCTCCCGCCCCGAGTAAACTTACGAACCGATGGCATAATGACATTCACAAGAGCTACTTGTACTATTACTATTACTACTATTTTGAATTTTGAATTTTGAATTATACAGTTTATTAAGAATTGCGAACTATTTGCATCACAACCTAAATTTTTGTCGAGTATATAATCATTAACTACTATGTCCTAGTATTCTAGTTTAGAAGTCTCTACTATGTGTAAAGAGCAATGTTTAGTTAAATTTTATTATCATCACCTCATCGATCAACAATTTCTTTCGTAGCTTAAAATACAAGGTTAAATCTCCTAACAGTCTTCAAAAATTGTTCAAACTTTAAAATGTAACATTTTCACGCGTTTATTTTACATATTATTATTATTCTATACGTCCGTACATTAGGTATTCAGAGAGAGTGGAGTCTCTGTGACCATGCAGCGTGTTAGAAGAGCCTGAGTAAAATAATATGCTAAGTGGACGCGTGTAGATCCATGTAAAGTGATCCATACTAGCGTGGAGTTTGCCTACATTAAAGAAAACATATGCACTGCTGCTGGCGTAATAATATATTTTATTAATATTTGTTGATTACCTCCTAAATAAAACACGGGACCTTCGGGTCAAGCGATTTGCCACTCCGCCACTGGGGCGTTCGGCGCTCAATGCGTCCTATGAGCGTGGTCGTACCGGTAGGTAGCTTACCGGAGTTGTTTGTCCCTTCTGTTTTGGTGTTACGTCTTTTATTCTTGTTTATTTTGTTTGAGTAAGGTTTTTATTTATTGTCATCAGCTTTAGTAGTGTTATTTAATTAAACCCGATTTTTCAATTGACGGATAAAACTTATTCGTTTGATAAAGTATTAGATGACTTCTTGGTGGGAAAGTGAAGAGTCATTCATGTCTGCGGTTTTGTTTTGTTTTCTAAAATTTGTGTTATATCGAATATTAATGTGAAATAATGGTGGATTAACCGTTTAGTAAGTGCACATGAGTGTTGGCAAATGAACAAAACAGTGCAACTTCACTTTTCAAATTCTCTCAAGAAGTCCGCCCGAGGAAATTAGTAAAGTCCACATCTTTACTGAGATACTCGAGGGGTTGGGGGGTATATCATTCTCACTTCTCACTTCTCATTTCTATTATCATTTATCATCATCATACTAAGAGGAAATATTGTATATTTATGTATTACTTGTAAGAAAAATTACTTTGACACTGGCTAAATGTGCTAATCGCACGAAGCCATAAACTAAAGGGAAAAAAAAGTATTAGATAACTATTTTAAAAATGTACTGTCATAACATGATTTTTCTTTTTAAACAATATATATTTTAAATATTATTATATATTTTAAATATTTTTATTGCGTAATACTTTATTAGAAGGATAAGTTTTATCCAATGACAAAAACACAAATGTTGAAAAAATTTCCACGAGCAGGATTTGAACCTGCAGCCTTCTGACATACCGGGTCAGGTGCTCTTCCAATTGAGCTATCGTGGATCTAACCAGCCCGCCGAAATTATTCAACACTATTTACTATTTTACTTTGAAAGCCAAAGGCGCCAATTCAATGTCAACAACTACCGTTTTTAACATCTGTTCACAATATTTTTACAAATACTAAAGATCAGTTAAGAAAGAAGAAGAAGAGTTTCGGCGGGCTGGTTAGAACCACGATAGCTCAATTGGAAGAGCACCTGACCCGGTATGTCAGAAAGGTGCAGGTTCAAATCCTGCTCGTGGAAATTTTTTCAACATTTTTGTTTTTGTAATTTGTTTCGCAACAAAATTTGCATTAAAATTATATAAACAAAACAAAAACATTTTATCCAATGATTGAAAAATCAGACCTTAATAAGCTAGCTTTTTTCGGATTGTGTGTTCATTTTTGTTGTCTGCTTGTATCAAGTGTCAAATCAAACTATCAAACTGTCAAACATTAGCGTCCTTTTGTCATGAAGCTGTATTCTTGCTTTGTGGTATAACTACAGCTTTGTGGTCTCGCACCAAATATTGGTCCGAGTTCGTGGTAGTTAAACAGCTTCTTTCTTTTTTCTTTCTTTCTTTTAGTTGATGGCTTCGTGCGATTAGCACATTTAGCCAGTGTCAAAGTAATTTTTCTTACAATACATAAATATACAATATTTCCTTCTAGTCAGTATGATGATGATGAATGATAATAGAAATGAGAAGTGAGAAATGATAGACCCACCAACCCCTCAAGTATCTCAGTAAAGATGTGGGGCTTTACTAAGTCCTCGGGCAGACTTCTTGAGAGAATTTGAAAAGTGACGTTGCACTGTTTTGTTTCATTTGCTAACACTCATGCACACTCACGAACACTTAACGGTTAATAATCCACCATTATTTCACATTAATATTCGACATAACACAAATTTTAGAAAATAAAACAAAACCGCAGACATGACTCTTCACTTTCCCGCCAAGAAGTCGTTAAACAGCTTCATGCCTTTTGTGCAATAAATTTTCTTTTAAAATTTCCGTAGCCTATGCAAAGGGATTGAGCCCCGCAGCCTTTCCTTTAGTTTTTTTTTCTAGTTTATTTTTGTATTTATTTATTGATTTTTTTAATTGTTACTGTTTTGCAGCACCACCAAACCAGTTCCGACAGAAGATCAGCGTTGGTCGTAAGGCCAGCATAATGCTGAGTCGGAACCTTAGATGTTTTCTTTTTTGTGTGTAATGTATTGATGTGTTTTGTCCCAAATAAATGTTTTTCTTTCTTTCAAAACGCTTTAACAAAATTTGCTTCGCAGAATTGTAAATTATCAATCAGTGTTACAGCCTACCAGTCAATCGAGTCGTTGATCAATGATCGATCAATGCTACTGAGAGTGAGCTAACTTAAATAAAAACATGTTTTTACTTTTTCTCTCTGCTTACAGCAATTAGGCGAACTGAAATGTGAACGGTCGTATTGAATAACATCGCAACAGTTTGAGTTAACTTTCTGTTTCACTACCCTAATTAGAACTGAAATCAAAAATCTTAGAAAATTTTCGGAAATAGATTCGTATATTGGTATATTTGTTGACGTATGGAGTGATTGGGGGAGGCCTTTGTCCAGCAGTGGACGTTTTTGGCGGAGATGATGACGATGATGATGACGATGATGATGGAGTGATTTGGGGAAAACCTTTGCCCGGCAGTGGGAGAAAATAGGTTAATTTAAATAAAAGGTTCGTAAAAAGTGTTTCATTGCAATAAATAGATTTTTTAGAAGAGTCGTACAATAGGTAATATAACACAAACCTCATTTCGAGATGTTTTCTAAGCTTAGAAAGATTTTTTTCCAGACTTGGCTGGATCAGATTTTTTACCTATTTCTCTATTTTATTGCATGTAATGTTTACCTTAAAATATGCAAAGGTTAAGGAATTGTTGCTTTTGCTTGAATTTTATGTAGCACTGGTATACCATAAATAAATAAATAAACATATTTAATAACCCATAAGTTTCACATCATAAACAGCCTCATTATAAACGTGAAGATTCTCCTCACGTCACTCGTGGCTATCCATCAGGAGTGGTGCAGTTAAACAAACGCTGTCCCACTTCATCCCCGCCCTTATCGCAAAGGGTTACGTCACCCATTCCAATACACCCGCACGTGGGACACATTGCCCCGGTGACGGGTTAAGTTTGCGCCGCCATCCGGGGCAGGGGCTGCACAAAATTTCCATTTTCCACGCGATTTGCCGCAAATTAATGTCCCGAAACCGTCCGCGCCTCGGCAATTTATGACCGGATTTGCATCAACACCGGCTTAGGGTTAATTTTTTTGAGGTTCAACGCTGCTTATTATAATTACTAACGAACATAAGGTGTTGTAATTAGACAATTACCAAACATTACAAGTTATCGGAGGAGCTCGATGGCGCAGTGGTTAGTGTGTGTGCGCCCGGTCTGCGAGTGCTGAGTTAAAGCAAATTTCGCAAAGGCCGGTCATCGGATGAGTAATCAAATATTTATAATCTCGAACTCCTCGCTTCGAAAGGCACGTAAAGCCGTTGGTCCCGGCTGCATTAGCAGTCGTTAACAACCACCAACCCGCAGTGAGCCCGCGTGGTGGTGTAGGGCCCGTTCTCCCTATCCATCCATAGGGAAGGCTCGTGCCCCAGCCGTGCCATCAAAATGAGCTGATGATGATGATCATGATGACAAGTTATCATGCAATGTTTCATATTGCAAGTGTTTTGTTCTGCGTTTTCTTTTTAATCAAACAATGGAAAGTGATTTTCCTACATCTCACTTGTATTCATGGTACCTAAATGATGATAAGAAAGGAGGTGGACGCGCACTGCACCCATTATTATTCCCCCAACTTCTTGTTATTATTACGAAATACAACAGTTCGACAACAGACTTATACTTAATGGTGGACTTAGAACAAGCCTAAACCGAATACAATTAATATTTACTTAGTCCCTTGACCTCTGGGTCAGAGATCAGTAATACCTAACTTGTAAGCCACGCAGGCGGCCCTTCCTTATTTCTTTTACTTGAAGGTTATATTAATCATAATCAGTCTAATAGGGATGACCTGACCTGTTTATTTTTTTTAAAAGTTTGATTCTAAGTTGATTTACAAATAATCACCACCAGCCCACATTTGGACAAGCGTGGTGATTAAGCCAATACCCATCAATTGTAGTGTAGACTAGATTTGAATGATGGAGGCTTTTGCCCAGCAGTGGGACAGTACTTATAGGCTAATTACTAAGCAAGCATCACAGTAGCAAGTTCTATTGAATTTGTTAGCAGCGCACCTGCGCATTGGGCAACTTCCCGCGGTTTTCCGGAGTGCTTGTATACTCCAAGCTCACTTTCAATTGACTTTACCGATTGAAATGCATGGACATATTGAAATTGGACGGTTGCTCGGTGAAACAACGTTTGCATGGTTGTTGTTTGAATTCGGCAGCAGATATGATTTGAATTGGTGCAGCTGCTTCACAGTGTATATCTACAGTCAGCGAAAAATGTGGCTGAACACTTTAGTACTTTGTCAAAGCAAGTAATGTATCGAACAGTCGCTTGTCCACGTCTAATTATGTTATTAAGACACGGGTCTAAAGTGTTAAAAAACTTTTTGTTTTCGTTTTACTCAGTGGTATTTAAAATAGGTAATGCAGCATAGAAGTTATCCTGCCAAGCCAGCCCTCTTGCCAAGGTTTTACAAAACACGGGGTTATTCAAGAAACTTGTCTATTCAAAAAGCATCATAAGCCAAGTGCGGATTGGTGGTTGTTGACGATCATACCAGTGCAGCCGGGATTAACGGATTTACGTGCTTTCCGAAACACAGATAAACTCGAAATTATACACTTTTGATCACCCATCCGATGATCAGCCTTTGCGAAAGTTGCTTAACTTCAGTAACTGCAGACCGAGCATGTTATAAAAAAACGTTTACCATGGCGCCCGTCGAGATAAAAATAAAAAATAGGTGTGTGATAAAATGTATGAATTTTTTTTTTAAATAAATGGCGGAGATATTAATTTTTAGATCTAAAGTTGATATTCAGATTAATTTCCATCGCATTAGGAGATCATTACGTTCGGCTGTTAGCGTCATTAGTTTAATCCATCGCTTCGCGGTTGTATTAGCGTGGATCCTATTGACTTTGTCGGCTCGTCGGTGACAGATATATAGCATCGATCGCGCAGCGGCTTACGCGGTTGGGTGGCGATCTTAAAAGTTAAACATTTTTTGCAATTATCGTTTAGCGGATGAGTGACAAAATTTCAATATCTAGAGCTCCCTTGCTTCTTTGTTATTGTTACTTTTATTAGTAAAAGTATTTTTTTCTTCATTGCCTTTTTAACCTATGTCAAAGTTTGTTATAAACTGTAATACCCAAGGACGAGTAAGTCTTGTAATTTTTTTTGATAAGCTTTCAATCGATCCCCTGTAAGGAACAGATTAGTTAAAGTTAAATTAATTTATGAAAAACTCATCCTTGGTCTGTTCGTTTTCATAATTTTTCATAGTTTTAATATCATACTTATTTAGTTTTGTTAGCAGTGTAGGGTTATTTCAGAAAGGGTAAATGATACAAGTATATTCAATCACGCGCATTTTATTAGCCCGATTTCGGTAGCTAGGCTCTCCTCTATTTCTCAATTAATTACACATTAATTGACAATAATATAAATTATCCTTACAATTAGGGGTACAAAAATAAAATGTAAAAAATTACTAACTATCTACATATAAATACGGGCGAATGTGTAATGATCAAATTCACTAAAGTAACAAACATATTTCGTATAATATACTTAATCAAAGCCGAAAAATGTACAGGTCCAATGAAGCGCGTGACTTATACTGGTATCTATTTATGTTTGTTTAATATCCGGGGCGAGTCGTCTAAATGGTTCATTAGGGGAAGTTGCAAGCTAAGGAAATTTGTTTGAATGAACTACATCATTGAATTTAAAATTAAGATAAAGGCTCTATTATCATATTAGCGGTCACTCTCAAACCGGAATCACATACGGTCAAATCTTACCTTGCAATCTATACTTTGCTACCCAAATTTTGCTACTATACCCCGTGTTGTTTGTTTTTTTTTTATTTTAGAAATAAAAAAGAACAAAGTCCACAGTTTAAATAGTTTGCAAAGATTTGCAAGAAAGTGCACAATTTATAACGTACCTAATTTATTCAAACAACTCGGAACACTGATGAAAGTAAGTACATACATATATATGTAGCATATTGTATTACTATTTACTATTATAAACTGAACGGTTCAACCTCAAAATAAGAGATAAGATCTTGTTCTACGAATTCAGCAACTTTTAATCAAGATTTGGCAGATTTGATTTAACTTAGTTATACATTGATACAGTTTTTAAAACGTAATTCGGTTTGCTCCGTTTATTTTTATTGTAAACTTGTAAATTTAAAAGTAAAGTTTATGCGGACAATACACGACGAAACACTTTACATGGAATAGTACGGATTTATACCTTTTAATGCTGACGTTTTAAAAGAGTTCGAAGCAAAGTTCGTAAAAATTAAAAGAGTTGTGAATATTTTACAAGGTATGCATTACATACACAGTTCACAATGAAAAGACTGTCGGATATCAACTAAGCGCGCGAATATGTATGTAGCCAAAAGGGATCATAATGCATATAAGTAAAATATGTATAAATAAAATAATTAACTCAAATAGATCCGTATAAAGTTTATAATTTAAAAAAATTGGTTGCCTGTAAAGTCGATATACGGGCGAAAGTTTTACGTGACAACGACTTTGAGTGGTAAAATAATTTTAATGTGAATATTCATTCGTATAGTAGGAAGAAGGATGAAATAATAGTAACAAATTAAAACATTTATTTATACAAAGAATTATATTTAAAACATTAATTTATACAAAGAATCTCGCACTGAATTTCGTATTAACAAAATTTTATTTTTACCTTTACACATACACACGTATTTACCTTTCACTTTTTATGTCTGTCTCTCTCGCTCTTAGGCGGGCTAACCATGCCCGAGTGGAAGGGACGCGTGCCTCTCACTCGCTCTCATTGTGAGCGCATAACGTGAGCGGAGCGTAACGCAGTTTCTTGAAGTGTCACCCGGCAAACCAATTTATAAGACGTTGTCACGTCAAAAGATGCAACTTCATTGGTACCTGTACACGTTTACAAACGACGAAATCCCGCAGTTAAAACACGCAACACTTATTAAAATCACAAATGTTTCAAGGACAATTTACACTTGTTTTTAATTAATTTATCTATCTAGTACAACAAACCGGTATTTCTCTATTTATTTACTTACATCAATACGTGTGGCGAAGTCTTTCTGTCTTCTATAGGTAGTTATCGTTATTATTACAATTAGTTTCTCTTAGTTTTAACGTGTTTAGCTTTTATGCATTTTAATAACAGATCAAAAACTTCAAAGTTCATTTTTTTCACTGATCTTTGATTTTTTATTATACTTTCCATGCTTAAGGAAAATACAAAGATTTTAAACAATTATTAGCAGACATTTTAAAATTCATTTAAATAAACGTTATCTATTTAACTGTCTTACCTTTAAGCATAGAAAGTTTCATCAAGATTGGGGGATCAGTTAAAAAAAAGTTTGAAGTTTGTATGGGAAATCTAAATGCATAGAGGCTTTAACTCATCTGACGACTAAAGACTCACTGTAACACCTGAAGACTCGTAGACGAAAACTCCCCTAGAAACTATTATCATACAGCGTCTAAACTATTTAAAATCGCTATCAGTCTGAATTCAACAACAGTAACTCTACAACTATGTTAAATATATTTCGTTATTTTTTTTTTATCATTGGAACTTATTACTGATGTGTTTTAAATACTTTATAATCTTTCATCGCCATTATTACTATAATTCCTAAAAGCAAATTAATGACTAAAAAAAGAATTTTTGGTTTCGTACTTTTTAAACTGAAAATTTAATGGTCATCATTAGCTTATTAAAGTGCCGTTGATGGGCTTACCATTTGTCACATGAAATTGCAATAAATAAATAAATTAATCAACCTCTTTTTTTTAAATAAACATTAGTTTTATCTTCTTACGACTGTAATATATAACATTTTTGTAAAAATTTAAGTCCCATAATGGTGGTAATTGTAAGTATTATCTAAATTGAAGATACAAATGTTGCATTTGCATTGACGGCAAAATATAGTACTTAAAGATGTTTCGCATAAGCATCGCTTTATTTTATTCGGTTTTCGATTTATCAAACTGCATTCTGTCCAAGGTATTATTTCATAATACCAAAATGCAAATGGAGAACTTAGAAATTCATAAGATTGTGCGAAGAACTCGGCGAGGTAGCGGAAAACATTTTTGGCACGATGCCAGCGCGGTCGAAAGATTTTGCTGATTTTGATTTAAAAAGTAAATGTCACTTATTTTTAGTTTAAAATAAATTGTGGAGTACAATATGATAAAGGTCGTAGCCTCTGTGAAAGAAAGGTACGAATTGCAGATGTAAGAAAGAAAAGACAAAGGCGAATGGAATCTATTGGGATAGCAATTACAACATAATAAATAACTAACTAATCCAATGCCGAATCATTCGACCTATTCCTTTCTAATACCACAAACTAATATCAATGGTATTTGTTTATTAAGAAAAAACCTGTCCATTCTCTTATTTCGCTTTAGTTTCTGCCAGCCATTTCAGACAGATACTAGTTATATCTGGCTTGGTGCCACCATACACTAGTAGGGTTTTCTAGTAGGCTTGGTTATCAATCAATAGATAAGTTTTTCGTTAAGTTCTGGACGCAGGTCGCAGAGTAGGGTTACTCGGGCCTATGGCTTCTTCCTACGTGAATAAGATAGTACCTAAGCTCGGCAATGCAATAGTAAGCCAATGATAAATCATTGAAATATACACGTTATAAATTTAATTTGGTGGTTAGCTATTTAAAAAGAAACGCCTAAAACAATAAATAAACATGTAAAAAGATGTTCTAGCAATTTAAAACATTGCAACATTGTGCGTAGAAGCTTTTATTTAAAGCGCTAAAATATACAGTTCCTAATGAATTTGTGTAAGCACCTCGTATTTTCAGCGCAAAATGCGTCGTTTAAGTGTAATTAGGCAACATTTAATCTAATTTCTATTGACCCTAAGCAAAATGATCTTTATAAAATTTCGCAGCTTGGAACATGTTACAGAACAAACGTATCTCTAAAGAAAAATTTTAATTTCAAAATCTGTAACTTTATATAATCAAGTAGGCACATTTTGGGTTTGAAAAACAATGACTTTAAAGTCGTGTCACACAGACAACGCAATTAACCTTAAGAAATTTCTTATATCCTATAACTACTTACACACTCGAACCCCGATATAAACAATCAACAATGCCATATTAAACATTTATAATTTTTGCTGCTACGTTTTTTTATCCAAAAACATTATTTGTATTCATTCTATACAAAGATATCCCTATCCCTATCTCCTGTGTGACACAACTTTGATACACACAATAAATCTCCTTTTTGAAATCTATTACATTCATTATAAATTAGTTCTGAAGGTATTTACCAAATCCTAATTATCGTATTTCCATTAACGTTACTAAGGACATACATTAAGTTCTTAAAGTATAAAAGGAAATTATTATGTTACTCGATAACATATCCTCTGTTAAAGTACATTAACTACTGTTTCACTCAATCAAATCAAGTGTGTAAAATATCATAGATGTTTAATTGTAAGTAAAACAATTGAATAAGGGAACATTCGGAATAAGAACTTCATTATTCTGATGTAACATGGTACAATTTTTATCTATACGTCACTGCAGTTAAACCGAAGTCGAGTAAAAACTCTAATTAATATTAATGCTATTTATAATTAGTTTAACTTATTATAATCTAGATGTAGCACGTCCATATTAAATAGGCTCTTATTAGTAAACTTTGGAGTCTTTGGCGTAGTTTCACTAAAGCCGGGTTATGCACTAGATAGTTTTAGTCACGATACTACTGTCACTGGGGCTTGAGCAGTCATCCAATCTTTGGTTTTTCAAGTCCTGGAAGAAAATTTGCGTTCATTATATACAAGTAACACAAGCTTTTATAAACGTATGCAAGTAAAAATTATGTTAGGAGACTTATGGTCTAAAATTATTGAAAATTATCACAGCACAAGGAAATTTAAAATCCAGCATCAAGATTAAATTTTACTAGAATCAACCAAAGCTTGAACCCACGACCTTTGGATAACCGGTACAATGCTCTGACCGCTGAGCTACCAGACCATAGAAGACTCGTTGAATTTTTCTAGTAGGTACTTTGTGATTTACGCTGCAAACCAGCGGTATTACGTCACTGTGAAGTCACTACCCTCAGAGGATTCCCACTCAAGCTTCGAAAAATAACATAGATTTTCATTTGTTTTTTAAGAGACGACACTAGCAAGCAGGTGGTCTGTATTCCATTGTTACTAAAGACTAAAATCATTTGCTAATTATCTTCAGTGATAGAAAAAAAATCTCGATCATTGGTTCCTGTCACTGGTGCCACAACCCTTTAACCTAGTTTGGACAAAAAGGTTATCATTATCAGCTCATCTTTATGTCCCCACTGCTGGGGCACGAACCTTTTCTTATAGAGATGGATAGGGAAAATCGGCCGTAAACCACCACGCGGGCCCAGTGCGGATTGGTGGTTGTTAACGACTGCTAATGCAGCCGGGACCAACGGCTTTACGTGCCTTCCGACGCACAGAGGAGCTCGATTTTGGTCACCTATCCGATGAGCGGCCTTTGCGAAAGTTGCTTAACCTCAGCACTCGCAGTCTGGGCGCGTTAACCACTGCGCCATAGAGCTCCTCAAAACACAAAACAAAACAAAAAGTTTAAAAAAATAATAAGAATTTTATCTTTTTAAGCTTCATTTTTGTAAAGAGTTTGTTATTGGCCAGTTTGTTTCATGAACTATGACTGTACCGCACTGAACGGTTCGGGTGTACCGCGGTAGTGGTCGGCAAAGCGCCTGAGTCAAACTTTACCAATCTATTTAGTTTTGTCTAACTTCATCGCGCTCTGACTAAAATTGAGTGTGGACTGTATACTATTTAAATAATTGTACATACCAGAAAATTATAACGTCAACAGAGTCGTACGTTAAAAACGCGGATATAATTGCAAAAATTGAATGTTCGTTATTCAATACTATTGTGCTATCTATCTTGGTAATTAACATCATGTAGTCATGTTTTGATCATTATTGTTTGTTCAATAAGAAAACCCTGTCACGGCTGCCTGGTCAATTACCAGAGATCGACAGACTTTTTGATTTGTTGAATTGACAGATTTGTTAATATTAATAAATAAATAGACAATAGTATGCAATATTGGTGGTTCGGTAACACGGAATAAAATGCACTTGATGGTTAAAAGTGTATATTGTGTCTGTCTCTAATTAACAAGGGTTCATTAATTTGTCAATGGAGTGTGATGCGTGTGTGTTAATACACTGTACACACACTACAAGTTAAGACGTATAAAACAATAGTACAACTCCTTCGCACTCATTCCGAAATGCTTCTTTCGTATATGACCGAAAGTTTAAATTACTAGTGTAGATACTTACTCGTGAAGAGGCTAGCCTCTGTACAACGATTTCTAGTCTGTCGCCCGCCGACGCAATGAGCGGCACCGTCATACAGCAGTCGTACTCCACCGTCCTGGTTCCATTCACCTTGGTACAAAGAAAATTATAAAGAAAAAACGTTATTTGACATTTCAAAGAATTATAAAAAAAAACTCCAGCTCACTTTATGTCCCCATTGCTGGGAACGAGCCTTCCCTATGGATGGGTAGGGAGAACGGGCCATAAACCATCACAAGGGCCCAGTGCGAATTGGTGGTTGTTAACGACTGCTAATGCAGCCAGGACCAACTGCTTTACGTGCCTTCCGAAGCACGGAGGAGCTCTGGAGGAAATCTTTGGTCACCTATCCGTGACCGGTCTTTTTTTTTAATATTACTTTATTTTACTGTCAAAGATTCATAATGGTTGGTAACAATTAGGGTTGCAAAATTACGTAATTTTACCGAAAGTGCCTTTAAAATACGAGTAATTTACGGTAATTTATATAATTTACCGGCAAAATATGAAGTTTTGAATTCCAATTTATTTTAATCCCGCGCACGTAAATATGAAAAACCATTATGCGACGTTGCCGATTAGTGCAATGCAATTATTGACCATATTGTGCGGCGATATGCGCTCTTGCCGTCCCTCTGTCGGTGAGCGACTGAGCAAACGGCCAAATCATCATTATCATCATCATCATCATCATCAGCTCACATAATGATGTCCCCACTGCTGGGGCACATATTTTAGACAAATTCGTACTTGAAATTCTACTCGACATCGACAGTTCACATGTGGAACGCACGAAAACCTGTGATGTGATTCATATCTCGAATATTTTTGGGATTTTTAGTACAAACGGGTCCATTTTCTGTTTTTTAATATTACAAAATTTCTTATATCTGTCAAATCTCATTAATTTCCATTTATTTGTTAAAGAGTAAAAACATACACACTAACATACTCACATCCTTAATGATAGTGTTAGTTAGTGGGTATTAATACGTTTAAAACGTTTTTTACCGAATACTACCGTATTTTACCGAAAAATACTAAATATTACGTAAAATATCGTAAAATACCATATTTTAGCGCGGTAATTTTACCGTTTTACATCCTTAGTAACAATGGAATTTAAGAGCTATTATTAGCATTACAATTAAAATAGTATTATTATTGAAATTAAATTGAAATAAAATCAATTTAATACAATAATAAAAAAAATCTTGTAAAATATTTAAATTTTTTAAAAGTTGCTTAACCTCAACAATCGCAGACCGGACACGTTTACCACTGCGCCATCAAGCTCTTTTTCTATCTATTATAATATTGCATAATATGTATAAACATTCACCTGCAAAATCCTATCGTAAGGCCTCAACAGCCCAACGATGTCAGCCGGACCGCCCTTCCTAATCCTGTTTATATAAACTCCCCGATCGTACAACCCGTCAGATACAGAGAAGCCGTAGTCGTCATAGATGGCGTCTTTGTACAGGATCACGTGGTGGACGGAGCCGCGGGCGGGGGATATAGTGTCGCTGCTGTACAGACCTTTAACAACAAACACGATAAAGGGAATGTGAACAAAGTAGTGTTGACACGGCTCTGTCCCTTGGGGGTAGTAGAGTTTGAGAACGGGCGTCTGGAGAAAAGGTATTGTTACATCGAGGTGTTATGCTATTCATTGACATAATTCTCGATATGGGTAATCTTCCTACTGTAATAGGAAAATCGTTTTAATTAATCATATATTTAAGGTTGATTTTCAAATCTTTACAAAAGTAAAAAAAAAGAAGTAATATTATATGTTAATAATTTAACAGTTTTCTTTACCTGGCACTTCATTTTCGTAGATAGGACTAGTTGAAAACTGAAAACTCGTCCCGGGTATCACCGGTTTATGTGGCGACTTCTGAGGCGTAGTCACCGTGTAAATACCGTTATTCAAGTAATCACTGTCCCAATTTGGCCGTCTATTCTTCGGAGACACTATCCCGTACGGCCCCATCTGTACGTAATCACACTTGCAAGACGACCTCTCCATATTGTGCAGCTGACAGTCCTTCATATTTGTAGTCAGTATTTCTATCTGCTGAACGTCATCTTCCCTCGTTATGTTCTTATTCTTGATTGCGCTATCCGGGATGATACACGTGTTTTCATAGTGGAAAGTTTTGAGAGAGTTGTTCAGCGAATAGTTGGGTAAAGGTAAGTCGTTAACGCTGTACGACGCAGCGGAGTTGAAGTTGGAAGCCATAAGTTTGTCTTCATCCGTCGGGGAGTACGGTTGTCTGTCTGCTATTCGCGTTTTGTCTGGAACTGCGTACTCTATAACTTCAGATGGACCTATGAAAACATATCAGATAATGGAACAATTGTTTAAACGCAAAATACCAAAATAGGACAACCTCAAATTGAGAATACTGTTAAAAGTTTTTGCGAACACTTCTGTTTGGAATAAAAACGATTATACGAATCTTTACTCTTATTTACTTTACTTACTACTTTAACTTGATGTTTCGTCATCGTTTTACAAATACACAAGTAGATCGTTAGTCAAGTAGATTCGTAGAAAGCTTTTTGGTCCAAAATTATAATGATACATTAAGTTAATTACTTGCTACATGTTATAAGATTAATTATTATTACAATTATTAAGATGTGAGAGATCTATTATTTTAATTCCCTTCGCCGGGGCGTAATTTGTTACACGTGCAACAAAAAAGTAACTGTATTAATTTTACAAAAAAAAGCCACAATAATCATGGAAAAGATCAGATGCTAATATTTTTAAAATTTCTAGAGTTGTCACCATAGAAATGTTCTTACCACAATTGGCACTAGTTCTGACCGGAGTATTCTGATCCCATGACTCAACTGCACTATCGTTGGATAAGCCAGGGCTGGATGTGGAATGACTTGAGTCCCTTGCACTGCACTCAGCACTCTCCAATGGTCCTATTAGTAAATTGATGATGAAATTCTGTGATCCCTTATCAGGGCAGGGACATTTCACTATATTTCTATTTAGTGCTATTCCACATAAATAAAATGCAATGTATGCAGTGAGACTAATTTATGATAAAAACAATGAATACTGTTAAAATAACGTCAATAAAAACAGTTTTTTTTTTACAAATTTATCAATGAAAAGATTAACATTTGTTTAGGTGAAATTTTGTTACGTGTTAGTAAGTAAATTTTTCATGCAATTAAGTGTTTACCAATAGACATTTCATATCATTGCTTTAAATTACGATTCAACACACATTCTTTGAGTGCATTATCAAAACAACGTTGTTTTTATCTTCCGCAATGGCTAATGGGCCCTCTTCTCAATAGAAGTGAGATACTCATGAATGAATAGGTATTTTCATGCAGCTTTAAGATATCGTATCTCCGAAAGTACTAACATTTGACCATAGTTTAGTTAGTAAATAATGTTACGCTTAAAAAGCCCTAACCAACGGTACATCATAAATTACTATTGAGGGGTGGGCCCAGACCCCACACATTTGTTTCCCATACTCATTTATTTCATTAAAGTTGCAAAAAACACAATAATAATATTTAAAAAAAAATTGAATATTATTTGTACACATCTTAAATAAATCAAGGGATCACCTGTAACTTTTCTACAAAGTTGCAGTTGCACTCTTTGCCCACTCTGTTGCAAAAGTTTTATAGCTTCTGAAAGTGGCTTGCTCAGAACACTTTCACCATTTATTGTTAGTAATTCATCGCCTATCGCCAACTTTCCACACTTTTCAGCTACACCACCTACAACATGAAATGAATATAAATTCCTGTTTGTATGTATTATCGCTTTGCTCAAGTTATTACTTTGTTTTTTACCTTCAACTAGACCACTCAATAGAATAGGTTGACTTATATCTTCACTGCCAGCAATTGTAAGTCCTAAAGGACCGTTTTCTTGTTTTATCAGTTCAACTGTAAATACAACTGTATTTCCATTTTCATTGCTGCCATGACTTCTTTCACTTTCTTTGGCACTATTATTTGGGCTTTCAGTGTGATGCCCTGAATCATCCCCACTGTGGACTACTGCTTTGATTTCAATATTACTAAAGCTTTGTAACGTTAATTTGGCGTTCTGTTTGTGTATATTGGACCAGTCTTCTGTAAGATCGCGCTTCCGAACTTTAAGAGTGATTATATCTTCAGGTGAGTTTTGTAGAATGTTGAAAGCAGTATCCTAAAATATATTACAATATAAATTAATGGTTTAAACTAATTGATGAAACAGAAAAGTCTAGAGATTAAAAAAACCTTTTTAAGCTTTTGGATGAAGAAATGTGCTGTACGAGTATTAGTTTGTAAGGTGCAGCGCATCGCTCCTAATTGTAGTCATACCAAATTATAAAGGCGTTATAATAGTTCAACAATACATTGATGATAATATTATATATAAATAAGTTACCTATGTTAGTTCTAAAGTTATCGTTAAACATAAAACTTAATCTAGGACTGACCAGAGATAGGTTATGTAATGGTTGACCGTTGATGGCAAGAAGTTGATCTCCTGGCGCTAGTGCACCGCTCCTGTGTGCCACGGATCCAGGTTTGATGTCCGATATCACCATTGGTTCTTCATTACTCAGAAGCTTTTGTTTACATCCTAAAAACAATTGGATTTAGATAAGATATGGTCTTTTTAATGAATTGTAGTACGAAATATTAAATATATTTTTCATGTCAGTAAAGTATTATTATAAAAGTAATAATTAAAATTAAAGTTTTCATAATGCAAGTGACACTGAACACGAAGCTATAAAATTTGGAATAATAAAGTAACTATGTCGATATCAGATTCATATGAAATAATTGATGTTGGACACATAACTACAAGAAAAGTATTTAAAATAAAGAGTTTATTTAATCATTTACCTGTTATAGTAACACCAAGTCCGGCTGTTGTTTTGGCCAATTTAACATTGAATACGCCACTAGAGGCTTCTATTGTATTAGGCATACTGAATTCGACGTTCAATGTTAAATACTTGGGATTGTGCGAGTCATTTCTCCGTTGTAATATTTCATTAGCTACGTCTACCGTTAAGTTCTCGTGCCCATTGATTGACATCACCCTGTCTCTTATTTGAAGACAACCGGATCTGGATGGAAGGGAGACAATTATAAAATTAAATTGAAAAGCTAAAGATATAACACTTCACATTTATATAAACTAGTGGTCGACCAGTCGTCGAAATTCGTCCGTAATTTTTTTATAAGGCTGCACGGATTGTGTCCTAAGCTATGAAAAATTAAAAAAAGATAAAATTTGAGTTTGAACTGCAATTGACAAATTTCGGCCGCTCCTCTACCATTTTTGAAATTTTTGAAAAATGTATAAAACAATGTTTATTTATTTTATGTATTTTTTATGCATAATTTTTGCACTCCTTCTCTATTATAATTTATAAGTGTGCGAATTCATACTCCTCCGTCCGCGCAATTTTCTTATAAAGGGGTACAAAGTTTTAGCTTCACGTGTTAATATATAGATGAATGAGATGAGACACAGTTAACGAAGCTTTGGAAAGTTTGAAATAATTTCTATTTATAAGTTGTAAATAAGTGCTTTAAAAGCTTACTGTTTTGGTTACTTAATTGTTTATAGAGCACCTGTTTTCCATGGCAATAAGATATATGTTCCGGTCCCTCTTACAAGACTTATAAATAGTCACCTGATTATTGTAAGTATCGGTGCTACTTGACATGAGAAAACATATTTTTGTACTTCCCCATAGAACCTCTACACATAAAAGGTCTCTATTTTTCTATTAGCTGCTATAGAAATTGGGATAAAAATTTGCCCTTTGAAATGATTAGATTTTGCTACAAACAAATTTTGTTAGATTAGTTATCAAATCAAACTAGATAATTCCAGAATAGAAAGCTTAATTGATTAGTGCTTTACTAGGAATACCATCAAAGACAAGATATTCAAATTATACTTTTCAATCTAACAACACCTGGAACCGTTCAAAAATCAATTTAAACTTGATCAATATAAAAAGTTTTTTAATTATTTTGTTGTAATTTAAAAAAAATATTGAATTTTTATATATTTAACTTTTATAAAACTATTGTTTTCTAAAGTTTACGCGAACACTACACATTGAAATGAAACAACTTTTACGGATCTACTCGCGTTTATTTTACACATTAGTTTTAATTAATGTTTATCCTGACGTTTCGAACCCTTTGCAGGGTTCGAAACTACTAATGAGTAAAATAAACGCGAGTAGATCCGTAAAAGTTGTTTCATTTCAATTTTATAAAACTAATAAATAAAATAAAACCTCTATAGTTCGTTATCCTTTTCACTCGTCCTAATTGTAGAAATAATTGCTTTTTGGTCAGATATGGCGATTCTTCAATTATAACCTTAGTAAAGTTCGGTTTTTGTTCTCTTTCATGAAACTAGCGGAGAATTTATGAGCATAAACTCTTTACTGAGAGTAACAGGCAGGTAACACTCAAATCTTTGAAAAAATAGTTTTAGATTCATTCAAAGTTTCTTCTACACGTGGAAACTTGTAATTGGCCCGTGTTTAATACAATATAGATAGATATTTCTATAATGTCCTCTGTAAATATTTTAACAGAAGTTTTATGAAAGTTTTTCATTGAAACATTCAAAAATCGTTTGCTGTTATCTATATGATTTATGTTCTAAAAACTGGTGATAAGGCATTTCTCATGATTGGCGCCAACACCGACTTTCTTTTTTTGTTTAAGAGTTTGTAGTTATTTTAAGTTTTATAATTTATAGTTATTCAAAGTTAATTTCTGTGGTGTTGCAATACAAGTACTATCTATCTTTTTCTATTCTAATCGGGTAAGAACCTTAATCTCACTTGATGATAATTGATGATAAAGCCGAAGGTAGCGGTCCACTTCAACCGGAATCTCAAATATTGAAGAACTGGTTATCATAGATCTAAACTGTCAAAACACTACAATACTACTAACATTTATGTTATGGTGACAATTATGTTTAAGGTAAAATGGTGGTAGGTAGCCAGGCGGATTTAAAACAAGCCCTTTCAAATAAATTTTGTAAAAAAATTTCCTCACGCTAGTGGTGTTAACCACTAGACCGCAGAGGCGGTTAAATAATATTAATTTTTGTGGTGTTGCAAGTATAACTATCTGTCTGTCTGTCAACCTTTGGCGGAGCAGTGCCTTCTTATACAGAGTTGTTAGTCTAAAGGGAGGCTCCAGCCAATACCAAAATTTGTACTATTTTAGATAAATAAATATACATTTTTAAATCTATCTATGTAACTCTCTGATCCATTAACTAACCTGTAAGCTGGTGACTGAGCGGCGACATGCGACACAACCAGCGTGGCATTCTCCTCATGGACCGCCAACCCACTGCTCTGGCCCGGCGGCACTTCCAGTTGAATATTCAGCGATTCCGTACGGCACACGTTCAAGCTCATGTAGTTTTGTTGACTGTCTGTTGGGTTAATTAACTAGTCGTATATTTACATTAGCACAGTTGGGAGCTGGCGACAAACACTGATTTGGGTACGGACCTAAACAAACTGAGCGTCTTGACCTGTCCTTTATCTCACTCGTGTCTTTTGTTTTATCCTGTTTGTTGGACGGTTGGCGGTTCAAGGCCCTTCAATATATTATTATTTGAAGGTAGATTGTTAAAATTGATTTTGTTACATTTATTATATGTATTTGTACGAAATAAGGGGACTATAGAACGTAAGCTTCATACCAACGCGCTCGAGCAACGCACACATAGACAACCTCTCACGGACACGGAATCTCACAACAGCAGCGCTCGGGCTTGTCTGAGATAGTTCGAGATTTTACAAGTCATTTTAATTTGTTTCTCATGAATTGTTTAATTTATTATATAGTTTTACAAAGTAGGAATCTGTAATTGGCAGTAGGTTAAGTATACAATGTAATAACTTAGTTTATAAAGTGCTGTAGATTCTGTGTTCATAAAGAAATAAATAAATAATATATTTATTTTTTAAAATGCTGTATAAAATTTATAAAATACAGTGAAAAAATGAAACGCCCACCCAACCCAGCCAGGAATCGAGCCTGGGTCTTCCGCAATCCGGGCGGCTGCACTAACCGCTATGCTACCGGGAAGGCTGACGTAAATCTAGTTTAGTTTTGTCAATTTGTAATGGAAAGTGTCTTTATAGGATAGGCGCGGCATTTCACAACATTTATGACGCTGTAAAAAAAAGGGAAAACCACCCTTGCTGGGTTTCTTGTCGGTTCATCTCATTACAAAGCTTTCCACAAGGTGCCTTTCTTTACGCCTCTTTTGAAGGACCATATCATAGGAAGGAGCTTCCGTGAGAGCCTTAAATTTTATAAATAGTTCTCTGAATATTATACAAGTTTGAACAAAGTAATGAATTTCCAGATAGTCACGATATTTCAGTTGTTGGCCTGAATTACATTCGTTAACACTATAGCCTTGACATTTGGCGTTACGAAAAACAATTTTCGTACACAACCTAGCGACGGGATATCACGATCCAATCAAAAGTGTTATAAATGAATTCGCTTGTTATCACTAAAACGTTCTTCTTACAAAATAAATATTAGTGTTATTTACACAAAATAAATTGTCAGCATAACGTGATTTGGAGAAAAGTAAATTACAGATTAATCATTTTTTATTTACTATAAATACCTAATATCCGCTTCAGTGGCTGAGTGCCAAACCACTCGGCCTGGTACTCAGTAGTCCTGAGTTCAATTCCCGGGTCAGGTAAATTGTGTTTCGGACTTTTCGATGCATAGCCCGTTGTGTGGTCACTAAACCCATTTGGCAAGCATGATTGATTTTAGAATAGAGATTTACGTCCAAACACATTGCAACGAAAATACCGATTTAATTATTTAAAGTGAATATTGAAATAAAACAACTTATACGTATCTACTCGCGTTTATTTTATACATTAGTTTTAGTTGATGTTTATCCTGACCTTTTGCAGGGTCCGTGGTCACAGGGAGGCAAGAGAGTAAACGCGAGTAGATCCGTAAAAGTTGTTTCATTTCAATGTGTAGTGTTCACGTAAACTTTAAAGTGAGTAATCAGTGGCTTACCGTAATCGTCCTGCAGGCCCAATTTTGGCATCGAACTCTGCCTGTAATTCCTTTGACGGTGCTTCTTCAGGTTAAGAGTGCCAGATATAGAATTTTCTGTAAACAATACGAGAGCAGTTAAGCTAATTAAATGTTTTAAGGGAAAACATGTGCAAAAATAAAGATTATCAAGCGCATTTTCTCGATGTTCTCATGTTATAAATACGATCTTCAGGAGACTCTGTACTTAGGCAAATATAGACTCTTTGTGACGAATACAGTGCAGATGCGATTAAATTATAAAAAGTGATGAGTTATTAGGGTGTTGCCGACCGACCAACCAACCTTTTTACTTATTTTTTTGTATTTTTTACATGTTTCTATTGTTTTTAAAAAAAAGAAAGACAGTCACCTTGTAAATGCCAAACAGATATATATAATATATTAAATTGTTATTCTCAGAGTTATTGTCGTGTTTGCTTACGTTATCATACGTTTCAAGGGTTTTAAAATAATTTTAAAAAATGTGTACAATGGAAGCTTTAGAGGTTAAAACTGTGCCTGTGTGTTACAACCGCTACTTTCTATCGCCGCTATTTTGAATACTTACCCTAATCCAACATTGAGAAAGTTGAGTAACACAAACGATCGTTACCAAAACGCGCAAGCCCAATTTAACTACTTTCGTCGGACCTAGAGCAAGTTCTACGTGTAATTTAGTAATGTACCCTTGAATCATTTATACACAGCTGACAAAACAGAAGTTGAAATCTATGTTAGCTAAAACAGGTTAAAGACCTGTAACTTCAAAAACAGAGGCAACATAAACTCAGAAACTCATCAAGCCAGTTCAATATCAGAACACTTCAGAGTCTTGTTGGATCTGAATTGAACAGAGTCATTTATTAACCGAGGCACATTATAGACATCAAAACTTCAGTCTTTTGAGTTATACGGGAGAAGTTTCATGTTCATACGTACATTAATAAGCGTTTGCTCAAGCGACGAGCGCAGCGGTTTGTGGAAATGTTTTGTGTGTGTTTGGTACGACATTTCTCTGCGGTAGTTATAGCCTAGGGGCCTTACAAATAAACAAAGAATTAGCTTGGAATAGTTATTCCGAGTTTTGTCTCTTTTACTCTAATCTGAAATGAAGTTTAAGGAACAAAACACGGAGTAACTATTCGGAGCTTATTCTCTGTTTATTTGTAAGGTGGAGTATTAAAAAGTAGAGAGAAAAATGTTTGAGTATAAACCTGAAAATATGTAGGTAGGAGTTGTTTTAAAGATTTATGTAATTATGGTTATTAGGTTAATGTAATTATGTATGTTGGTACCATACTGCCTTTTGCTAGTACTTATTTTTAAGGAAGGAGTGGAATCTCCAAACACCGGCTACGTTTGCTTAAATGGAGGCTCCACTCAACCGTATCGATAAGGCTAAAATTGTTAAAGAAAATAAAATTATTTATTATTATTATATATTTTTTATTATTGTATATACGTATTAAATATTATTCCTAAATACCAAGAAACGATCATGACTGTGCAATATTCGGTTGTGCGGACTTTTGCTATTTTTTGTGTCGACGATTTACCAACGAAGTAATTTACGAAAAGCTAACTAACGCGTTTATTGCCATGCTTTTTCTTTTCATAAATTACTGTAGAACACTGTATTGGTAATTGCATTCATTCAAATTTACAATGTTGTTTAAAATCCCAGCGGTACATTTGTAGGCTGATTAAAATAATAGTGAATCTTTTGGAATTTTCATTTCAGTTTAATTTTAAATAAAATTGTTACGTTTTTTCCTTGTAACTTGTACCACACCACTAGTTTGCTTTCAAGTTAGGCTATTCAGAACAAGTTTGCTCCGGGCTGACGAAGAATTAACTTCGTAATCATTACATCTCTCTTTACTGGTACTTACCACAATTACAAAAGGAATAATGAGGAAAAAGGAATAAATACTCAACTCTTTGGAAGAATTATTCGTCATGTGGGAGACATATACACTACATTACATACATTACACTTCATTAACTAAAGTACTATTAAAATAACGGAAAGTTTAAGATAATAGTTGGCAGTAGTGGCCTTTTAAGGTGGCCATCTAGAAGTAAGAATTGGTTCTAGGAATCACTGGATCACGAATAATTACCAAGTAGCATAAAGATTTGCGAGTTTCATTCTATTTACGCAGACATTGATATTTTATGGTTTTCATATTAAAAAACCGAATAATTATCTAGCATATTGAAATAATAACAACACGTACTTATACCTAGTACAATATCGGTATAAAAACCCAAAAACCATGATGGGAACTAATATAAACTCCACACTCAGAACGGAGGCAAACATTATTGTTTTTTTTTCTTGGAGAGAGTTGCTGATTGCTTCAGATGGCGTTTTCAGTTTCATCAGGCTTTTATGGAGGCGGCGAGAAACTTAATGGGTTCCTCAAGCAGTGTGAAACGAATCACCTTCGGAGGATTTCTAGAGGGAACAGCATCACACACTAGTGCGTGTCCCCGTGGCCTACTAGATTCTCCGAGGGGTTCGGATCGGATCGGAACTTTATTGTAAACTGACAATGACCTTATATTGTACAGAAAACACTTTAAAAGCGCGAAACGGCAACAACTCAGTGCCATTTCTTGGTGAAAACTCGAACTAAACTATCATCATACCGCCCACCAAGGACTAAACATAGGTTAATAATTTCAATATGTACAAAATAAAAACAAATAAAACCTCTAGTAAACCTCCCGCTGCCACTGCCATTGCCAACGACGTGTCGCGGGGCCACGTGTAGCCTCGTGAAGCCTCCTTCGCAGGTCTCCAAGTAGCACATAACCTCTTCAGCGGTGAAGCTGTGGCCATCAATGACGTGGTCGTCGAAGGCTAGGAGCTGGTCGCCGGGATGGAGAGCGCCACACCTGAAAAGTGATTATGATGAAGAATGATGCAGCAGAAAAGATGCCTTTTAACAATTTGGGAACTAAAGAGAATATCATAAAATGCCCTTTTATTAAACTATAATATTAGTAACAATGTTTACCCGAATATGATGTAGTTTGGTGAGTGAGGAGTCTTCTACTACACCTTATGGTATGATTCTAAGCAATATAAGTCTTTAGATTTTCCCTAGTTATTCATTATTGTTAAGCTATAGTCATTAATAGCTGGGTATAACCAAATATAAATACAGTTGTGTAGTTATTTTTAGTGAAGAGCGGCTCTCTCCCAATACAGGTTATTGTTTAACTTAAAAGGAGGGAGTCCACCTGTATTTACCAAACCTGTATTTTTTATGAATAAAATATTTTTGTAAAATATTTTTTATAACCTGATTAGAAACTTAGGATTATTATTGGAATTTTAAAAAGCTCTGTAGAAAAGGAATTATTAAAAAGGTTTTTGCTTACCTGTCACTAATACTAGCTGGCAATATACTGTCTATATAAATCGCGTTGGACGTCCCAACCCTTTGGTAAGTGTCCGATCCTGTACTGTACACATCATCAGAATACCTCTGATTGGTGAGAAACAAGCCAAGGTCTTCGTTACATGGCCTTTCTATCTCTATAAGAAGGGGACCAGTTGCCAACTTGACTGACTCCATAATCGACACATCGTATTCTATTGTAAGACTTGTCACTTGTGGACAATTTTGGAGTATTTGGTGGACGTCGGATAACGTCTTGTTCGTCAGTGATATCTGGAAATAACACATGTACATTTGTTACTACTAACTACTCCTAAGTTATTTACAAAAACTGTACTTCGAACTGGTCCTTAAAATCTCGATGACATTATCTTGCGTTGGCCATAAGTGCCTCTTGACCCAGTACGAAGAAATATCGATATCAAAAGCGTTGACTCTTCCAAGATATTTGGTGCGAATAAGGTTGTACCTAGTAGCAAAGCGTTCCAAGAATCAGCCTAAGGAAGGACTTAGGCGAACGGATGATTGTGGCACGTACATACGTACATTGCCAAGTTATTTGCTTTATGCCGTGGTGTATTAGACATTGCGTTGGTACGTCGGGATCTAGGATACTAGGAAAGCTACGCTAATAGCAAGTCTTGGTCAAAGAATTGGTTGGTACTGACAAATGCTGTGAAGTGAATGTTCTTTGAGACTTCGCTATGAAAGCAAAAATTTAAAGTTAACTAAGTATTCGTAGTGGTGGTATTAGAATCACGAATTTTCAAAAATGCTTCTAGGATTAAGCTTAATATTTTTTAATTATAATACAGTGGCAATTAGCGAGTTGTACCATTTGTATCGCGAAAGACAAAGACTTAAAACAAAAAAATCAAACAAACCTATAGCTCCAGCTTCAACTTGAAAAAAAGGGAGTAAACTAAACATGTCTATGGGGCAACATGCCTAAAGCTATGTGCCTTAAATTTTTCGAGAATCTTATTCACTTATCAAGACCTATATATATACTCACATGATCCACTTTCAACAATCTATCTCCAGGCTTGATTCTGGACGTATTGTAGGCCGCTCCGCCCGGCCTGACATGCGTGACTACCAAGGGCTGTGCGTCCAGAGACCTGCTGTTCAGCACCAAGTCGGCACTTGGCGCCGAATTCTCCGGTAGACCACCACGGATGGTGATGCCTAACGATCCATTGATTTTCTCCAAGGGGACCTCTGCTAACTTCGTGGTGATGTACAGCGAGTTTTGTGATGCTAGAATAGAAGCAATTATTAGTTTGAGAATAACATACGAGTACATTTAAAATTACTAGGGTAGCATTTTAAAGAAAAAAATAAAGCTTGATATGTATATTTTCACTAATTCATAGTATATTACTGATAGATGTTATGGATGTGTTAGACCAAAACTATGAATAGCATTTTATTATCGGTCATTATTAGGAAGTCATGAAAATGGCCCAATAATATTTATTTAGTCTCGCCGCGTTGAGATCTGAATTAACATTTTAGGTGAGATAACATTTTTGATGTTAGTTCCAAATTCGCAAATTTATTCTAAAATAATCTTTTGAACTGGTTCCTCAATTTAAACTAGTCACGGCCAGAAGCTGAGTCTAAATGAGAACTGAATGGTCGCCCATTTCGGTTTAACATAAATAATTTACATGCTATAAATCATTTTCATCATTATAGTTTATTTATCCATTTTAGTCCCTATAAATGTTTTTCATTTTACTAAGTTCTTATGCGTTAGTAACGGTATGACATTCCACTTTAGCTCAAGTCGATTTATATATTTTGGAATTTTTTTTTGAAAACTCTTTCGCCTTCTATTTGTAACTCTTAAAGTATTTTTGAAACTTAACTATTGTAGTTGCCTTTAGCTCAAAACAATATTTACATAATCGACTTATTTTATCGTTCCATCAAATCCAACTCCATAACCAACTTTCCGTAATCAGGAACCGACGACTGACGTCTATTGTGACTAGAGAATCATTAAAGTTTCGCTTTGCGAGGGCATAGAGATCGAGTTCATTACACGTTATTGTCATATTAGAGCTTTTCCTACCAAACTTGCGGCCAAGTTATTTAATATAAGCCAACTTAGGCTACGAATTCATAAGGGTAGAGGGTGCAGCGGAGGCTTACCAGTTGTTTGGAGCACGCATTGTGTGCTGCGTACAACTTGTTCTCGCAAGAGCTGATCGCTTTAGGTGTTAGACAATCAGACACTGCTGATCAGAATACCGCTGACCAAAACACAATTTGCTATACTCGTCAAAAGGCAGAACCGCTCAAACGGCTTTTCATAATAAAATTGTGACGATTCAAAAGGTAATAAAGAATAAATATTTTTTCATTGCATATCAAGACACCTTAGAAATATATCTATATGTTTAGCGAGGGTCTCGACGGCGCGTCGGCTTATTGGCAACTCAGCTGATGGGTGGCAGAATAAAAATATCTGGAGTTCCCTCGTACTTTGGATTGCATGTTAAACAGTTAGTCCTGGTTGATATGTAAAACTGTTTAACCCATCAACACGCCTTAGACCGATATGGTAGCCCTATCTCCCATGTGCTATTGCGCAGCGTGCACGCTCAAACTGACACTCTACTTAACTCCCACTTTGCAACCCGCTTTTCTTTACTATTTTCTTCACGCTCCACTGTACGCTACGCTATATCATCCATAATTTGCAAAAAATAAAAATTAAAAAAAAAACATAAAACCCGCCTGCTTTAAAAATAATCAATAAATAGAAATTAAACTAAAAAGGCCGGAACAAGATTAAAATTCAATAATTATATAAAGCCAGCGAAATAAATCGAAACAATATCAAACATAGTACTGTATACAATTAAAAATATCAATACGGTAGTCCTTCGAAATCGAGGCACGCACAAAGTGAGAATGATTTGACTTATCATTAAATTGTATGCCTCCAACTGCATGTTATGTATGATGTTGCATACAATTTCGAAGGACTACCGTATTGATATTTTTTATTGTATACAGTACTATGTTTGATATTGTTTCGATTTATTTCGCTGGCTTTATGTGATTATGGAGTTTTTATCTTGTTTCGGCCTTTTCAGTTGATTTTCTATTTAATAATTATTTTTTAAGCAGGCGGGTTTTTTGTTTTTTTTTAATTTTAATTTTATATATGTCTTTTTAGTTAGACAAATTACGTAATCGGTTCAATTAATTTAAAGAGTTTTTAAATTTCTTAAAAACTTAAGTGCATCATATCGTCTCTTACGGTCTTCCGCTCTTACGGTGAAGGAAAACATCGTGAGGAAACCTGCATATATATGGAAGACATTCTGAAGCTTCTCATAATTATGTGAAGTCTGCCAATCCGCAGTGGGCACGCGTGGTGGACTGGCACCCAATCCAACCCAACCCAATCTCTAATGAGGGTAGATCTAAGCCCCTGCAGTGGGGCATAATTAATATAATCGTAGACTGATGATGTATTCTTTTTTTAGCACTACGGTAATGATAATCATGATATACCTTTTTGAAATCCTTGTGTGCCCTCTAATTTGGTACCCATGTTGTAGTATTCGAAAAAAAAAATGTTTTTCACCAAGTCCAATGGCGTCGCACAGCCGCCATGTTAGTTTTTTTTAACGTCACATGTCTAAGAACACTTGGGCAGCTAAGACGAATCTAACGATACCTCAATTATGTAAATCCGTTTTGCGGTTCTGCAGATATGAAGTGATAAAGATTATTACATACATACATATACATACATACAAGATACGCGCGAAAAACAATACCCTTCCTTTGCAGTCGGGTAAAAAAAGGAAACCCCTGATAAAGAGATTGCGTGCGGCAGTGGCAACATTAATATAGATATCTCTAATGTTTTTAGTAGCACTAGTCCGTTAGTTTTTGACGCTCAGCTTCACGTTCACTCCACTCTTCGCTTTACGCTCTGCTTTGTGCTTCACTGCTCGCTCCGCGTCGTCAAGACATTATTTGATGAAGAATGTGGTGAGATGGGCGATTTTAGAACCGATGACAATGAATAGGAGAACTGTTTTGTTTGAACGCCTTTTTTTTAAAAGTAGATCCATATGTGCAGTGAAACGTGCTTTTATCAAGCTAGGTCGTCCAAGAAATAAGCTAAGAGAACTGGTTTTATTTTCGATTTTCATTATAAAACTCTAAAGGAGGAATTCCTTTGCCCGCGTCGAGGTGCTCTTTTATGGAACGGAATACCATTTTAAAGGCAATGTATTCCATTATGATATACAAATCGAGTTTGTGTTATTTGGCTGGCTTGTGCTCAGTATGAAACGAAATTACGTTAACGCCAATTTATGGTTTCAATCCAAAAAAATAAATAGGTAACACAAAAAAAGGTTTTATTTCAGTACTTAATTGAGTGTTTGTAAGTAAGTGTTTTTAATTTGGAGCTTGAGTTTCGAAACTAGTTGTGTAAGAAAATAATGAAAACAAAAAGTTTGGACAGCTTGACATCACAAACCGTAGTAAAAGCTAATCTCCTCGGCCATAGCTGCAAAGAGATTCAAAATGAAAAACTTTAGATTTACTCGTGTTCATTTTGTTTATCATTTTATGTTGTGTGTAGCTACTATGAATTTGTATAACATAAACCAGTATTTGTATTAGATTTATTTTATCCAACTTATTCCTAATCACACCCTTTTGAAAACATCCATTGAAAACACTTCGGTGGTCAAGTGGCAAAGCGTTCGGCCTGTTATCCAGAGGTCCTAGGTACGATTCATAGGTTCAGAGGAGATCTCCCGCCCCCAGTAGACTTACGAACCGATGGCATAGTGACATACACAAGAGCTACTTGTAGCCTAAACTGAATAAATGATTTAGAATTGTATTGAATTGAATAGAGGTCGGATAGTTTTTATGCCCGGCTTTGTGATCAACTAACCTTGGTGAGTGTAGTAACTAAGCTTTGCATAGCATTGGGTATGTATATATGTTATTTATAGGGTACTTTTATCATATTATATATTTTATAGAGTGATTAAGGAATCAAACTATAAAATATGTTGACGCTGTAAGAGACAAAAGTTTTTTTTTATTAGAAAGAAGTAATGCCTTGCCCTTGCAGGTACATCTCAGTAAAAGGTCTTCCGGCCTGTGTAGATTTACGAATGGCATAGTGACATTCATAAGAGCTATTCGTTGCCTAAACTGAATAAATGATTTAGAATTTAGAATTTTAGATTTTTGGAATAGAACTCCTTAATTTAACTTAAAAAAGCACAGAAAAATAAATAGAACATTAAAAACTAAATGCCTGTAAATAAAATATGTCCTCCAAATGTGGGATCATGGGAATGGTCCCAAGAATGCTGGCAACATTACACCTCTGGATTGCCAAGCTAATACGCTGGCAGAGGTTGCTGCCAACCTTCTTATCACCGGAGGTCTCAATAAGGCGAGCACTTAACTTTTTAACCAGCTGCCTTGCCTACGGCCACCATGGTCCCAATGTTTTCACCGCCAACGAAACAAATAAATAATTTCGACTCAGATTTGCGCCGCTTGCAATTTTCCGCCGCAGCCATCACATGAAGTGAAGTGGCACGAATACATGAATAGAGCTTACCATAATTAGGCATGTAGTACTCGACTTCGAGCGAAGCCCTCTCCTCCACATTGTCCAGCAGCCGCAACACCTCGTCATTGGTGAGCCTCGCCGTGGAGATGCCGTTCACGCTGCAGATCCTGTCTCCTGGAGCCAGCCGGTCCGACTCCTGCGCCACCGAGTCCTTGGTGAAGCCCACTATTGAAGGTACGATGCCGGGTTCCGATCGACCTGGGGACAAGAAAAAATGTTTAATTAGTAATGACCCAGGGTGCTTTTCGATATGCACGGGGTCTTGTACTCCCTAAGTCGCCTTAGTTTTACGACACCCCCGGGAAGATCTCTTCCCCGGAACACGGTTTAATAGAGATTTAGGAAACTTAAGGTGGTTTACACTTTTTGGAGTACCCATAAAATCCGTTTTAACAGAGCGTTGCTTGTGGTTGAATACTACAAAAAATATGCATTGGTATCAGAGCTATCGATTTTTGTATGCCTATCACTGTCCGCCATCAAGGGCTACACACACGACGATTCAGCAGCGATTGACACAGGCGCTACACTAAACTTTTTTCTTATATATTTAAACTTTTTACTGTATTGAGTAATAAAGTTATTTTTTATTTTTATTTATTTATTACTTGAATATCCATAAAAATATTCCCTTCGAGTGAAACCTAGAGCTCAGCTGTAGGATGTTTATGTGTCTGGTGCTAGAACCAAGACTATAAAAAGAGTTTCAGGTGATCTTACTTGAAAAAAAAACTTTTCTCTTTTAACTTACATGATATCAAAGCCATTTGCCTAACGCATTCCATTTCGTACACTCATTACCGATGCACACAAACACGAGCATTAAGCTTCGAAACAAATTCTCAACAATTAATCCGATGTAAGGCATCATGATTAACGTCACGGTTAATTAAACGGATAATTAGGTAGCAAGCCAAGCTGTCCAGTGCTAATATAAATACTAAATCAAACTAACGATGCATATGGCCATCGACCGTCAAATTCTGGACGAAGCTCTTTCCGTGTTTACTAACAGTATAGGTAATACTCTACACTCCATCGAGGCGGAGCTGAGCTGGGTAGAGCTGGGTGGAAATCCACTAATACGCCTCGGACCGATCCGCCTCGCTCAGCTCCGCTCAACTCCACTCTGCATCTGCTCGCTCCGCTCCGCCCCGCACCGCTCACCCCGCACCGCTCAGCTCCACCCAGCCCGTGCGACGACGGTACAGTTTTTCTTAGAAACACGACGTCGCTCATGTCTGCTCCGCTAACCGTCATCTTAGAAGAGCCATTAAAATAAAGTGACTCTGTTGGTTGATTGTACACAGCTCGGCTCCGCTCAGTTCAGCTCAGCTCCGCCTCAATGGACTGTCGCCGTTATTCTCGCGTTGTTGACCCTAAGATCCATTATTATGCCTGTAGGTCTTGTCATTATACTAGGAATATCCTTCAATTCAGACTAAACAAAGCAAGGGCCGAAGCATTAGTATTTATGTTTGGTGAGAAAAGTATGGAAACAAAACTGCCTTGTCGAAATTGTGCTATTGGTTGAAACCGCCGAAAACATAGCTGCTCCGTCAGTATGAAACTGGTATTGTATGAGAAGTTTGGTAGCCAATCAGACTTCTTCAGGGTTCGGTCCCCCACCGGCTTTTGTTTTATAATATTATAGTAACTCAACAGTACTGGCTACGACTTCAACGGGACCGTAAAGAAGGATAATGTCGGTGTAGTAAAAAGACCGCGTCCTAAAGACATAACTCAACTAGCAAAAAAGTCGGTTCTGTTGCCATCTCATATTTGAAGTGCTAATAGTACGGGCTAACAAGCAACATGCTTTATCTCATATTTACATAGTAAAATGATAAAGTTATAAGATTGCATTTAATTTGGGGTTCTAAATATAAAATTCAAGTTACAAAAAATCAAATCCGTACACTTTTTCATTTAAATAAAATTCTGTTCGCATATTCGCATAGATTTATAAATATAATACGATGCCGTTTTAAGAAAAACTGTAGATACTCGTAGAAGTATATAGGTACCCCCTATTTTAAGTTTAGGAATTAACCATTTCTTCCATTTAGCGATTAACTAAGAGTTAGATATGTTTGGGGGAAAAACTACTACCCCCCGTATTAATAAACAAAGTGTAAGCTTGAAGTAGTTACTCCGTGTTTTGTTCCCGTCATGTAAACTTCATTTCATATTAGAGTAAAAGAGACAAAACACGGAGTACCTACTCCAAGTTTACACTTTGTTTATTAATAAGCCCCTTAGATAATAACATACAGTTTATAAGTGAGTGTCTGAAGTCTCTGTAACGTTTCAAATATTTCAATGTAATAACAAATAAGCAATAAAATAATAATAAATAATGTCATGTCCATATACTAATAAGTAATACAAAGTGCGTGACTACTTCATTACCGTCAATACACTATACGTATAACCATTTTACTATGATTACGTCCAGTAGTTTCAACCTTCATAAAAGTATCGGCATGCCTCGTAAAATATGAGCAGCACTTCTCATACAGACTAAAAGGCGTAAAACTATAATTTGCTCCACTGAGCCGTAGGATTCCAAGAAAAATAACCGTATTTGTTTTGTTAAGTTTTATCTCAAATTTTGACTTTCATTTACACTTTCTCAGGTTACAAGTCGTTAATGTCAAATGTTAAATACATTTATGAGTACTTAGACACAAGATGCTGTCTAGACTCGCAATGTTATTCAAACAACATGGTAATGTGAAAAACTTCATTGTTTTTAGTGACATACCGTAGTAGGTACCTCTAGGTTTAACTGCCTCTGTGGTCTAGTGGTTGAGACCACCGTTTTAGACCCGGAGGTCCCGAGTTCGATTTCCAGCGGGGGAATACATGTACTCGGATTGGTTGGTGGTAGTTCTTGTTTTCCGCCTGCACGTAAGACGTCTCTAAATATGTCGCCATAATATCAATGTTTGTAGCATTGTTGTCTTCCGGCAGTTAGAGATAAGTTCAGTAGTTGAGAGTTCCGGGTGAAGTGCGCTTCCACGTTCGACCTTATTATCACTTAACATCAGGTGAGATGAAGGACAAGTGCTTACCTGCCCCCTGACTATGAGCTCTTATAGCAGTATTATTGCAGTTGTGGAAAAGAGACGCGAGTAATTCGCCGTTACACGCCTCTCGTTTTCACAACTGCCATAATACTGGTTTATGAGCTCGTGGTTACCCCCTGTAACTTAAAACACAAAAGTAGTATATATTGATTTATATTTTGTTCATATTGTCAAAATTTATATAATTATTAAAAAAATATTTTAGTTTTATTGTATTACAATTTTAATAATATGTACTTGTTGATAAATATCTTTTATAACAAATCTCATTTTACCTATAAGGTCGTTTTATGTAGTGGATGATATATTAACACTCATTCATTGTGCATCGTTTATTGTTTATAACCGACTATTTGTTAAATTAAACGTTAAATTAAACAAAAACACAAATGTTGAAAAAATTTCCACGAGCAGGATTTGAACCTGCACCCTGGAAGTGTATATTTTTTTTAACATTTGTGTTTTTGTAATTTGTTTCGCAACAAAATTTGCGTTAAAATTATATAAACAAAACAAAAACATTTTGTTAAATTAAACGTTTTTAAACAAAATGAATTTATTTATCCAGTCCAAATTATCTAGTAAATAAACGATAATTAGTACCAATATGTCAAAAGGTTGATAATTAATATTTAGCAGATGTCGAAGCGGAGCTCAACAATGCACTTAATTGAACCAAAAAAACATTGATTATGTTGAGTATACAAATGTTTGTTTTGAACCCACACTAACCGTAACATATGTATACAGTAAATCTATTTACGTTGACACATTTTTGACTCATTCATACGGACTGCTTTGTTAGCCATAAGCACGATTTTGCTCGGTTTTTTCTAATGTAAAAAAAAATGTTAGTCATAAGCCACAGGTTTCCCAATAAGGGTTCCGAAAAGAGATCATTTAGTTGGGACGGCTGATGACACGACGAAATAAGGTTAATTACAATTTTTACGACAGCAAAGCGACACTTTATGGGCCCCATCCAGCGGTTCTATTTCCGCATTTAGTGTTAGGGATAGATTGCGGTCTTCCCGATTCTCATCTGTACGGGATTCGGGATACTTTGATGAGGGTAAGACATTTGTTTTTGCTCTGATTTCAAATCTAATTGTTTTTATTGCTGTTTCGACAGACTTAATTGACTTGTTGCAATTTATAGGTATACTATAAATGAAACTTCTTAGGGGTTATGTCAAGAATTGGAAGTTGTTTCGCGTTTTGAGTAATAAGGGCAAATTTAATACCGTCAATATTAATGGCTTATAATGTCCAAGTACAGAAAGTTAAATTTTTAATTACTTTAAAAATATATTTGGTGGTTCAATGGTTATGACGGTTAGTAAAACAGTGACAAATAGAGCTAGAAATCTATCATCTTAATCCATCACCACACCCACCAAAAAAGTATGGTGGTATCAGTTCCAACCCAAAACGAATCAGGTATAAAAAACAAATAACTACATAAATGCTATTCTAATATGGGCAGATTCGCAAATAGAAATGATAACTACAATAAATATATCACGTAGAATTATTTTTAGAAATTTCTTTACTGGTCTTGTTACCTGCTGCATGACATAGTTTAACAACGATGACTCCTAACTATTACATTCCGGCATAAATCTCCTTACATCTTAATTTCGTGATCCTTAAATATAAAGACATCTTTATACAAATAAATAATTTGATACCAATAACTGTAAGCAACAACTATCACAAAGTACCAACAAATCTGAGACATCGATTTCAAAAGTACGCAAGTAAGCTAAACATCGTCGACATTTCCATAGCCGAACAGATAACACAGTTATGCTAATCCAATGGCCGGAGCTGCGTAACATGCAGTTTGTGGTCACAACGACTGCAGCGGTGGCCGTAACAATGCAGTTTGAATCGAGTCCAAAGCTGGCTCGCCTGGTAATGGCGTAATAATAACGGTAATTGAGACGAGCACAACAAGCAATGGATGATTGAAATGCAGATTCAGTGCAAAATTACGCTTTGGAAATCAACCGATAGTTTTGCAAAAGTTCGGTTCTTTTGCCTTTTTTAAATTTATTTAGGACTAGCTGTCACCTGCCCGCTTCACTGTGCAAAAATTTGTAAACAAAATAAAAAAAAATATAGCCTATCATTTGCACAATCTCATGTTCTTACTACATACAAATTTTCATCAACATCGGTCAAGCGGTTCTTGACTTATAAGAAGACATACAGACAAAAAGACAGACAGACAAAAATTTAAAAACTCGTAGTTTTTTTTTTAAATATTAGAAGGAGGCAAACGAACAGGTGGGTCACCAGATGGGAAGCAGTCACCGCCGCCCATGCATACCCGCAAAAGAATTTATTGACGCAAACTTTGTTGTGAAACAAATTACAAAAACACAAATGTTGAAAAAATTTCCACGAGCAGAATTTGAACCTGCACCCTTCTGACATACCGGGTCAGGTGCTCTCCCAATTGAGCTATCGTGGTTCTAACCAGCCCGCCGAAATTATTCAACAATATTCACTTTTTTACTTTGAAAGCCAAAGGCGCCCATTCAAGGGTGCAGCTTTAAATCCTGCTCGTTGAAATTTTTTCAACATTTGTGTTTTTGTAATTTGTTTCGCAACAAAATTTGCGTTAAAACTATATAAACAAAAACAAAAACATTTTACTTAAAACTTAGTTACCTACTTACTCATTGACCAAAAGTCTTGGGACCAAAAGACCAAGAGTCTTGGTCAACGATACAAGAACTCACCACTTCCTGTCCATTGCAGTATTTTACCATGTGATGACATAAAGCTTAACTTACAAAAATAGTACTAGGTAACTAGAACTAACTAACTAAAAAAAAGCCCCAGATCATCCCCATCAGGCAGAGTACCGAATAAGCTAGTAGCATTGCCTCGTTGGATAGCAAGACTAAAAATAATCCAGTAACCAAAAGGTATCTATGCAAATGCCGACATTTATCTGCTCATTTAGATACGTTCGCACGTCGAGAGTCATCTATAATATCGCTGCTAATGAACACTGATTGTCCGTTTGTTAACTAAATATGTAATATTAGCCCTCCAGGTCGCACCAAATGGACTCGTGAATAGATTTGTCCACATTTGGATGAATCTGTCTGTGATTCAGTAAACAGTTTGTGTGGTGTTGATTCATAGTTTTTGCTATTATATAAATGTTTTGTGTTTTGATGTATAGCTATTTTGCAAGAGAGAAACCGATGCCCAGCAGTGAATTGACAAAAGCTTGGTTGCTCTCAGTAGCTCTATATTTCTATCAATAGTCTAGCCTAGATAACCTGAGGTCTCTGATATAACGCTATTGTGCACAGTAATTTTAATAAAAAATATTAATTGACTAGCAACATTATCGACCCACTCGCCATTTAGGTATTTAAAATCTAATAGTGGTCAAGTTACAATTTTAGTTTCAACCTTTATATTTTTAGATATATAGCTTTTACGCGTTCTCCATTTAACATTTAAACTCAGTAGATACTTTATTGAATTCAATCGTGCGTGGTTGCGATGGGTATTATCCTTTGTACGGTATGTATTACGTGAATGCATGTATCAATGTGTTGGCAGCGTCTGAGGCCGTTTCACATGCAAATACGAAGATTTGAATATTTAAGGCCACGCGCGGGATTCGCTTTAGCCGTGGACTGGGCCGGCCTCGACAGATTTAGCCGTGGGATTGGAGATTTTTTACAAGTAGGTATTATACAACTGACGACACCTAGTTTCGATAAAATACTATGGTAAATACTTTTAGTGTGGTTTAATATTGTAGGATAAAAGTGTTCTAGATTTAATTTCTATTGGTTTTAGAAGTAATCGAAGAGGAGCTGAATGGTACAGTGGTTAACGCGCCAGGACTGCGAGTGCTGAGGTTAAGCAACTTTCGCAAAAGCCGGTCGTCGGATGGATGACCAAAAATGTACCATCTCGTGCTCCTCAGTGCTTCGAAAGGCACGTGAAGCCGTTCGTCCCGGCTGCATTAGCAGTCATAAACCACTGACAATCCGCACTTGGCCCGCGTGGTGGTGTATGGCCCGTTCTCCATATCCATCCATAGGGAAGGCTCGTGCCCCAGCAGTGGGGACATAAAAAATGAGCTGTGGAGTTATCTCACAGTTCTAATACGTTTTAAAGTTATTAAAAATGCCTGCTCGATATCAGAAATCGCATCCAGGTTTTTCCAGGGGCCAGCTCTATATATCTGGCCTATCTAGCAGGTGGTCGGCCGCCGCTCCGCTTGTCCGTCCTCGGCAACCATTCTATGAGGGTTTAACTCCACCGGCCATCACTGGTTCTCGCCAAATGTCCATGCAATGCATGCAAGTTGCTAATTAATAATAAGACGACCACGAATCCTTCAAAGGGTTCCAAACTGTAAAATAAACACGACTATATAGATGCGTAAAAAATATTTTATTTGAACTTATAAGAAGTTTTTTAATCGATTTATGATACTAAGCCAGCACATTTGCTCATTAGCAAACGACCTGATGGAAACCACAAAACGTAAGCCTCCATGTCCTGCAAAGAGCCATGAGAAGAGTGAACTCATTTTTGTAGCACTTTGTAACCTTATTTGAAATAAATTTGTGGATAATTAGAACTTTTTATAATAACAAATTTTTCAGATTATAAATAAAATTCAATGTTGTGTTCCTCGTATTCCATTCACGAAGTAACCGGAGGATATGTTACGTGATCAATATATCGTCAGCGTCTGAAGCCGTATCACATGCAAATGGGACAACGATTTGAATATTTGAGGCCGCGTGCGAGATTTGTGCATCGGCCTCGCTAGGTTGCATCTGACAATTACAAGCGTCTAGTTTTGTGGCTTCGTCACCTGGATCGTCATGCCAACTGGATTTGGGAAATCAATTATTGCTATATAGTTTATTTTTATGTAGGGAGAGACCTAAGTTTGACTGCGGATGCTAACGGATTTTTTTTTATCTTTCACGTGCCATGCGAAACTAAGTGTTCAACGGTTTTTAACGCCAAATAGTTAGTAAAGGGAAAAAAATAAAAAAAATATCTTTAACATTATTTACATACACACATACATTCTATCACGTCCTGCTCCCATAAAGGGGTTGTTTTTTTATTTTATTTTATTTTAATAAGGCACAGTAACGGTCTAATTGACAAATTCATTATTAAAAATAAAAATAAAAATAGATAGAGCATATACTTAAGTTGATAAACAGAGCTACAAAAATCCGCATCTACAAAACGATCATTAGACTGATTTTAATGTATGGGTGTGAAACTTGGACGATAACCAACTCTTAGTCGCAGAACGAAAAATCCTACGAAAGATCCTACTGGGACCAACAAGAGGCGATGACGGGGAGTGGAGCCGAAGGTTTAATAGGGAGATAGAACAGCTGGTGTCCGAGCCGAATATCATTAGGGAAATAAAAGCTGCCCGACTTCGCTGGCTGGGGCACGTGGAGAGAATGGATGAAGATCAAGCTGCCAAAAGAGCGTATCTTGGCCAACCATCTGGACGACGCCCAGTGGGTCGTCCAAGATACCGCTAGAAAGATGAAGTTGTCAAAGACCTGAAAGAGCTGGAGGTGCCCGACTGGTCTCACTTGGCACAAAACAGGAAGGAATGGCGCACTTTAATGTCGGAGGCCAAGATCCACTTCGGGATGATCTCAACGCCACATATATCATTATCAAAGTAAGGCTCCAAGTTGGAATAGGTAATCAGTGCTTAACATCAATGTTTGTAGTATTGTTGTGTTCGGTAGCTAGAGATAAGATAGCCTATGCCTTAGTAATTGAGGATTCCGGGTGAAGTGCGCTTCCACCTTCGCCCTTATCATCACTTAACATCAGGAGAACTTACTACCCAGTAAGTTATTAATCAAAAGTTATTTAAAATAAACGGTATAAATGTCAGGTACCGCTTATACCACGGCGAGTGCTCTGAAGAGCTCTTTGACCTTATACCACCTTCTCCCTTCCTCCATAGGAGTACGCGTGCTGCTCTCCGTAGTCACCCCTGTACTGTCTCGAACATTCCATCACGCACAAAGAAATTTGGTGACTCGCTTCTTTGTCGCACTTCCAAGATGGAATAGTCTACCAGCACACGTTTTCCCTCCTTCCTATGACATGGGGTCCTTCAAACGAGGCGTGAAGAGACACCTTGTGGGCCGGCAGGGTGAGGGTGACTGATGCTGCGTTGTTTTCACGCTGCACCAGTTGTCCTTGCGTCTGGACTCCATTTCCACTTAACATCAGGTCAAAAAAAATAGGATCACATATTGTTTTCTAAAGTTTACGCGAACACTACACATTGAAATGAAACAACTTTTACGGATCTACTCGCGTTTACTCTCTTGCCTCCCTGTAACCACGGACCCTGCAAAGGGTTCGAAACGTCAGGATAAACATTAATTAAAACTAATGTGTAAAATAAACGCGAGTAGATCCGTAAAAGTTGTTTCATTTCAAAAAAAATAGTAGGTATAAAAAGATATGATAGGCATAGACAGCAAGAGTTAAACCCCGTTAAATTCTTTGTTTATGATTATGATGTTATAGCGACAGTTTGCTGGCATACACTTATTTCAATCTGTAATAAAGATTTAGTATGAAACCCGCTGGAAATGATAAACGATCAAAAAATACATTTATTAACGTTAATTTTGAGTAAAAAAAAATTAAAAACCTACTCTATTTATTTTTAACTTTTGAGATACACGTGCATGTTAGCCACTTGCTTCAATAAATAAAACGATTGACGCTTCGTAAATAGACTATTCAATATTCACCCACGTCTGGGTAAAAGTACGGAAATCACTTAGCATCTGAAACGTGATCTATCTCTAATTCAAAAGACTCGTGAAGATTCTCAGCCGATCTCTCTTCGTCGTATAAAGATTTAGGTGCGCAGATAAAATTTTGATACGTTGACGTAACGGTGTACAAGTGAAACCAAAATTTCGGTGGAGGATATTATAAAATAGGTCCTATTAAGTATTTGAAGAGCGTTGATGTGACTGTTGATGATGATTTCATAGTTAATTTTCGTAAATTAAAAATTATAATTAAGTGACCATGATCGTTTAAAACATAATATTCATAGTGATTGTGACAGTAGCAGCTGTATGAAGCTCACCGTCATCGTTCGTTTACTTAAAAAAAAATAAAGGAAAGTAGGCAAATGGTACCGCTCCACCCGAACATAGCGAAGTTTAAAAACAGCAGTGCTTACATAAAGGAAGCATTAGGCCAGCCGCACTTTACATATGTTTTCGTACGAATTTGACTCGTACGAATACGCACGATACATCCCCATACCGGTATCCGCACGACTAGCTCGGACCTAATGTGCGAGATACCAAAGTAGACGGAGGAACGAGATAAAATCGTGCGTATTAGGACGTGTTCGCATGAATCCCTACGAAAACGCATCCAAAGTGCGGCTGACCATAGGCCATACTTTTATAATTTCACTACATGCCATGAGCATAAAATTAACAAATATCGGAGTTAAAGTGATATGCTCATTGCAACAAATGTTAAATGGAGTCCCTTTTAGGACACATTTTGTTTTTTTATAATTCTACTAGCTGACCGGCGGACTTCGTACCGCTATGACAGTTTCCATGACAACAAAACAAACAAAATGTTGACAGTTTCCATGACAACAGAACAAACAAATCATTCGTCCGCTTAAAAACACCATGATGGACCCCCATTAGCAGTGCCACCTACTGGGTCCAATTGTAAATCTAAACCAGTCTCGAATCCACTTGAACACACACAAAAATTTCATCCAAATCGGTCCAGCCGTTTAGAAGGAGTTCAATTACAACACACGCACAGAAGATTTATATATAAAGATATAATTGTATGCCCTGGAGCTGGTGCTAAAGCAGCTCGATGGCGCAGTGGTTCACGCACCCAGTCTGCGATTGCTAAAGTTAAGCAAAATTTTATCATCTTGAGTTCCTCTGTGCTTCGGAAGGCTGCTCTGGGCCCACGTGGTGGTGTATGGCCCATTCTCCCTATCTATCTTTAGGCTCGGAAGGCTCGTGCCTAGTGGGGGAAAGCAAAATGAGTTGGTGGTGAAGATGACGTGTGCTCCACACAAATATTTTCCATTTATTTTATATAATGAATCAAATCTCGCAAGTAGTTTCAATCACGATTCACAATAGCGAGTCAAAACGTTGGGTGCATCTTACAATCGCGGTCAGCAGCGGTATACGTGTGCTATCTTTAATTCAGGAGCTCCACAAAAGCCACTACCGCTGATCGGAGAGATAAGAGGCGAGCGGGGTGATCTCCTCAAAATTTCATTTGTTTTACATAATTTTGTAGCACGTTACCTTGTTTACGAATTTAGTGGAAGATTTACTCTGCGTCTCAAGGAATTCTTGGCGGGAAAGTGAAGAGTCATGTTTGCATTGCCACTATACAATACTGAATTCTATTTTGTAGAATATTAGTACCATTACCGTATAGTGAGTGCTATTCGTATTGCTTGTTTACGTTTTTAAAAGTTTCTGCTAGGTGGTTTTCTATATAAGGATTTATGTATTTTCGTTGGCATCAAACTGTATAGTGATATTGTGTATTGTGTCTATAGTGTTCGTAGCCGATATATAATCGTGAATCATATAATTTAAAATACTAATGAAGATTGTAACTGTCGAAAGCATATTATTATACTTTCAATGTCTCTTACTCTTTTCACGGAGTTCCTTTGCGCCTGTCTACAATAAACTCCATTCAATAAAAGCCAGATTATAGGTATGGAAACTGAAGCATATAGCACTCTATCGCTTTTAATATACTCGTATATCTTTTTTCATAAAGGAAATAAATTATAAGATTATGTTTTATTATTAATTACTATTAATTAATTACTTTAGCTTACTGAGCTCACTTACTGAGCTTATTTCGTTAAGTTAGCTACTGCTAACTTAACGAAGTAAGCTCATAATATTTAGGAGAAAAATAAACACTTTGTGCAGTTAAGACATAGAAATAGTATACATTTACATAATTATAAATGAATTATCAAAAAACACCCCGTGTGTAATAATAACACAAGTTATTGCGTGTGAGGTTAAGCAGCGCAGCGCTAGGCTGTGCGAACCTCACGCAAAATGTTAGCCCTGTTGTAGGTGGATTGTCATGTCCACATTGTTTGACTATTTTTGTATATTGTGAGCGTAAGGCGGTGAGTGCCGTTGTGTGGACAAACCAATATTGGTTTTTATCACACTGCTTCGATCTATAGATTAATATGAAGTACCTTTGTAAATTTTAATAAATAAATAAAAATATAAAAAAATGAGCATTAATACAATTATATCCCTGCAAGAATCGAATTCTCTGGGTATTATTATAATATATACATACACACATACGTTATATCGATAGATCCTATGATAACAACCAAAGTGCAAACTCTTAGCTTTTAAGTGAAAAATATAACACCGAGATTATGATCCAAACATCAAATCACAGTGGCTGTTAAATCAATTTAAACGTAAATATTATATTGCATTTGACACGCGTCCGCATATCGCTTGGACCACATTGATTGAGATATATTTTTTTGTGTTCCGTTCGCACTGTCTTTCTATATTTTTCACACGAAACGTATTCTGATAAATGGAACTTCGGTCGGAATCATAATCCTCAACGGATGAATGAATGTGTTTATATGAATATTCTTTTACGAGTTTACCTTCAGTTTTGGTGTTGTGAGACGATTCAAAACCTCTGATTTTATGTCAGTACCTATGCAAACGTTTCCCGACTTCTTTGAAATAAGGTATTCATCATCAGCATCAGCTCATTTTGTTCCCACTGCTGGCATGAGGCTTCCCTATGGGTGGATAGGGAGAACGGGCCATAAGCCACCACGCGGGCCCAGTACGGATTGGTGGTTGTTAACGACTGCTAATGCAGCCAAATAAGTTATTAATTAAAAGGAAGAATATAAAAAAGGAAAGGTATAATTTTAAAATTATTACAGCGGATTAAGACGAACCGTTATCGTGGCTCAATCGGGCTTCGAACAGCAAACTCAGCGAGGAATAATTGGTGCTGACTTGCTACGCCCCGGCAGATATTGAAATACTGTGAACTTGCAGTTTTTATGGAAATCCTACTTATTTCTTTTCGGCGTTTCCGCCTTTAAGTAATATTCTTTTTTTAGATTACATGCTTAATTTCAAGGTCAGCTTTTTTTATCAGAAACTTGGTTCACATGCTATTAAAAAGTTAGCTTAGTCCATACTGAATTGTGGCATAATGAGTGGTACTCCAATAATAATAACAAATTCATTGTTGCCGTGACGCTTAATAATAAAAATTGCTTGTGAATAATTATGTGCTCGTGTTTCGTATTTTATTGACATGCCGATTTAAAACGTGTAAATATTTACAATTGTTATAGTTTATTATAGTATATGTCATATATTATTTAATGTAATTTAATGTCATATATTATTTAATGACATTTGTTTGAATATTTCAATTGATATGGATTATTTCATTCTAAGCGCTTTAAAATTATAAAAAAACTTTTATTTTAATAAGAAATTAAAATGTTAATTGTAAACGATTACAGCATGACGATTGATCATTTCCTTATCGATAGATGGATGGATAGATGATGATAGATGGATAGATGGATAAACCAAGCTATTATAAGCTAAAACAAATAATTTTGTACATTATCTACAACAACATATAAAACATTTTGAATGAACAAGAACATCACTACAGCATGTCTAAGACTGTGACGCACCGCAATAAAATACACTTTTGAATATTCATTCCAATTTGCTGATTTCTGACGTGTGGCTCATTGGTGGCGTTGCGTGACTGCCGTGACTCACGAGTCAACCCTTCGAGATTTAACGGGGTGAAACGACACACTGCGTGGCGAGTGGTGACTGCATTAACATTTGGCGTGGCATGCAGTTTAGGGCCGGCTTAACCCAATTGTGTGTACTCGTAGTGAATTACTGTTGTTGTGCGCGTGTCAGTAAGATAATTAGTGTTTGAGGGATTGTTTAGAAATTGAGCTATAAAATGTTGATAATAGCAATAAGTAGGCAAGAGGCAAAAAAGGCAAGAGAGGAAACAGTGAACTACTTTCAATGTTTTATTCCGATTGTTCCCAATGTTTTATTATAATTTTTTAACGTTTTATTCCCCATCGGGTAGGCACTTGGCTCTTATCTCACCTGATGTAAGATGAGTATAATGATATACGTATATATCAGTTCTTATAAATTTATGAAGTGGGTACATGTATCATCTACGTTCTTTGTCGCACCGCTTACCAATTTTTCTGCTTAGCCCTTTGGTTGACTGGTAGAGAATGCCATTTGGCATTAAGTCCGCCTTTTGCAGTATTTTTTTAATGTGTAATAAAAATTAAAATAAACAAAGTTTTTTATTAAAACTATTTTTAATGAAGATTTATTATTATAAGTGTCAACATTATGCCTAGTAATATGTGTATTTTAACGACTTAGTTTTCTACTTGTAACTTACTAGTTTCTATATTCATATCTCGTTCTCAATGATAGCTTCCTACGCTATCGCTAGAGGTGTCTCATCGCAAACTCTCAATGCGATAAGCTAAATAAATTAAATCACGGCTACTTAATAACTTTAAGATGCCTTAAAACAAGAAGATAGCGGCAATCTGTATCTGCCCGCCTCCGATTCGATTCCATCCCTACAATTTAAATTCCCATCTGCACATACCGCGCACTTAAATCAGCCATCGCAAATTCTTTATTACCATCGTGCCGAAAAAACGATTTCGTTTCAAAATTACCTATTCACAATAGGCTGCTAATATGGTGATTCGATTCATCGGCTTTCGGCGAGGTGATTACTCGGTTATTACATGACCAATGATTCGATTTAATCGTTTCCGAGGGGAGTGCCGCCTGCTGGGAAGCCCCAGGGGCGGAGGAGGCTAAAATCTCCTCTGCTCGGTTCATTTGCAGATTCCTAATGCTTCTTACACGGGTCACGCTTCGTTTATTGACCGTAACACTTCGTTTCACCTTGTTATTTTATCTCTTAAGGTTGTTAGAAACGGGATTTCATAAAATTCTTTAATTTTGTAATAATACTGTTATTAAGTATTAGAGAGTTGTGCAGTAAGTTATTATGCTGTTCCAAAATATGTGAGATAACTTTGAATATATATTTTTTTTTAATTTCATTTTTATTTTTTTTATTTGCAGAGATTTTGCTTATTGCCTCAGGCTCAAACGGCATTTACAGCGTCACCGGGCTTTTTGGGGGTTAAGAAACTTAAAGGGTTCCTCAAGCCGTGTAATCGAAACACTGTCAGAGGTTTTGCTATTTATAACAACCACAACCGTGTCTTCATATTTTGCTCTATGTTGGAAAATTGCAGAATCCGGTTACACTGAGACACCATTGTGGGACATTTAAAAACAGACGAATCGAAGCCCTGGATTATTTATCATGATTTTTTATTTTATTTTATTTTACAATTTTTAGGAAAACTTACAGCTATATTTTAAAAATAAACACAATACAATACGGCACAAATACAATAAGGCCAATTACAAGTTTTTATCTATAAACAAAGTATGTAGATACATTTGGCAAATTGTTGTTAATAATACCAACTTTATTTTTAAAAGCTAACAACAGACATAAATAAGATAACATTGTATAATTTTTTGAACCTAGATAATAACGACGGTAGTTATACTTAAAGTATCGTCTTATCAAGCTCCTAATACGTCCACAGACAAAGTTATATCAAAAAGTACGAGTATGAAACTATAAACTGCTTACCAACTGGTTTCATTTTCCCATCATATAATCACAGTGCGGGACGGTGCTAAATTCACCAAAGCTGAGCTGTGTAAATAAATTATTATTTAATAACGTTTACTGACGCTCCAAATAGGGGCTCGGATACAACTGTCAGTCGAAATTAGCCCGACCGATATTTAGAAGCACTACAGCGAACAATAACGCTAAAATGCTACACAGTGTGCTATTTGAGACTGTGTTTGGAAAACGGGCGACGCTTGCGGAAAGCAGTAGACTCGTTAAATATAAGTAGTTCTCTAAGTTTTGTTTTATAGTTGGAGGTTTGGGCGGTGCGCAGCGTGGCGCGGAGGATTTGGGACATGACTTAAAATTAAGCTGAAGAGTATCCAGTCTTAACAACTTGGGTTAGCGTGTTTCTGTTTTCATAATAAGGTTATATAACACCGCTTTTACAAATTATATACTATTACGCTGTGAAAAGAGGTAAAAATCTAGTGTAATATAATAATAATAAAAACCTATATCTAAGTTTTAAAATAAATAAAAAGTATAATAATAAACTTTATTTGCACACAAAAATACAGATACAGACAAATTGAAGAAAAGATATAGTACAGAATAGGCGGCCTTATTGCTAACAAGCAATCTCTTCCAGGCAACCTTGGGCGAAAAATAACAAAATAAAGAAAATTAAAATGGGTGCAAGTAAAAATAATCAATATTATAATAATAATATAAAATAAAGTACATACAAAAGGAAAATAAATATATTAAACAGAGTTTATGCAATAAATAAACATAGCTAATGCGAATTTATAAAATGGCTCCGAACCTGACCCTTCAACGACTCCAACGTGCAAGCACTTCTGATGCGCTCAGGCAAAGAATTCCATAACCGGACAGCATGCACAGAAAAAGAGTAGGAAAGGAAATTAGTTGAAATAAGAGGAGTCACAAAAGTTATGTTATACGCAGAACGCAAAGTATGGCTTGAGGAAGTGGAACGGAAGGAGAAACAATTTTGAAGATATGAAGGTAAAGTGGGTCGAAAGAGGACAGTATACAGAAAGGAAAGAACATGTAAGTCTCTAAGCCGGCGAATTGGCAGCCATTTAAGCTGTGCTCAGAAAATCGAGACATGGTCATACTTCTTCAAGTTGTAAATAAACCGAATACAGAGATTCTGCAAACGCTCCAGTTTATTTAGAAGTTCCTCCGAAAGATGAGCGTAGCAAACATCAGCGTAGTCAATAATGGACAGCAGGAGAGTTTGCGCCAGAGTGATCTTTGTGGTAATCGGCAAGAAGTTACGAAGACTATTGAGTGAACTGTACGCAGCCAAGACCCTTTTCCGAACAGCATCAACTTGCGAATGCCAAGTGAGACACTGGTCAAAAACAACACCCAAGTTTCTCACTGTCTTTGAGTATGGTATATTAACGTCGGCGAAGTAAACACAAGGTAGAAGTCCAAAATCAACACGCAGGAGATATGCCAAGAGAACGTAAAACACCGAGGAGAATCTATATAAATTTAAAACGAGAAAAATATAAATATAAAACTAATGTAGTTTTCTAAAGTACATTATCACACAACTGTGTTTCTTTCACGGAATTTAATGTTCTATTGATTGATGATCTTGTAGATAAAATTATAATAGAAAAAAATCAACAAGCCCCAGGAAGCACGAGTGGGAATCGAACGACATTTCTATTGATTAGTAAAAACTAACCAACAATTTTCAAAGTAGTTCCAAACAGTATGAACATGATAAATTGATATTCAATTAAAGTGTAGCATATTCGACCGCGATTCCTGTGTGAAAATCCTATATATTTAACTTTATTTCGTTCCAGGATTCGCACGCAAACAAAAGATGAAACATTTAATCGAATTTTTGTAGGAAAATGCCGGAATGGAACGTAAACGCATTTCCGTATACTTCCTCAAATCGCTATAGCTCATGGTTGGGGACAAGCCAGCCGAATGTAGAAAGTGGTAAATTTGGCAAGTTGCGCCGCGACGGACATCGGCGCTCGACAGCCGGAGCCCTGGGGTGGGCTTAAATAAATACCGGCTGTCCAACGGCTAAGGCGAAAGCGAAGGCATACAATTTATGTACGTTCTCTAATTGGGTAGTAAACGAAGAAATTATAGTAGTTATTAACGGGATTCTTACCATGTATAATATTTAAATTATTGAGTGGGTATATAGTAAGACTATTGTTTATGTGTTAATAGTGTAGTAATAAAAGTCTTAAAAGAGAAAAACGGTTACCGCAGCCTATAAGCGCTTGCACAGCGGCGTATACATGAAATGACTTGCTTGTTGCCGACTTTAAAGCCTTTGTTATTTGTTATTGCTCTGCCTTTTCTTGTATTTTAAAGATACACTGGCGCGGCGTATGTCATTTGTTTTCCTATTCATAAAACTATTGTTATTGAGGTCGTGCCACACATTAACAAAAGCCCTGTTTTGCACTCCAAAAAGCCTTTTTTATGAAGCCGATGTGACACGTGTCTAGGCACTGGTATATATTAGTGTAACGAAGTTATGGTAACAATAATAATATGTGTTATTTAAAGGGCGCGGTTTTCTGCGTCAAGCCTTACTCGTACATACTCTATATTCACATAGTTATTCAATATATATATATATATATATATCCTAGAAATGTCTTTACGCGACGTTACCAACGTTGTCTACATAGGAAATAAATATGTCCATACCATTTTATTCTGATATCTGTAGTATTGTATATTATTGAGTATTGTAGCTACAGGTGCCGTATTTTATAGAATAGTATAAAATATAATAATGTCCATAGCAGGTAATGTATACAGTGTATTTCGTTTTGTCGTAAAATTAGTCGCCTCCCCAGACATGTTTTTGTACTCATTTTAGTTGGTGGTAGGGCTTGTCTGGCCGCCAGGCTAGCTACCACCATCTTATCTAAATATGTTAACATCAATTTTTGTGGCATTGTTATGTTCCGGCAGCTGGAGATAAGATAACAAGTGCCTCAGTAGTTGATGATCCCAGGTAAAGTGCTTCCACCATTGGTCTAATCATTGCTCAATAGAAAAACTTGTACTTGAACGTTACAGTGACCCCGCAATGAATTCAGAAACTGTCAACCTTCCAAACATTTTGGGCTATAAATATTTCTATTTGCGGGCCAGAGGTGGTTTCATGTGATATGGGTCGTTGGACAATATGGACCTCAGATTAAAGGGCTAGATAATAGTTAGTGAAAGTTGGAATTGTGTAATTAAATCGGAGAGGTCCCGTTTCACTGTACTTTTGTTGCTTATTATTAAATTAAGTGTTATGAATGAAATATTTCGTAATAAATCATTGGAAATTTGGGAAATAGAAATGGGATGTATTGTTAAGTAAAAGGGTGATAGGGTTTCGTTGCGATAACTTTCTCATGACACAATTATGTGGTTCTAGAATTAAATTATAGTGAAAAGGTCTGTTAATAAAATGTTATTGAAGTTTTGTTATATATTTATTTAGTTTAGTATTCACTACACATGCATAGTAGTAGCACTGGTCAAAGTTATGGAGATTTTTCCTTTGACATTTGACAAGAAAACAACTTATTTTATTAAAATTTCAAAGAAACAAATGAACATATTTGACGACCTCCGTAGCTGAGTAGCTTGCACGCCGGACTTTGGGCGGCGGTAACTTTGAGGTCCCGGGTTCGACTCCCGGTCGGGTCAATGTCGAAAACGAACTTTTAGATATTGTGTCGGGTCTGGGTGGTTGTGGTACCGTCGTTGTTTCATGAAACGAGTGCTTTAGCTACTTACCCTGGGATCAGAACAATGTATGTGATGTTGTCTCATATATATATATTGGCCCTTGAAAATGTTCTGGTACTCTTTGTATCGGTACTACTTATAAAAAAGAGGACTGTACAAGCAATTGTCGCAACCCAGAATTGATGTATGTGTATTGATGATTTCAAGTATGTGTCAGCCAACATTATCACGTTCGTCCATCGATACCTGTTTAGTCAATAGTAATAATTTATAATATATTTTCCTGTTGTGAACAAAAAAACTCGAAAAGAGCTGATTGCTCCCAACTGAAGTTTCAAAAGCGTTTTAGAAACAGGCGTTTGAAGCGCACTAAAGTTCGAGCTCGTTACTCCTGGTCACACATTCGGGGATACACTACTGTAAGCGCTATTTAACTTTTGCCATCCCGAAGACTGCTGCGTTACGGAACTGCTCATGATAATGCTAGCAACTTTTGCTTGGGTCAGCTTTCAAAGCTCTAAACAAGCTGACTCCGAGAAGGATTGGCAGATTCGTATTATGGACAATTTTAATGAATGTAGGATATCTGAGGAGCGCCTCAGATATCCTTCATTCATTAAGGAGCAGCTGCTCCGCTCAGTATTTTACTCGCTCGCTCGGGTTGTCGTTGTTAGATAACCTGCATGCGTGGTATGCATGCGTGGTGGTATGCATGGAAAGTCAGTGTCCAGCAGTGAAACTTTTCCTTCGTACGTTCTTTATGTAAATAAATTTTGTAGGTATTTGGTATAGGTATAACATCCGGCGGGAAGTAATACCATAAGTCTGTCGTAATTTGAAATGAGATAAGTATTCAATATTATATCCAGGATAGTCTTTACCCGCATACCAAATTTCATCCAAATCTTTAGCCGTACAATATAACGCATTCATATTAAAAGTCGAATTTATTCTCACAATAATATTTATCATTTCTACGTAGGTATGCTTAAATGATAACTCAATTTGTGTATGCAAAACTAGTTTCAGTCCATAATGAAACGATAGCATATAAATAAATACAGACCAATGAACAATATTTGCGGCTTAATTCACAATAATGTACAGTCGATGGCAAAAGTCAATTATGATGTTGAAATTTATTCAATTTATTCCGCGCGTCGCCCGGGTCGCCGGGGCGCGATGGCGTCGCTCGCACAACTGTCAGATGCATTATTACTTTTAAATCAACGTTTAGAATATTAAATTACGCTATTCATTGAGATGACTTATTTCAAATCTTGGAGTTACGTGGTTACGAGAGCGTTCATATTTTTAAAATCGCCAACTTAGTCAGTATTTTTATTGATTATTATTAATGCGCTATTAAAAATATTATAATAAATATAATAACTCATTGAATGTTTAACATAGTAGGTTAGCAAGCAGCTACGTTACTACTGTAACGATTACATAATTTTCTTTAACATTTATAAATTATATTGAAACCATCGGATAAGTGAATTTCCACGAGCGAGCGATATTTGACAATCTGGATCAAGCTATATTAAGCTATCTTAACTGTATCCGACCCGTGTAAATTTCGTCAACACTATCTACTTACCTACTTTGTAAGTCAAAGTGATCGTAATCCCTCAACAAATCCATCTAATTTGATCAAAATTTCTATAAACACAATTTTGATACACTTTGATTTTAGAGTCATGTTAGATTGTAAAATAATTTAAGAAAAGGGCCCTCTCCAAATGACTACAACGTACAGTAAAATTCAATTCCTTATTTTACAAAAATCATAAATTTATTAGATGAATAAAACAATTTTTAAAGTTGTGATAGTCAAAACTAAAATGCAGTAGATAGCTGCAGTGGTGTAGCAAGTACACTTGCGCACAAAATTAATTGCCTAATCCGAGCGGGCACACCTGACAGCTGACAGTCCTGTCAATCAGCACTCGATCAGAGTGACGGAGTGCGCATAGCCAGAACTGATCAATCTTTTGAACTTTCATTACGAAATTGACCTGTAATCGTCTGTTTATTTTGTTAATTAAAAAAAGACCAAAGAACTGACAACACTCACAATAAATAAATGCTTAAAATAATGTCCTCATTTTTCAATACTATTTTAAATTTATTTGTATTTAATATGGTTATTTGTACCTAAGTACAAAGTATGGTTTTTTAAAGTTTACGCGAACACTACACATTGAAATGAAACAACTTTTACGGATCTACTCGCGTTTAATTTACATATTACTTTTAGTCAGGGAAGCCCTGCAAGGGGTTCGAAACGTTAGGATAAACATTATTTAAAAGTAATGTGTAAAACAAATGCGAGTAGATCCGTAAAAGTTGTTTTATTTTTAAGTACAAAGGTTCAAATTAAAGTTTAATTGAATGAAAGTAAGCATTCCCGTTGTACTGTAAAAAACCTATATGCTCCACATTTAAAAATAAAACGTTGTAGAAGCTAACACTAAAAATTCACAACCAAATGTTGAGTTCACATAAAACTCAGACCACACCGGCATTATAAAACAATGTTGTATTAGATAGCACATGGAAAAACGTTTAATACTTTTAACTGTAATTTATTAAAAGGGGGGATGTATTAAAGAGCACCGTTAAAAGGCGTTTACGGCTTTCTCTCAAGATAACATAGAGAAGATGAAAGATATGGTAATACTTTGACGACGGCGTTGCCTTTTATAACATTGCAATGTTGAAGAGGCTAAGACAAACTTTATCGTTATGGATACAGCGAATAGTTTGTATTTAAGCTTTAAAGGTGAACCTACAAGTTGTATGTGCTGCGTTTATCTTGATAAATTATATTTAAAGAAAAAGAAATATAGAAATAGAAGATGGTGGCAAATGAACATTTACTATACACATCGCCCGCACTCGTGCAAAGGCTCGACGAAATGTTACACCAATACATTCGTTTGTTTGTACAATTAGGTTGTGACAAAACGGTGAACGTGCTCGACGTCTGGTTCGTGAGGGTGATACACTAGAACATATCATAGAGCGGCTCGTTGTTCTGTTACAAGTAAATGCTCTTGTCTATACTTACCTTTACGTTAGTATGATATGTTACGGTCAGTCGCCACCATTAGAGAACTGCTTTACATTAAGCAGTCTGTCCCTGTTGTTGTTTGATTTTTTTTAACGATTATTATGGTGACAAAAATAGTAGCAAATAATAGTAGCAATAGGGTTAAGCCACCAAAGAGTACAACACTTCCACCATATTGACTTAATGCACACGTTAAGTCACAGGCAAGTAGTTGCTAAAGGTTTAATATTATTCAGTTAAGATAAGATAAGATAAGATAAATTTTTATTGCCATAAAATTGTGTAAATACATAGCAGGTGTTAAGCATAATTGGGAACAAACAATTTACCCTAGTCGGGCATGCAATTTTTAGTGGGTAGGTATATGTTACATAGAAACAGCCACTATGCTGTTTTTGTACCGAAATATTCAGTCAAACTGTAGAACGCCTTATCTATAAGCCATCTCTTTAATTTAATTTTAAAACAGCTTAAATTTACTGAGGCTTTTTGATCAGTGGGCAGATGATTAAATATTTGGATTCCGGTTACATAGGCACTCTTGTGATACTGGGCATTGTTAATATTTGGTAAATATAAGTCATATGCATATCTCTTCCGCAAATTACAATTATTTGTGCTTTTACTTTTAAAATACTGAATATTGCTTTTTATAAAAACAGCCATCTCCAACACATATATACCCGTCAGTGTCAAATAACCCTTTTCTCTGTTAGTAGTAGGTACTGCGATACTCTTTTGTAGAGCGTGCTGCTTGGTGGCTTTACCCTACTTTATACCTACTATACTACTGCGAATGGCAAATAAAACTACTCTCTCTAATAGGCAAGCTGATCTAAAAATAAAGGCTACAAATATGAAATATATGACTACGTGAAGGTTGTATGGCTTCTATGATCGATTTCTTGACAGCGCCAGCCACCATCGATCTTCTCAATTAGAAGATAACTTTAGGAAAACAGTAATTATCAGCGTTCTCACTTATTTTTCCGCCACTTTGCACTAAGCAGTATAACACAACGAAGCCTTAACTAAGTTAAAAAAAAATCAAAGCTTTTTCGCTTGATTCTGTACCCCGCGCAAATGGATTATTCATTTGATTATCGGAGCAGTCGTGAAGGAATTCAATTTTGGGTTCCGCAAAATTAAATTGCTGAAACCCACTTTTCTCTAGAGTAAATAAATTTACAGATGGAAAAATAGGTTAGGTGCTTGAGCGGGGCTGCGCTCAAACGGTTGCACAGTAATTATTTATCGTTTCTCGGCGCTCTTATTTGTTAATTATGCGAAATGACAGTACAGGAACATTATTCTAATATATAACAAGAAGGAATTTTACTGTAGTACTAAGGTTTTCACTCTGTTTGAAAATAATTCAGCCAAAAATAGGAGAGGGAAGTAAGTAGTTCCGGCTTATTCAATCAAGACATCTCCTACATCTGTATTCTATACATAGTATAAAAGAAAGACCTAGGAACGTGTGTGTTTGTTAGAACGGGCTAATATCAGGAACCACAAGACGGATTTTGATGCAATTTTTTCTAATAGATAGAGGGTCTTTCGAAAGTGGTTAACGTACACAAACCGGGCCAGGTAAAAAAAACAAATTTTATCAATATAAAAAAAAAAACCGCTTAACAGATTTTGGTGAAATTTTACACATAGACAGACCATGACCCAGGCTAGGTCACAGGATACTTTAAATACCGAAAACAGGTTCCTATAATTTAGTGTATTCGCTGACAACAAATATTCAACCATAATAAACAACACTTACACGTAAGTCTGCTCTAGATAACACGTAAAACTTTGACATTGGGTAAGCGTTTTCTTTCATCCCACCCGGGTTTCGATTTTGCTATTTGCAAAAGTCTACAATCGTGTCTCGCAATGTCATTGACAAAATCAGGGCACTGAGCACGATAGTGCACCTTTTAATGTAGCAGAGTCGTAGCCCTGATGGTAAGTGGAGACAGAGCGAAGATGGACGCGCACTTTACCCGGAATACTCAACAACTTCGGCCCTATCGACACTTACCATGAAATAAGGGACAAGCGCTTGCCTGCTGCGAAACAAAAGAAAAATAAACTTCATCCTCAAAAAAGTTTCTATTACATCAAGCCACGCCCAAGTTTAGCTTAATCTCAAGCGTTCCAGCGCTGTACAATCGCGGACCACATCCTGGGGCAATCGGGCTTATGTTAATGAGCTCATCGCAGCCAAGCGATTGTCTGCCGAGTTACTTTTTATTGCCGCAGAGAGATGAGTTATTGCCCTCGCAGTTGTTCTTACTTAAATCCGCACAAACTACTTACTGAAATTAAACTTTAAGTAGCAGTTTTAATGCTGTAGAATTGCGGCAGCTAATGTTCGCAATTTTGTGATAATACGCTGCTGTTAAGTAGGTGGCTGTTGTGAAGTAGCACGTTCGTTAACGATTTGTAAATTATATACATCTTTCCGCTCGCCTTCTATATATATACAATTTGTGGGAGTAATTTCGTAGAAATGGGACGGAAGTGTGTAACAGGAAGTCGAAGAAGCGCGCAAGCGCGCGCCATTTGGTAAGATTTATAGCGATATTATGAACATGACATATTATTATTTTATGTGACATATTGTGTCATCATTTTGGTATGTCAAATGTCTTCTAATGAATATTTACTGCATTTTATAAATTTAAACGCGATATTATTAATAAGACATATTATTATTATATGTATGTCAAAGGTTTTCTAATGAGTATTTACTGCATTCTCTTTATGATTTCTATTTTCTATTGTAATATTGATTTCATTCATTTCGTGTGTAATAGATTTTTAAAGTATATTAATAAATATTTAATGTTGATAATAAAGTGCAGATCATTGATAAAAAATCCAAGTATGTCAAATGTCTTCAAATGAATAATTACTGCATTCTCTTTATGATTTGTAAAAAAATATACGTTCTAAATATTCTACATTCTATTTTCTATTGTAATATTGATTTCAAAAGGTGAGATGTCAAATGTTACACATCATACGCGACTACTGTAAGGCTCGTTCGTTTTTTTTTAAATAAACACCGTGTTAAAAAAAAAGTTTTTCGACCTTTGTTTCTTGGGGAAAGTTGTTCAGTTTAATGGTCTGATCAACCCACCTGCGGGTCTAAGACGGTTAAAAAAAAAACGTGTACAATAAAGGTTTGCAAGCGAGCTTGCGGGCGGGCCGCCTGATAGTGAGTGATCATCGCCGCCAATGGACATCATGGCGACCTGAGAAAAAAACCTCTTTACACCCCATTTTAAAGAGTCTATTTCGCAGCTCAATGAGAAAAGCTCGGACGGCAGCTCATTCCACACAGTGCGTGAAATAAAGCTTTTCTGGAAGCGAACCGTTCGAGAGAACATTGGCTCCGGGATTATTACAATTAGAATTGAAAATAACAGGCAGGAGACTGCGAAAAATCGTGGCTGCGAGTCTCACTGAGGCAAGTCGTCTTTTAGCAAGTGCTGTTTTTAGTTGAGGATTTTTCGACATCATTCAACACACATTACCAATGACACTACTGCTGATGCTGGTCGCTGTAGTTATGATAATTATACCAAACAATGAAGAGAACGTAAATGTGTCTACAGTATATTATATAGCATTGAGAGCTATTGAAAGCTACCTGTAATGATAGCTATTGGAAGTAAATAAACAATGGAATGGAATTGAACCGTAAAAAAGAGAGAAAACCTACCCTAACTGTATATAACTTGAAGTAGGCTACAAAGTCAAGGTTTGATACCTTATCCCGTAATTTATTACGGATGAAAAAACTTTTCTCTGTCGTCCATTCCGCCTGATTAGCGGGGACAATTTAAGGCTCCCAAAACTCACCTTTGCGAGCGAGAACTAAGGTAGAAAGTACGTCATATGTTTCTTAGCTAAGGTGTGTGGATACGGGGTGTTTTGTAACAGATGTTTTATTTAGAAACATAGCTATACAGCTAAATATAAAGACAAGCGTGAATTTATGTAAAATCATATTTACGAAAATTTAGTTTTTCATACAAAAAGTCTTTTTTTTTCTTCTTACATTATTTTACATTTTATTTTCATGTGCTAATTGCTGCACTGAAGCTAAATTAAATATTTATAAAATATTGCGGAAGACCCAGGTTCGATTCCTGGCTGGGTCGGGTGGGCGCCATTTTCACTGTATTTTATAAAATTTCATAAATATTCTTACATTAGTTTTGAATGACCCTGACATATTTTGGCTTCTGTTTCGTTTGGACCATGAGGTTGACGACCAAGAACAATATATTAGCTGAACCTAGGGTTGTCACATTACATTTTTTCTTTGTAACAAAAAACGTCAATGCTTCGGCTATATATTAACTGGCATGTTTCTAATTTTCCGAGGTTTCATGCAGTGTAGTGATTGTACACTATACAGGTATTACAGAACACCCTGTGAAATGGATGTGGATATACCGGCCCCGTCTCGGCAGGCTTTCGGGGCACGTTCTTGAGATCGGTGCGTTAGTGACGGGTCAGATGATCAGGCTTTTTGCACGAATCATTTGCTTGGAACTGAGGGTTGCCAGTAAATAGTGAGAGTGCGCCGTTCTATTATGTGAAACGGGCTATTTATAGAATAAGGGTTACTTCAATGTGTCGTTTGTTTTTTAAGGTCCTAATGTTTGATCTGATACCAACCTCTGTGGTATAAGAGAGTAAGTATCAGGAGTATTATTTACTAGTGTTGGTTTTGAATTTGAATTGGCTTCTAGTGAAATTGTATCCATCTTACTTACCTTACTTAATACGAGATTTATTTTTGTTTATACGTAGCTTGACAAATGACTCCACACCACCTGATGTTAAGTGGAAATGGAGTCCAGACACAAGGACAACTGGTGCAGCGTGAAAACAACGCAGCATCAGTCACCCTCACCCTGACGGCCCACAAGGTGCCTCTTCACGCCTCGTTTGAAGGACCCCATGTCATAGGAAGGAGGGAAAACGTGTGCTGGTAGACTATTCCATCTTTTGGAAGTGCGACAAAGAAACGAGTCACCAAATTTCTTTGTGCGCGATGGAATGTTCGAGACAGTACAGGGGTATGTACCAAAAAGTAGTATGATCTGTTTTTACTAAAATTAGATGTTGACTACCGATAAACTTTACATACAGCAACAACGGTTGTTATGTATGCTGGTTACAAATAGATTCGGCAGATGAAACTACGTCGAGGGAAATAAAAAGTTGTCGATACCAATATTCGAACGGTGTTTGTAAGGTACTTTATTTATAATAAAATGTGGAGTAACGGGGCATTGCCGGAGTTTTCTGTAACGTCAGCACAAGAAATCAGAGGTTGTAAACGAGTTAGGAAGTTCAACCCTTTCTCATGCAGCCTTCAAAGAAATCCTCAAGACTGATGGGTTAGTGACGGGTCAACGTTCAAGGTTCTTGAACGAACCACTGAAATTTAGGGTTGACACTTTACGCACTTTCAAATTTTAATAACAACTGACCGCCTCTGTGGTCTAGTGGTTAAAACCACCGGTTTAGACCCAGAGGTCCCGGGTTCGATTCCAAGCGTACAAGTTTGTGTAGCTACCACCATCTTATCTAAATATGTGGCCATAACATCAATGTTTGTAGCATTGTTGTGTTTCGACAGGTAGAGATAAGATAGCCAGTGCCTCACTAGTTGGGGATCCCGAGTGAAGTGCGCTTCCATCATTGGCCTTTTCGTCACTAAACATCAGGTGAGATCAAGGCACTGTGCTTACCCGTAAAAATATATAAAAAAACCTTGAAAGTTACCTTCAGATGAAAAGCGGCCACTGCAACCCATGGACACTGGAAACGTCTTAAAGGTAACATAAGGCCATTGCCGAAACTGAAGCTAAAGTTCTTATGCTTCTATGCACTGTAATTACAGTGTATCTCGGATTTCAATTTAAACCAGGACACAGTACTAAACAATGCTATTCTGCGGTAGAAATAGTAATTAGGGTCACCATTCACTCAGATTCTGTGCTGAGTTAACTTACTGTTCTTTGCACAAAAGATCCCGAAGGGTCGAAGTGTTACTGCGAAAGGGAAACCTTATTACTTACTTACTTACTGTGCTACGTATGGTAAAAATATATGCATGTTTTTTATCGAGATAAAGTGGCATGACAAAAGTCCTGCTACCAGGCAAAATATATGCATAATGTTTTTTATCGAGATAAATTGATATGACATTCATCATGTTTATCATAATTTAAACTTGAGGCAACCCTAAAAAGCGCTTAAGAATTTGAGGCCTTGATGTGGTCCTTTACGGGCTAACGCGTTCCCGCTAGAAGGTCGGCTTTTCGTAAAGTATATGTATTTATGAATGGTGCACTGAGAAATGTACCTACATAATGATTTGGGTGAATTCCCCCATTAACGTTATCATAATGAAAATGGTTGAACTGAGGGCGGGATAGCGCAGTCGCGTTTAAAATGGTGTACGTAATATGACACGGCTCCTTATCGTTTTATGCTATCGAGAGAGTTTAGTTGGGGATATAAAATAACGGTTATTAACGATGACCTTTTTTAAAAGAAATGATTGAAAAAATATTTTATGGATAGAGTTTTTGTTTTTGTACATTTGACTTTTGTGAAGTAAAGTGAACATAACTGTAACAATACCACATTGAACACACATACAGCACAGCACAGCACAATCTTACACTAACTTTTACCAATATCAAAGTTCTTGACCTAAAATCTAAACTAGAAAAAATATCGACGCTAGAAAATCTACTATCAACCGCCGATTTTTTACAAACTGACACGAAAAAGAAAAACAGACTCATGCCAATATTTTATTTCAATATCATCACCCAGCCAGTATATTTACGTAAACAAAAATAAATGGTCACTCTCATTTTAAAGAAAACCCGTCATAATTCACGGCTTCCTCCGGTTTTACGTCTCATGGCCTCAGTCCAAAGAGTCCATAATTAGGGTCAGCCTATTTCACGTAATGCTGCTAAATATACCCAGGGCCCTCATGGCGCGGAAGCGCGCGAGACGGACTGAAAAACAAGATTCCAGTTTGCATCGAAGGGTTTTGTGCCGCGTTATTTCATGGCTGAATAGACGTAATTTGAGTAATAATAAGAAACATTGTCTGCGGTTTACTACGCAAATAGCACGTGGTGGCCTATTGAATGGAATAAAGAAAAACATTGAACACACTATTAAGAGTGTATTGTACTAACCGTTTTTTTATATATCACACGGTATAAACAATAACTTTAATTGACAAATTAACTTTACTACTGAAATTATTTTATATTGGGTTTTCTTCGAGACACTCAATAACTTAATTTACATCTGATACTCGATTCAGAACTACAACATCAACGACATCTCATTAATTTGTGGTGTGTTGTGTCATCATCACCAGTAAGTACATTTTCCCCACTGCTGGGGGACGAGCCTTTCCTACGGAGCATCATCATCATCATCGGCTCATTTTTTTATGTCCCCACTGCTGGGGCACGAGCCTTCCCTATGGATGGATAGCGAGAACGGGCCATAAACCACCGCGCGGGCCCAGTGCAGATTAGGGGTTGATAACCAACCAACCAACCAACCAACCTTGTTGGGGGACCAACGGCTTTACGCGCCTTCCAAAGCACGGAGTTGTGCTGTGAAAGTGAGATCAATTACATCTTGCATTGAAGCTGTAATTGAAAACAATCAAGAGTAGATCTGTATAGTTTATTAGGTACCTACTTTAATAAAACAAATAAAAATGGCTTATCAGTTTTATTACATCAGTGATCGCGCAATCACAACGATATTGACGACTCTCTCTTTAGAAGTGTAATTTTATAGCAAACTTATGCAATAAAATGTTATTGCATTTTAATGGCGAATCTGGTTTCGTTTTAAAGGCAATATTGAATAACATTTAACACTAAACATATGATTTACGAAGCCACTAAACCTGTTTGTTGTGTTTATGAACCGACATTATATTATTAGTAATAATGTTAGTTAAAATATTAGTTTATTAAATATTTGTAATTAATAAACATGGTAGAAGTTCGTTGTGAAAGCAAATAATGCTTGTTTTCTTACTATAATGTTGGTAAACTTGAACAAAACATCGAAGTTGAACTTCATTCAGTTCGTGTTTAAAATTTACTCAAACAATTTAAACATCATTTTCGAATAATAATTCTTCTTCTGTTATTGTTTTTTCATAATTTATTTGGATTATATTAAATAGCTAACATGGCACGCGAATGATAATGTAATTTTTTTAGGCACTGTCCCACTGCTGAGCAAAAGCCTCTAGTAAAGACATTAAACCATGAAATTTGTATGAGACACTGAAAACTCTATCAAAATATTTCCCGTTATACTTTATTGTTTTCTCCTTAAGCACAAAAACATTAAATGTTACTTGCATTTTCATTAAAAAAAAACATTTAAGCTTGTATGAGACACTGTGATACGTATACCATACACACAGCAACATCCGTAACTCTAATTAAAAGAACAACAGGACGCAACACAGTTTAGTCAAACAATCCGAGCCAAACTGTTTGGAGCAAGGCTGCACCTCACAATGTTGTTGGCCAAACATCCACGCACAGTGCCCCAATAAAAATGGTATGTTTACAAAACGCTCCTATATACAACGTTATTGCCAGAACTGGTTGGAGATGTTAATTACCCTGTAAAAAACAGATTTATTCGTTCCATTTCGCAAGATTTAGGTACAAAAACGCAAGATATTCCTAGCTTTAATATATGTTGCAAGTAAAGATGTAAGCTTTAAGATGGGACTTGGGACGAACGTGTGAAGGCAAGTAGTACAAAAAAGAAATAAATTTGTGATAGTAGTAACATTTATATATTGAAATGAATTACTTAGATTTATTTTCAGATATAAATGTATGAATGTAAGAATGTAATAGATAGGTTTTCTACATTATAAAAGTAGATTGCAGAATCTCGTTACCTCAGATCTTGGAACAGCTCAGAACAGTCCGAGCGCAGATGTTGCGAGTTTCCTTCAGGTACCTCAGGTCCACATTCTTTATGGTCCACTTGCCTGAATGGTCCACTTTCCCATTATGGTCTACTTGATTTTTTGTCTAAGTGTGCGTTGCTCGCTTTTGCGGGTTTCTTTATTCTGTGCTTTCTACCTGTTTGACTACACACATAATATGAATTGATTACTCAGGTTCCGAGAACAATAAATACGAATAATACCTGCTGTTTGGTTCAATTTCAGAATTAACAGGCAGGTTTTCTACATGTTTAACTTCATAATGAAGAGAGAATCAAGTTGAAGAATTAAGGACTGTAAGAATAAAAATATTCTTTCTCCCATTTTCTCGTCTCATATTTTGAGACAGATACTTAAAACATAGCATGATGTAAAATAAAAAAGAAACTATGTAGCGTTGATTATTTCCTGTTTCATCTTCCAACACAAAAGCGCAATTTTACTACTATTCTAATTAAAATTAGAGATAATAAGGCTAAGGAGAAAAAAAAAGTAGAAAAGTAGTACGCTAGTAAATCTCAGCAACCGCAGACCGGGTCCGTTAACACCTAGGGCAACTAATGCTTACGGTGAGAGAACCACCCTGCATCTCATTCCTCGTCTACTGATAGCTGGATCCAGCTTTTGTGCAAAACATTACGGAAAGTAATATCAAAGGTAAACTAAAAACACACTTTCCTCAACAACCTGTAGATGTCTCAACAAACACTCACACACAGATGTTTTTTGCGCACAGGCTGGAGCAGATTCGATCGCTCGCTATAAGTCATTTGCTTGTTGTAGCCTATTCATTTGTTAATTGTTGTAGTACATACGATGTCGTCATAGGAATATAATTTTTAATTTTATGTTGAATTCCGGACAAACATTAGTGATTTTTGGTGCGCTGCCTATGATGCAAAAGTATGGTCAGGATGGAGAGCAGGGGGGAGACAAGGGGGGTGTAGCTCACCGACGCTCTTCAGCTTGTACGTCGACAAGCTGATTGGTGAGCTCAGCAGCTCAGAAAAAAAACCACTTTGCCATCGAGCTCTTCAGTGACATCTTACACCCTTACAATTAATGAAGATGACTCCTGACGCACGCCGTCTTGAGTAAATAGGCACAGCATTCAACCTATTTGCTTTCCAAAATCAGACAAAATGTGTTCCGACATGTTCGCCGTAATAAGCTTACGCTTGAGAATGGATGTTTGTGTGCGCTCTTATAGCCTCCTCTCCTCTAAATTAATGTTTCCTTTTGTACTATGTACAAGAAATTACAATGTTGTGTTACACAATATTGTTTTGTTCGCACATATTAACACCGTTTTTGTTGGAGCGACGAATGGTTGAATAATTTTATTTTTTTTGTAATAATTGGGAACATATTTTCAGTAAAACTTAGTATGTATTTTATTATTTTGCTGTCACATCACGCTGTTTATAAAATGCAATTAGTGAGATAGGTATATAGTATAAAATGTAATCTAGAAGATTTTGAATTGGGAAGTTACAACAAAAATATAAATGTATGTATATGTGTGTGTGTGTGTGTATATAAGTTTTTTTGTTTTTGACTCCTAGAATTACATATATTCCAAAGATTGCACAGATTCCAAACATAAATGAATGAACCTAAAAAATTCCATGTGTTTTGATGAACTTTCCTAAGCCATGTTTGATCTTATATCAAACATCAATTGTGAATCCATAACCCGTAATAATGTTAATTTGATTTGACTTGCACTAATACAGCTTACATTGTAAATTCACTTAATCATATAAAAAAAAACTACATGCAGTTTTCATAAAATAAACTATCCTTACTCAACGTGAAGCGTATACTTGCATCGTAATTTAGCAAATAAACTGACGCAGAGTTCAGTTTCGATTTGCTCGAAAAGCGTACTATCACAACCACCCTCGGCAAACGTTCAACCCAATCCGCATTACTAGAAGCATCTAATTTCAGAGTTTACACCTACTAATAAACAGGCAGCCCCGCACCTCATTAAGCTGTGTTTATTTGTGCATATACAAACATCTAGATATTCACAACTTACGTCTTTGATGTCGCTTCGCACGAGACAACGTCGGCGTCTTCGGCGGTTTCGTTTTGACACTCCTGTAGCAGTATAGCGGATCCTCCTTTGCTTTCTGCTTTAGTGAAAGCAGCTTGAAGTTTGAGAACATTTCGGCACATCACTCACAAGCACTTCACGTTCTATACGCACTCACAGATTCCATTTTCGAACGCCACTATCTTGTTTCAATCACTTTGACAGGTGCTAACCACGCCTCTTTTATCTAGTTTATATAACGACGTTCACTTGTTTAAAAAGTTCAGCATTAAATTGTGCTTTTCATTGGGGAACTATTTGTTTTGCGTATTATTTAGATTCGAATATCACGCTCGGTCTACGCGTGCGCGCCGCTCTGCTTTCTCAATTTTGTGTCTTGTTGTTTTGTGCGCACGCGTCCCTCTAAATATAGAATGGGCGGCCGTCTGCTTCTTGCACTACGTCCGTTATAATTCCTATATTAATAAATAAAATCCGATACAAATATTGCTGGTAATAAAACATTATAAATAGTGTCGGGGTGCGTTAGCTACCTTTTATCTTTGTTTAATGGAGCGTTTCACGTGTATCTGGAGCACGTGTGTGCACGGCTTCGTTTAGAGTAAATTATTCGTAACAAATCATCGTAAAAACACTATGTAGTTTTGTAAAAAGTCTTAAGCTTCTATACAAGTATATCCTAATGTTTCTCTAAACGTAAAGTGTGGAAATCCTTTTTTAGTCACACAAGAACCTCTAACGTCCCGAATTAGAAAGAATAACACTATCAGTAAAGTAAACGGATGGTAGGAACGTCAAAATAAGAGGGAATGAAATAGTACAACGATTTCACGATCTATCGCGGGAAGTGGAAAAACAAGTCGAAAATAATCATTCACTCCGGAAACTGGATGGAAATAGATCGGCACATAAAAGTGTTTTTTTTGTTCATAATCCGTTTTTTCACGCATCTCTCGTTCCCACTGCTTTATGTAAATTCTATGGGAGATACTATTGTTTTATGCACTAACTATACGTTTTAGTTATGCGAAGTTTGCCTTATTGAATAAATATCGTTTTTTTTTTATTTGTTGAAAAATATTGGACGGATTGGAATTTTTTGGGCGTTGCTTTGTTTAATCTTTTTTCTATCTTTTTAATGATAAACATCTTACATTAAATTTTAAATTGATACTCAGTTTAAAAAAAAACAATTATGCCATACTCTTACCTAAAGCTGATGTCAGTAATCTTGATTTTTGTTAAAGTAGGTGTGTCAAAAATAATGGGTTCAATTTCCAGTTCTATTATGTTTGATTTGATAGATAGACAAGTGTAATTATTAATAACGGGATCATTACCATGTCTTTTGTTGTGTGTGAGTAGGTATGCGATATTATTCTAAAGTAATGTGACCATGATATTGTAAAAATTATGATTTCCAAGCCTGTTTGCATATCAAAATAACGTTCGTTTAAATATTGTGTTCATATAGATAGCGATAGAGGTAAAATAGCCAGTTCTTCACTGGTTGAAGATGCCGGATGAAGGTTCTATCTCCTTTCATCTTTGGCCTTATCCTCACTTACCATCGGCTAAAGTAAAAGCTAAGTGCTACCCCTTTGTGGAATAAAATCAAGAAGTTTCAATTCGAACAATTATCAGGTCCCTTCAATAAATCGTCGGGGGTTCAATTTGACAAATTAGTGCCCTCACTCCGAGCCGTTACATGTTTGCGAAGTGGAAACTTCAGCCATTTAAGTGACTCACAGTTTCCTTATTACGATTGTTATGTACCGTTTTGACAGTTGTACTCGTGCACACATAAACTTCTGTACTATTGTAATAATCTTAGTAAACATCATAAAGTCCAAACTTGCTTCGAGTATATCGCGCATATAATTTCGATGTGGAGCTTATTACCTATTGAGGTCGTATAGCATTGCTTTAAGGTTGAAATTTGTGTGTAGAGATTTTAGATGTAACTCAAACTAGTCGAATATCCCTTGGAGTCATAACGAGTCGGCATTAGGCCCTCGTTAAGGGCGTAATTAAAGCCTACCGCACGTACGGCAGAGTCCATTGTCGGCCCCCCAGGCCTCTGTACCTATGTGGCCACTTGCGGTACATACGGGGTTGTTCTCACCGCGAAAACACGTTTATGATTGTAAAAACAAATTACGATAGCAAACGTATTGACAGCTTGTAATTTAAAAACAACGTAAACAAACATGAATCATGACTTACAAAAAAGGGCTCTGATAGTGAGTGTTTCCTATTCCAAAGTTTACTTCATTCAAAAACTTTAACTTTCAATAAGGACGACACCTTAGTATATCACCTTTTTTTAACACAAAGTCAGCGACAACAGGCATTCTATTTGACCGGGATTATAAGTATTATAGGGATTATAATTTAAAGTCGCACAACTATCTCTGTGCAATAAATCCCGACAATGCGTTTCTCCGTTTTGGGACAAACAAACGCACTTCTAATCATAATAGTAAGCAAAGATCCTTGCGGCTACGCCTCTGAAATGTATCTGTGTGTTTCCACCGTCTTGCTCCCCACCTTCATTGGTCCCACATTAACTTAGTTTAACCACGCTATTGTACCCGCTCGTTATGTTACGGACAATAAAAGCTTTTATTACAATCGGATGTTGTACAAGGTTCAAGACACATTAGACGCGGCATTGGCGGGAACTAATTATCAAACTGAAACGTTATACATAAATTAACATCTGTACACAGAACAAATAGAGAGCTATTGAATCATGTGTAAATGTCAAAAAATGTCTAAATATCTTTAAGAAGGACTAAGCAAAAGTTTAAAATTGTACACTATTGCTATTGATTTAGGAACATATTGATTATTCGGTACCACTTACATCTGAGCGTACTATTAGCCATCATAAAGTCATGTTAGCCTTTTTTTTTTTTTGAGAGAGAGATTGCTGATTGCCTCTACGGCATTTTCAGCTTCACCGGACTTTTTTGGGGGCGGCGAGGAACGTAAAGGGTCCCTCAAGCCGTGTGAAACGAATCACCTTCGGAGGTTATCTAGAGGGAACGGCATCGCGCACTAGTCCGCGTCGCCGTGCCCCACTAGATTCTCCGAAGGGTTCGGATCGGATCGGGGAGCGGAGCAACCAGAGGGCGCCTCTAAAGGCACGGACGTCATGTTACCCGGTCCAACGCTCTGACCGCTGAGCTACCGACGCCCCATAAGACTCGTTGAATGTTTCTAGTAGTTTGTGATTTTGGGTGCAAGTCAGCGGTTAGGGGTAGGCAGAGATCACTTCTTGCCACTTACAATAATAACATACTTCTTAAGAAGTTGTATCCTCACCACCAATATTAGTTTTTGTTGTATGAATTGTTTTCTCAGTTGTTTGTATTTTATATTTAATTGGGTACAAAAATTATGTTGTTACGTGTCCTTCATTAATTTTAATAGTGGTACTATAGAAGTAGTTTCTTTTAATTTTTCGCACTGCTCACGTTTTCAATATCAAATTGTTATATTCGAAGCCTCGCCCCGAGCCTTTTGATAAACCGTGTGCTTCCAGCATTTGTTTTACTCTCAAATTGTTTTTCTCTGCTAGTAAAACTATGAGCTTCACCGATATTTTTGCTGCAAAATACAACGGCCATTGCTACAAAATATTATTATTAAAAAGTTATTTTTATCAAACATGCTCTGCGTAAAAAAAAATCGGAAACCCTATTTCAGTATTCCAAATTTCCAAGTAACGTTGGTTATTTTTTTTACACTAAAACTTCGTTTCATATCAATGTGGAATTGAAGTACACCGACAAATCGAAGAGCTTTTTGTTTAGGGACACTTTGGAAAATGTCCCTCTATGATAGGGCATTTTCCAAAATTTGACGCTGTTATGAAAGCGAGAAAAGAAATCCCCTTGCTGAGTTTCTTGCCAGTTCTTCTCGGTACAAGGTTTCCCGCCCTGTGTAAACTTACCAACCGATGAATTGAATTTGGAATTTTATATAGCTGTATGCCTACATAATTAAATAATAATGTCTTTAATTTGCCAGAATTCATTTTAGTAATAGTTTAAATTGGGATCGTTTTTGGTGGCAAGTTAAATTTTCAAGTGAAAACACTGACATTCATAGTTAATTTGATGGACGTTCATTTAATAGGTTTCGTAACTTTCATATTTATTATTAGTTTGATGTTTATTATTATTATAATACATTAAACAATTAGATCTAATTTGATCTTTATTTATACACAAATATGTAGATAGGTTTATACTCATAAATATAATTATCTTATACCCACTTATGTTGTATGAATATAAATATAGTATTTACATTTTCACTCTTTTATGGAAATCACAAAACCAAGTTTAGTCTACGACAACAAGGTGGAACTTAAACGAATGAATGATTGAAGAAATGGACGAATGTGAAAGTCAAATTAATCCCAGCCAAGAGTGGTTTGTTCCCCGTCAGAGCCTAGTAAATCACTAAACTAAGCCTTCACAGCCAAGTTTAATTAACTCTAAGAAAGTTATTAACGTCTGAGAGGCGTGCCACGAGATTTGCACTTGAAATGGAACTATTTATTAGAAACACCTTGTGTTAATGCTAACTGCTAACAAAGCTAACAAATGTATCTACATACTTTGTTTATAGGTGAAAACTTGTAATTGGCCTTACTGTATTTATACATTAATTTATTTTTAAAATATAGCTGTAAGTTTTCCAAAAATTGTAAAATAAAATAAAATAAAATAAAATAAAATCACTAAGTTAAAAAAAGAGGTAGGTAGTGAGAAACTGGGAACCGAAAGTTATTTCTGTTTGACAACACGCCTGGGTCTCTTATAGGGCCCAGTAGCAGAAAGGCCTGAAGGCCCATCACATACAATTCTTGCAGGGCCTGAGCTGTGGGTACATTGACAAGGGCAAGCTCTTCTTCGGAGACTACTTTATGACGCTTTCCAGTGGGGTCCTTGACATAGATGTTGCCGTCAAGGGTCCAGCAGTTAGTTACTCCGTGGCGATGACGTGCCATCATAAACAGAGTCTGTCTACTGCGAGTGAGAAACTCAGACATAACAATATGGGTACCTTTTAGAAGGTCTTCTTCTTCCAGACGACAGACTTAAAAGAACAATCAGTGAATCGAATTAAAATGGGCCGTATCCTACCATCCCGGCTTTCACCCAGTCTGTGACAGGTCTTAAGTATCGATGTTGAGGGGCTGTCCATCTTCAACTTATCCTTAAATAGTGTCTGAACAACATAACTAGGCACTTCTTTAGGATCTTCAGGGACTCCATGTAGTACTAGATACTTTCTGCGGTAATGCATGTCAATGTCATTGGTGATCCTAGCCAGTCTAGATTGCTCCTTTTGAGGAAGAGTAAGCATCTCGCACACATACTTCTTAAATTCACCAAACTCCAAGGCAAGTCGATCAATGGATGCCGGTTCGCGGGATGTTATGCGGATGCTGTTAACATTTTATATATGAATATGGCGAGGTGAATGTAAAATTAGAAATTTTAAAATACCTTATGAGCTATGTTTATTAATTTTGAAAAATAATGTAGTGTCCAAAGCTTTCATAATTTTTATTTTAAAAATGATATAGAATTTAAATTCGCGATTAATATAATGATATAACTGACAACACTCACCCTGTTATATGTAAACGTAAGTATAACTCAGACAACAAAAAGCGTAAACGTTCCTATATACAAAAAAATATTACCCCGCCATTAATAAAGTTAAAGTCACGAATTTATTGCCCAACCTACAAACATTTATTTACGGAAAAACTTCCTATGCCCACAGCCATGTTTTTGTAACAACTCAAAAAACTATAGTGCCGGAAAAAATTTACAATGTTTGCTGGCGACAGCCACTTCGGGCGTGTATGATAATATCAGTGTGCCAATTCGTTCTTCTGTCGCCCTATCTTCTTTATCACTATCGAAATTAAGTTCAGTTTCGTTTAAACAGATAGGAAAAGTTATATTGCAAAAAGGAAGTATCATGGACCGTTTCAGTTTTCGCGATAACTAATATGAAAGAATGAAGAGCTTTAGGTACTACGAGAATATTCTGTCGATAGGCAAGCTTGTTTGTCCAAACCGTTTCCCTTAGGAAAATGTCTGTCTAGTTTCGTTTTTCATACTCAATGGAAAAGATAAAAATGTCAATTAGTCAAAAAACATACATTAAACACCATACTGTTTATTGATCAAACCCAAAAAAAAGTAACCCTAGTACAGTAATAATAGCTTTCTGGAAGGGTAAACAGGTCTTTTATTAGCTCTTTTTAGCAAGTCTTATAAAAAATCAAGAACTGCATACATTAAAGCTATCCTCTAAAATTTTTCTTACGTTGTCAAAAAACGACCGGTTCTTAGTATAACATCTCCCACCGTACTTACAAACCAATGGCGATGTCTTCGTTTGTACCTACTATATCATCATCATCACCATCATTAGCCTATACTGCCTAGTCTACTATGTCAATACCTTTGGGTTCAATTGGTGTATAAACCATTTTGGCCAAATTGAGTTATAAATACCATTTTTCTCAGAATGTTTTTCTCTATCGATATACGAAATACAGAAATTCGCAAAAAAATGTTTATACGACTCAGAAATTTTTGGTCATAATGTCTTAGAAAAGGTAAATTATCAACGTAAAAGCCGATTTTTTTTCAGTTTTATTGTGATGTAACGATCATAATTTAAATCAATTCAGGGTTTTAAAACGTCGTTAATTCTAAATGGTCTTTACACCATAACGTTTTAAACGTATTACTATCACATAGATTAAATTTGACGCCGTAAATCCAAATGGCCAAGAGCATTTTGGTATATAAACCATGTTCATTGTAAAAAGTACTTTACGACCAACACACAAGGCACACAATTAAAAAAAATTGTATTTATAACTAGTTTTAAACTTATATCCAAACTGTTGTCCAATACCAACCAACAGTATTAAATGTCAGTTATATAAGTTTTTAATTACATTAAGATAAATGTATTTATTTTAACTAAAATTTTACTGCAACTGCAAATAGATTGAGTCAAACCAACTATAAATGATACATAAGTATTCTGGAAGAAAAAGGGTTCTTTTTAATAGTCAGAATTCAATTTATCTATGATTATAAATGGTTTTTAATACAAAATAATTCTACATCTATGGGTTTCTACGTCAGTAAATGTAATCTTAAGTCTACCAAAAAAGGATATAGTGGGGTGTATTAACCATAAACTGTTTTTTTAAAGACGTAAATCCAAGCTTACTTCTAAACTAAAGAGGATTGATGTGTCTTGATGATTTAGCCTGTTACATTCCCAAATTCTAAGAATCCTTTTCCTTGGACATTTTTTATAACTTCAAAAACAAAAAAGCTATAACTTTTTATTTAACAAAAAAAAAAACATTTTTCTTCTCTTCTGAAAAGTCGGGTTTTGGTTTGTACGCCAGTACGATGATTGACTTCTTTGAGTCGTACCTTTTACTACGCACGTTTTCGCAATATTTTTTATTTTTTCTTTAGAAAGGAAACTGTTGATGCGTAACACTGTGAGACTTAATATTGATATTGCAACCGCGAATAACGAAACATTATTTTCTACACCACCGTCAATTTCCCCTTTCTCCCTCTGAGCTTACATAAATCTGATTTATGCGTATAATACGTACCTACAAGCCAAGTTTCTTTAGTTCAATGTGGTGCGCATTTACATACATTTTGTATGTAATATATTGCAGTATGTTCCACAAAACATTTATAATTAATGTACCTTTGGGAGATATATGATGTTATTGCATGTTCAGCTGTAAAATATAGTAGGGTTTACTTTGTCTCAGTCTACCATTGATCTTATTTGGTATTCAGTTCCTACATGTTAGTTATCTGATATCAAACATAATTAAGGTATAAATATTTAAACTATCATGGTCACTTGCAACAGAGTAATTATTAACGGGATTCTTATACCATGTTTATTATTTAAGAGTATTCCGTGATCATGGCGCATACAACTGTGTGTGTGGTAAGAATACCGTTAATAATTACTCTATGAATAATGTTCTGACATATTTTGTTTTACCATGCGAATGTTAAATGACATGTTTAGTAGTACAGTCGAAAACAGTTATAGAAAACATATATTGCATTTTTGACTAATTTAATAAATTGTATTAAGAGGTTGTACAAGCTAAGTTAAAACGGGTTCACTTAACTGTGATCGTAACTAAATGTATATAGGTAAACACTAACGTGGAGGAACTCGATGGCACTGTAGTTAACACGCCCAGTCTGTGATTGCTAAAGTTTTCAAGCAATTTTCGCAAAGGCTGGGAACGGATGGGTGACCAAAATTTATCAACTCAAGCTCTTCCGTGCTTCGGAAGGCGCGTAAAGCCGTTGGGCCCGGATGCATTAGCAGTCATTAACAACTGCCAACCCGAACTGAGTCGGCGTGGTGGTTTATGGCCCATTCTCCCCATCCATCCCTATGGAAGGCTCGTGCCTTAGCAGTGGGGAAATTTATGCGCTGGTGATGGAAACACTAACGTAATAGACAAAATTCTCCATCATTGAAATCAATCATTACTACAAATACGAGGGTGACGTGTGTTTCTTTTTTCAAAGCATAGCCAGAGTTGTGATCACCAACCCGCATTTAGCAAATGTGGTGGTTCAAATCCTGCTCGTGGAAATTTTTTCAACATTTGTGTTTTTGTTATTTGGTTGAGGGACCCTTTACGTTCCTCGCCGCCCCCAAACAAGCCCGGTGAAGCTGAATATGCCGTCTGAAGCAATCAGCAATCTCTCTCAATAAAAAAAAACCTGACTCGGTATGTTAGAAGGGTGCAGGTTCAAATCCTGCTCTTGGAAATTTTTTCAACATTTGTGTTTTTGTAACAACAAAATTAGATACGCAAGAACATCAAGGGTATGTTGTGGCAAGTCAAAGTACACAGTCAAAGTACAAACAATAGGAAACAATAATCGTGAATATACAGAACAAACCGATACAGATTCGACCAAACGTGATTGCTTATAAGCTCTCCATTTTATGGTTCATGTGAGATGGCCTATCCCACGTACGTTCACAGGCTATAATGATGTTATCAGCATATTTAATTTGCTAATACGTAATGTGTATGTCCTATTCCCTGGCGTACCAACCATGCCATATTTGGGCTTATTCACTTCAACCACTGCAATTTGGCGCTTATAATTCAATTCTCAAGGGAAATCCGTACTGAGTTTTGGTAATACAGAAACATGAAACATAATAACAAAATTGTTCGTAGCGCAAAGCTAGGCATGCCACTAGTACGCTTGCAATATCAGAACTTTGTCTTGTAGAGCCATAAACTTGAGACTGTTTTAACGGTATTTACGTAATTAAGCATCGTTACCCAGTGTTAAGATGTTTAGCGTCAGGATATATGGCTATTTCATGTATAAAACGGATCTGAACGTTCGATAACGTTGATATGACGATAATCTTATATCGTTTTCCAAAGTTTACGCGAAACACACGATACACATTGAAATTAAATGGGAAGCTGGTAATTTTCCTGAGACCACGGACCCTGTAAGAGTTTCGTAACGACAGGACAAAACAAAATGTAAAAATTAACGACACAAGCCAGGTAGTCAATGGTAGAACAATTAAGAATGAGGGTCTTCAAGAAGCTCGTGAACAGGGCTTACAAAGTCCGTAACGCATAAGCTGCTCCTTGGATGCTGCAGATGCCCATGGGTGACGAATACTTATCAGGTAGTTTACCTACCAGGTTTACCCTTTAATTAAATAAAAAGGATTTGAGCTGGCTAGGTAGTCTTATATCAAGCACCAACACCAATCGAATCGAGTGCAATTGTAACTACGCTGAAATTTTCGTCTTATCGAGAAATCTTATCCAATCGATTAGCAACTTTACTTTGTCTGGTTAGACATGAAATGCCACACACTTGATACACGCAATGGATCATCTCCTACAGATCTTTATGCCAGATCAGACAAGACAGGACTAGCACGTTAATGGTTCTATGGACAAAAATAGTCCAGTCCCTACTATTCAGAAAGGTGACCGAAGCTGTTACGAGCTCAAAAAATAGTAAGGCATAATCCTATTTTAGCTGTACTCGGAATTCACAAAACCTCGTCACACATTTATCCTCGTCATTCTGCCGGCTGACAATTGGAAGCAGCTTTGCAAAATCTGTCACATTTCAATATCAGCGCCGTTGACGGGTCCCGCTTATTTCCCAACTCTGTAATAGTAAAGCCTAATAAATGACGCACATATTTCCCTGGAGGTCGACCATTATTGGTAGCCGAGCTCAATTGCTGCACAGGTGAATATTTATCTCGTCAGTGTTGGTAAAGGTTACCTGGGGATTTCTATGTAGTTAATGTTAGACAATAAGTTGTTGACAAATGACAATTCAATTTTGGACAAATGGTACATGATATAAATTTATAAAAACTCCCAATCACCATGTTTTGGCTTGGTGGCTTATGGTAAAATCTCCCCAAATTCATGTTATCATGGAAAGTTCTGATTCCAGCAATGGGACGTTTGTAGAGGCTGATGATAATGATGATGATGGTCATCATCATCTCAGCCAAAAGACGTCTACTGCTGAATAAAGGGGGAGGCCCAAGGATCTCCACAACATTATCGGTTTTGTGCTGCTCGCATCCAGCGGCTTCCCACGACCTTTACCAGATCGTCGGTCCACCTTATTAGAGGGTCCTGATGTATTTCTTCTAAAGACTCCCGGCTATTTCCTTTTTTTTATAGGAAGTGATTGCTCGTCTTATGTTTTCTTGTGAGTTCGAGTCTCACCTAGTCCCACTATTATATTTTTCAAGTGGTTTATTTTTAAGTGGCGTTAGGACGTTGTTAAACATGTCATTACAAAATGTCTGCCAAAGCGAGCCTCATCTTTGTCTCGTGAAACCTACTGCCGGAAGCGCTGCGGGGTTGTGCGGCGTGACTTACGACCCACATCCGGAGACCATATTTGCTTTACTTTGCCGGTTCCGGTTTGCCGGCTGCGTAACGCTTTGATAAATGCCCGATAATCGGTTTTCTGGTATATATCATTGTGGTACACTAGTTTATGTTCGAGTTTCTTATTTCATAGTACTTTTATATGAATCATTATAAGAAGACATTCAAGTGAAATTCGCAATATGACTTAATGCAAATTTCTCAAGTGTCAAGTCTCAGTTTCCAGTTTAAATATAAGAATGAATTATATGGAAATTGAAAATATACAATAAAATTCATCATCATCATCAGCTTATACACGTCCACTGCTGGACATAGGCCTCTCCGAGTGCACGCCACTGAGCACGACCCGCGGCTACAGCTCTTGCCAGCCACCATGCGAAGATCGTCGTTCCACCTAGTCTGAGGGCGTTCTACAATGCGTTTACGTCAGTATAATTATTGTGTGATAATGTAAGTAGTTAAAGATATTTTTATTTAATACTGTTGCGATATTGTTTGAGGTTTTTATATTGATGCAACTCATTTATATTTATATGCTTTTAACCCATTTTTAATTTATAAAAATATGATATAATGGTGTTTAAAATACCTACCTACAATATTAGTATTACTGATGCAACGAATACTTCCAATTTCCCTAGTGTTGTAAAATTAATTTGGCAAGAAGCAAGGTCAGGAGTATCTAGTGGTTAGCGGGTTAGTTTGTCAGATTTACGATGATTTTTTTTTAACTTTTATTTACAGATGCAACATTTAACGCGATGCAGACCGATAATGAATGGGACAACTTTTTTTTACTATTTTTAATAATAATATTTTATTTCATTAAAGTTTGAAGTTTAATCAGAATGTTCGTTTCGTTAGTATTAACCTAGGTACCTACTAACACAGTGTACATTTTATTATCTTGTATTTTTTTATAATTATTACGAATAAACCATTGTATAAAAATCGGATTCAATTCAGAGCTTCCTAGTAAGTTAAATAATTATTAAAATTTTATATAATTTGGTATTCTAAAAAAGCCGATTTGTTTTGCAAATAATACCTACCTTAAAAAATTATTTATTATCTGTTAAAGCTGCCCTCTTGATTTTCTCCGAAATATGACTTAAATATTACAAAATATAAAGCTGTATGCCACACACAGCATAATATATTAGAATATTTTTTTTCTTTTTTTTTTGATATTCTAACACTTAAGTTATATTGATAATATATATAAAACAAAAAAAAAAAAATTATAATAACTTATCTAAAATATATTATTAAAAATAGTCCCTTTAGGAATAATTAATTAATGTCATCTGTTTCGTTCGTCAAATTTGAGCGAAACCAGAAATGAACAGTGATGCAATATTTATTCATTTAAAACCGTGCCGTGCTTCGCAAATGGAAGCTTTGGTTGATGTGAGGACTTATTCTATTCTAAGAAGTGAATTGGGTACTTGACTGGTTAGTCCATAGATAAACATTTTGTCCCTTTCTGAATATATTATATTCAGACGTAGTGTTTCTTCCAAATCTCGTTTCATCCTGTAATACCGCAAACACGGACACGTTGTAGCTTACAAACATTTGTGTATTAATTGAAACGTATGTCCTATTCCAACAAAAGATATTCACTAAAAGGTTATTTCGCAAAGTCAAATAGATATTATAGGATTAAGAGTTTGGGAAACTAAACCTAACATACCTTTCTTTGGTTTTATTGTGTTTGCCTGATATCTTATTATCTTATGTTAGATACACGGGTAAAACAACTGTTATTATGAATAATATTTAAAAAAAATGTTAGGTAGAATATTCTTGGGCTAGGAATATGTTTTATCTTTTCAAGGCAAATTTTCCAAAGCACTTTTTCCAAGAACAGAACAATCAATAAATCAATATGTTATCATTTAATCAAATAAATGACATCACGTAACAAATTTTTAAAACATTGACCTATTTTTTATTTGACCTAAGCATGCATTTCGGTAACTTAAAAAGTTATTAATAAACACTGAGTTGACGGAACAAAATAGTGACGTCATAGTGCACCATTTCAATACAATCTATTTAAAAAATAGTTTTGACAGTTACGAAAATGTTTATCTATGGACTAACCAGTCAAGTACCCAATTCACTTCTTAGAATAGAATAAGTCCTCACATCAACCAAAGCTTCCATTTGCGAAGCACGGCACGGTTTTAAATGAATAAATATTGCATCACTGTTCATTTCTGGTTTCGCTCAAATTTGACGAACGAAACAGATGACATTAATTAATTATTATTATGTTTACATAATACCGAATCAAATAATTAGACTATTTGATGATACGATGAATCATTTATGAGATTCACGCATAGCTCTGAGCTACATTAATTCTAACTAATGATATGCAGTATAAATAAATCCATTTGTTAAATAGTTTAACAGGATGTTTCACACAACTTCGATTATTACTAACCAATCCTACTAATATTATAAACGCGAAAGTTTGTAAGTATGGATGGATGTTTGTTACTCTTTCACTTAAAAACTACTGAATGGATTTTAATGAAAGTTTCCTCATATACAGACCATGACCCAGACCAGCATATATAATACTTTTTTTTAACTTTTTTTTTATTGTAGTCTTCGCGAACGAAGTCGCGGGCAACAACTCGTACGAAATAGTTTGAAAAAATACAAAGTGTCATAATCATTCCACGAGCGGGATTCGAGCCCGCACCCCATGACATGCCGGGTCAGGTGCACTACCAACTACGCTATCTTGGCTCAATCCAACTCGCTGAAATTAATCAACACTAACTACTCTTATTTTGTAAAGGAGCCCTATTCAATGGCGACAACTACGTCATCAACATCCGATCTTAATATTTTTACAAATATTATAAAGATCAGGTATGAATTAGGCAAGCTATATTTATGATTATGGTTACATAATTTAACAATACCTACGATGTAGTTATTAAATGAGTAAAACGAAGAAAACGAAATAAAAAGGAGAAGGTACCCTCGATCCGTGTCGATTTTATTTAAATTTGTGCGTGCAATTACACATTGGGTAGCAAACCAAAATACGGTCTACCCGATGCAAAGTCATCGTAACATAGGCACTTACAATATAAGTTTTACTTTTAAACCTTTTCACTAGCTTAGACTAGACTTAACGTGTGACAATCGAAAATATAGTTTTAAAATTAATAAAATAACAAATTCAGCTTGTATTACTTATCATAAGACCTTTTCAATGAAGCGTACAATATTAAAATTGAAATGTGACCGCGTCCCCATCTCGTCATGAGTGATGGTTGTATCTAAAAAGGCAGTAAAAGTCGTTTTATCGCCGAAATTTCCATATTCTCCCGGGCGTGTAATGTTCTTTACATTTTCGTCGATAATTTCTATTCGTATTCCGTTAGCGAGGTCACTCATGCTGTAACCTTTTTAGTTGCCTATACGTAGGAACGTAATGTCATCATTACACTGGTATTGTTTTTTTCGTCGACGCATTAAAAACTCCTTTCGAATTTTTTGGCCTTTTTTTTATAAGTAGTGGCCAATCAAATTAAACCGTAATTTACAAACTATACAAAGTTTATACAAGTTAATATAACACATACGTTCATGTCGAGTGAAACCTTTTTAGTTTACTATGCGTAGAAATGAAATGATACATCGGTATTGGATTTGAATTTGGAATTTTCATTCGTTCATTAGCAATTATTAATCCCCATCATAGTACTCTTATACCCGTTTGCACTAAACTTGGGTTAGGCTTGTCCTAGTTAAGATACACCTAAGCTTAGGAGCAACCTAACAAAATAATTGGTTTGCACTAACAGTTCTGTCTCAGCTGTGACGAAACTAAGGTATTGCCTAGTAAAGTGAATGATGAAAGAATGACGAACGATTGGAATGATAGATTGTTTATGGCCTATTATTTAAAAAAACAAAATCTGTTTGAATTTGTCAATGTCTTGTCTTGACAATCTAATTTGTGGACTTTATTGTCCTTTCGTGAACTCCAAATTTCACGGCGGAGTAAAAAAAAACACATCAAAAAGTGCCTGATTGATTGATTTGATTGTGACAGACAGAAAATGACATAAAATACTTTTTTATTTTGTCGTTTGTCAACCGAAGTTGGACAGGCTAAGAAAATCTCCATGCTGTAACACAAAAAACACTACTTAAGTATCGCCTTACTCGTTGAGCGCTTCCTATTCGAGCTCAAACAAATTAGGCAAGAACTTAGTCGATTCATAAGTTTAGTGCAAACGGGTGTTATACTCGTAGTAATGCAAGTGACTATACCTTACCTTTCCTTACGGGAACAATACATTCTAGAACACACAAATTTACAAGACTTTGATAGACTGTAAATAAACAATTTTTGATTATTTTTGATGTGTAACATCTTTTCGCTCGCTTTCTATGTAGACTATTTGTGGGAGTGATACTACGTGTGATATTATGAACATGACATTATATTATATTATTAATATTATATGTGACATATTGTGTCATTTGACTACCAAAGGTCATTTTGATATGTCAAATGTCTTCTAATGAGTATTTACTACATTTATTATATAGCTATAAAATTATGTGTATGATGTGTGTGTATGATAGGACTCATTTTTTTCATAATATATAATGTTAAAATTGCTTATTACTAAGGTGAGATGTCAAATATTACAAATCTTATGCGACTACTGTAAGGAACCTTTTTTTAAGTATCATTAATTTAAGTATGTATGAAGTGTTATCTATATTTATAATTTGCAACTTTTTTATATCATTTATTATTGAATTAAGTGAACATAGTATATTTATATTAGTCATAATAGAATTTGTATGTTACGTTCTTTAGCGCACCGCTTATCAAACTTTCTGCCAAGCCCGTTGGTTGACTGGTAGACAATGTCATTTGGCATTAAGTTCGCCTTTTGCCCCGTTTTATTTTGTGCAATAAAGATTTTTAAAAAAATACAATAATCCCTTTTCCTATGCAACAACGCAATCCACGCTAGGGAGTAATGAGTAACACCTTTCCGAATTCCCGTTATAAATTAATTACGCGTAGTAATAACGTGCGCAATGATACTCGTGAAATTGGAATTCACAAATGAATAAACGGTGTTAACGGCGGCGCAAACAGTGTTCGCCGATGCGACGACGTCGGAACGCCGGCGATTGTTTCACGTTTATTTTAAGTAGCCTTTAATTATGTTTACGCTATTTTAAATTGTTACATACGTAAGTGGTATTGTGTATATAAATACATAAGATACAAGAACAAGAAATAATTATAGTTACGTTTTGATAAGATGAGCTGTAGTTCATAATTCCGTTATTCAAATTAACGAAATTAATAAGCACTATTAAATCGTCCAAATAAAAGATTTTTGCACTTTTTTTTTATCTGTGGAGAAGAATAGGCGCAAAACACTAAACTGCATCAGGAGTAAACTTAGAGAAGTAACAAATTTATCTTTTAAATATCATCGTCGTAAGTAAAAATAGTCAAAAAAGTTTATAATTACTTATTTTAAGGGTTAAGTAAGCTTTGCTAATTATATTAACATTATAACGACCGTGTCCTGAAACAGAACTAATTTACAAAAAAAAGTATTAATTGAAAACATGAAGATGTAAAAAGAAAAAAAAACAATTCAAACACTTTGCTTTTGAAAGTAATTTTAGAAGCAGTAGGTACATACTGTTTTGTATTTGTTCAACGCTCAGGGCATCACATGTATCGGCTCGGAAAAATTTCCTCATAAAATATATTCAACAAATGGTTGAGTGAGACATGCTGTAACATCTCAACATGCACATGAATGGAGAACAAAACGACGTTGTCATAACAGTTCAAGCAACAACAAATAGGGAAGTGAGCCAAAAATTCAAAAGATTTATTCACGAACTTCCCTGAGAGCGAACTGTGGGGCTGACGTTGATTTACATTGTTTTGTACCAAAACCGAGCCTTTGATTGTTCACCACGGCGTCTAAGGAAACTAGTTTTGAAAAATTTTAAACTTTTCATAACAAATGACAGTCACAAAGATTAAAGAGCTTATCAGTCAGGCTTTGAAGCTTGAAGCGATTCCGAAGTTTTCTACGTCTCACTAACAAGGAACGATAATACGAAAGAGGATTTTCGTAAACAACCGGCTTCTTTGGAAGTATGAAATACACTTAGGGCCATAGACAGGTAAGAAAAGTTTACAGACGAGAACATCAAATCTCTTTTGTATCTTTATGTTAAGGGCGGCTGCACAAATACGGTTTCCTGATTGGGTTTCCAGACCAGGAATTCCGGAAAATTCATTTGGAAACCTGAATGCATTGTCTTGCATACAAAATGTGTAACAAGGTGCACACGTTCGTTTATTTTCCGAACGGAAAAAAAACCTGACGTTCGCTCAAACTGGTCGGACTAGCCGGTCATCGGATGGGTGGCCAAATTATTATCTCGAGCTCCTCCGTGCTTTGGAAGGCACTTAAAGCCGTTGGTCCTGGTTGCATTAGCAGTCGTTAATTACCACCAATCAGTACTGGACCTGCGTGGCAGTTTATGGTCCGTTCTCCCAATTGACCCATAGAAAAAGCTCGTACCCCAGCATTGGTTTTATTATCGGTCCGTGAGTTTGTGGTTTGCATTATTTAGTTTATCGCTATAGGTAGCTACAATATTGGTAGCAATGTGGTTTTCCTACGGTTCCTCAAATTCTTACTTACTTATCATCACTCACATGAGTACAGACCACATTGATAGGTATTTTTAAAAAAACTAGAGATAAACGATAGTATCAAGTAACATATTTATAACTTCACATTTATATTAATGATCACAAGGAAAACGTTGTTATCAGACGAAAAAAGTTCTTTGGCGTGTATTGAAGTTCTACGCCAGTCACGTAAACTTATATTCAGTCAGAAAGGTAAATTGAAAATAATCAAAGGTCGAATTGCTTGACTTCAAAATGAGGTATTTATTGAATGCTCTTACCCGGTTTCATCAAGTGATTAATTTATAATGATAAAACGGAACAATTAATACAACCCCGTATAATAAAAAACTACAATTATATTATAAGCCTATAAACATCCCAGTGTTGGACTCACCATCAGAATTATTTATTTGTGAGATGTAGGTTAGTATTATAATGATGAAAATTTATAAATTTGTTAGTTGCACTATATTTCCAACTTAGATAAGGTATAGAAATAAATGTTTTGATAAAATGGCAAATCTTAGGTTTATCAATAACAAAAAATAATAATACATTAATAATTCATCAATCACAATTATCTCACTTACTGCTCAGACATAACACCTATTTTATTAAACTATTGATAAGTTTATTAATTATGAATGTGCAGATGTCATTAAAATATGAATAATATTTATTTATATGAAAAATTATTATTAATAATTAAAAAAAACACTATAACTGTGAAATGTAAAGCAATAAATGTCACATTCAGGCTTTTTTCCCTACATGAACAATGCACACGGGGCAATAGAGCCCAAACCACATTGAAGGCTCGCCAATAAAGGTTGATGGGCTTATAACGACTGCTAACTCGTAGCGACATCCATTACTAATGGCTTAATGTGCTTTTAGAAGAGCTTGAGGTATTAAATTTGTAATGCATCTTCTGACCGGGCGAAGCGAACATTGGTTAAACGCGCAAGCCACTGCGCCATCGATCTCCTAATACTAAACTCGTATCATTTAATAACAGTTGAAGTAAATCCCACCTCCAAATAGAATCCAACAAAACAAAATCAGCTCGCAAACGCAAACAAACAATATCGCAGCAAACACAGTAATCTGATTTCAAACCATTTAACTTTATCCAAATAAAAAATATATTTGTCTGTGTGTAAGCCCTGGCCTCCCAGCAGAATCAACTACAAATCTATTCAATAAAACATCTAAAACCTGACAACGGCGCCGCGTATCGAACCCGGCTTGAATCTGCACATAATCCTTCCCCAATTTTGAAACAAATTCACCTTTACGACTTCGAGATACGAATCAAACCGAAAGCAAAATTTCGCTTCAGATAATTCACAATAAATCCTCAGATTACCAAAATGATAGCTTTGAATTGATTGCTCGAAATTGGACCTTATATTTATGCAAGCAACGGCTAGAGTCGCTGCAGATGCTGATACTGGTGATTCTGAGCAGTATTGCCTTAACAAGGGCCTAGTCTTACCCGCTTTACTGTTTTGCTGAGTTTCAAAAAAATCTGATAATATTTCTATGCCTATACTGGTAGTTTCTGGACCCTTTTCAGTGAGTATTTGGAGGTAATTTGCGAATATTGGTATGCGACTGCTTTTTTTAGTATTTGGAGTGTTTTCGTATTGTGTGGATGTTTTGATGACAGGCAAATCCTTTGGGATTAGAAATATGAAACGAGGTTTTCGCTATTTGTTGGAGGAATAGCAGGATCGTAATACAGTTTTTTTATGAAATTATAATATTAACTCAGTAGAATCTTATTTATTGTATTTATTTATTTCATTTATTATTATACAGTGTACATGCTAACTTACAGTTTACCCGAAACGCCAGCACGCTAAAATGTCAAATAAATTACTCGTAAATTAAGATCAATACCAAAGGAATGTCAGAAATCAATTAAAATACAAATTGTCCATAATAGTTATGTCAAACAAAATCAATAAGAATATGTCAATTAAAATTATACGTCTAAAATTAGTATACACGTATATTAGTATATATCCAGTTGTACAACCCTTTACATATCACGTTTTAGTAAACGTTTAAACAAAATAACCAACATCCCCATGTTGGTTTGAAGTGATTATTTTGTTACAGTAAAATATTAAAGAATAATGAATGATGATAACGTAGTAAAAGATAAACTAAAAGATAAAATAAAGATAAAATAAACTAAAAGATACAATAAACATTAACAGGTAAAAAGTCAACGAACAGTATAGTCAAAAATATGTATTTTTTTGCACAAGGAGACTGAGGTGTTGGTCGTCTCATAATTAGTTAGTAGCTTGTATACCCTCATTTAAATTTAATCAGGTGCGTTCCGTTTTACGCAGAAAGAGCTTACAATATCTTTTGGTCTGGCAGTATGGTGTTGGGGCTGGGATTTAATATGTTGTATGATGGGATCCCAGGCTGGTGGTAGATTCCAACTATCTTCTTTCCATGTTTTTTAATTTCAATAGCCTCGCGTATCATCCTAGGGATGAATCGTTGTTCTCTAGCGAGTATTAGTGGTTTATCAAATCTGATGTATTGGTTGGGCCCCTCATGTTCGCATGCTGCAGACTTATTTTCGCGCCTATGCTTGACGTCGCCTATTATGTTAAACGCATAATGTCGGCTATATGGCTAACATTAAACGTAATGTGTAAAATAAACGCGAGTAGATCCGTAAAAGTTGTTTCATTTCAGATTCTTAAACTTTCGCAGTTTGAGTTCCTCTGCGTGATAATGTGAATTTCTTTGACCATGAAATCATGTCAGAACTCTGTAAGCTTTCAGCGATGTCCTTCTCTTCCCTACCCTTTCAGCTACGATGGCGCGTCGCCGTCTGCGTCACCAAGTGGGGTTTAAGACTACCTTCACACCCCGACTACCGATTTCACCTAGTAGTAGTGCTACTCGGCCATTTAATGCGCTGACAACTGTGAAATGCGCTTGCTTATGCATGATTTATATAAAAGTATTCAACATATAAAACTAAACCATATAAAATATATAAGATATAATAAAATATATTTTCAATAATATTAATTGTTTCCAAAACGCAAAAATATGAAATTTCTACGATAGAAAAAAATGACAAAGTCACTTCGAAACAGTATCTATTTACATGATTATCTTTTTCATTTACTAATAAAGTACGTAAATTAAATTAAGTATACTTATTTGTATTACTTTAAACAATATCTATTTTATTTAAAAAAAAATAGCGTTTTTAGAATTTCCTGACTTGAATCCAGTGGATCACGCACTATTTGCATCCCTTTTGCTTGTATGCAGATCGACAGAGGGCGCTTATTCACGGTTGTCAGCGCCTTAAAACCACTTAAAACAGAAGACACGCGCCGCGGGCCCGCCCTGACACGACCCTTGCAATTTACAATGAACTAAAGAAATGAGATATTATTTCTTTAGCAAAGCACTTTTTCTATGAAGATAAAGCCACGATAAATTTCACGCCACCGTTGAACAATGTATCCGCTGACGCTCGAATTAAATTATTGCCCGAAAATAAATTGCGATGTTATTACAAAGCAACTTAAATTTTTATCGCACCATAAATCAGAATGAACACTTAATGTGGCGTAGCGGGTAGCATGCTCTTCCAAGTTTCAAATTTTGAAATATCATTTGCAGCAAGATCGTGAAGCGCTATTACCTCATCGCGACAAATGAAGCAGTTAGACGTACTACCTTTTTGTACGCATTTATTTTTGGCCATTTTGTTTACCACCTAGTCTTACAGGTGGTAAACAAAATGGCGGGGAACCTCCTCACTCTTAATAAAAGCGTAACGAAGGTTATGTAAAATGATAGCAACTGTTAAGCTATTCTAACCGCAATCAATACCTAGATACATGATCAAAATTCCAGTTGCTATAAAAAGTAAGAACTGCAACGTTTTATTCACCTATCTTCCCAGAGGTCCTAAGTAGAATATGATAACTTACCTGACATGCTTAGAACAAGCACACTACAAACAATAATACAAGAGCACAATAAGTTGGAAATTAAGTAAGGTGGCTTAGTCAACTATCGGTCTGTTCTCTAAAGTTAGCTGAAGCTAATTTTAGATGCTATGAGCCATGACAGCAATTACGTTGCTCGCGATCTAGATTTTCGCCTGGTCTGTTTACGCCTGTTTTATGCAGCGTTATTTTTACCCTTATCAGATTCTGTATGAGATATTTCATATAAATATGTTGTTGTTGTTGTTGTTGTTTACCCGTAGCGGGTAATCGTGACATTAAACTGTTACTATCTGGCACATAAATGTAACCTAAAAAAAGGCGCCGGAAAAATTTCAATTATTTTAAGGATTAGCATATTTTTTGTAAACCATTTTGTAAAATAGAAATAATTTTGTTGACTTACACTATCTTAACATTAGATCTCCGACTGCTGCCAATTTCTTACCTGAAACAATAAAAACATGTTAAAAAATATTATGTACACATGCCTGCACATCAACCTACCACAAACTGTCAAATTTCCTCATAAACATTGAAGTCTATGCCTAAAGCATATGGTTAAAAATGTAATAAAGAAGTTTGACAATTTTGGATAGGTTGATGTGCAGGCGTCTGTACCTGTAGGTACTTATTATAAAATAGCTAAAAATTAGAAGATTGTTGCAACTACAGTAAGCGCTATCGGTTACCGTATAATTGAAAGTTAAGAATTATAATTATATAAAGGTATATTGAAAAGAGCATAGCCGATATATATTTGTGGTTTTTTTATTATTACTTACACAATATATATTACTTGTAGTTTGCAGTGTTTCTTTCCCATTCTTCTCAGGACAACATCATCTCCCAACCCCGTTGGCTTTCCAACCGAATGCGTTTTGAGTGTGCCATCATATCATATGAAGCTTTATTTTACTCTATGCAAGCAATAATTTGGAACATGAGCTTTTACACCCCTTAGTCTACGCAGCCTTAAACTTTGTGTTCTACAACCTAACTAATAAAGTCTACAATAAAGCTTTCCAACATCAATCGACATACCTACGGAGCTTTCGACTCAAGCCTTACCGTGCGAGCTCATTTCAGCCCAGTTGCTTAATCGGTTTAATAGCAATCTTACGTCAGCCAGGTTGGGCGCCTGCAGCGTTCTGATAAATCCGGAACCGAGTTCGTGTTTGTCAGTGTGCATCTTAGCGTGGCTTTATTAAAATTTGAGCATTAATGCTCCACTAACCTCATACCCCTTTACAAAGACCTATCATTAGACATTTTAACTCCCACCTTTTGGTACCACTCAGAACAAGATTCTAATTGTATTGTCATTCGTATTTGTGATATGAACCATAACATTTTTTACAGAGAAACAAATTAATGTCGTTTGTTTTTAAAGTTGCGGCCCGGTAGTCTTGTGACTTTACCGCATCAGCGCTAGCAGTTTTTCCTAGAGCCGTTTCCGTAAACCTCGGAACTAGACGCCGGAAAATCTCGTTAGAGCAACATCTTCAATATTGAATGGAAAATCTAGCCTAGGAACCTACTTCTTTCTTATAGGTTAATATTGCCTTTGAAAACTCTACTGTAAATATGATTTTCTTAAAAAACAGAGCACAAAGCAAAATAAGGCCACTGATATAATATGATCTAAACTATTATGAGTCTATTGGACAGTAATTTCTATAAACATTTAACGATTTAAGACATGACAGTATCATATTAAAAACTAACATTATTTTTAACGCATATTTCTCAACACTACCTTTACAAACAATATCCATTACAAGGAAAAAACTTATTATTCTTTGCAAGAAAAAAAACACAAAAACAAACAATAGTAAGTATAGACGATATCGAGGCAACAACACTTAAGTTCATTTAATTGAAAAACTTTTTTGTTTCTCCCCCGAGAGAAAAAAAATAGGAAAGTTTAATTTCATTAAGGCTAAACGGCTTCGTGTTGCTTTGTGTTTCTTTTACTATCGAGATAAAGAGGTTGATTGCTAAAGCGTTTTGCGACACACAAGCGGGTAAGGGTTGCAAATAATCTATTCTTTTCAACACGTGAATTAAAAAAATAACTATTAGCTATGAATCAATTTTATTGTCTTCTCATACCTTTCTGCTTCTTTTGCTGTATCAGTTAATATCGCAATATTTACACAAAAAGTGTCATTATTTATTGTATAATTTAAATATAATTATTGATATTCAATAGTTATAATAACGGTATGTATATAATTATGAGACGACCAACACCTCAGTCTCCCTGTGACCACGGACCCTGCAAAGGGTTCGAAACGTTCCAATAAATATTAATTAAAACTAATGTATAAAATAAACCCGAGTAGATCCGTAAAAGTTGTTTCATTTCAATAAATATGTAGCTTATTATTTTTGTCATGCCAATAACATAGATATCTCGTGGGCCACAGGTAAATTGCAAGAATTGCGAGTGACAAATTAAAGGGACAGCGTTTTTGTTATATCTACATAGAAAATATATAGTTATATATTATATATCTTAATAAAGAATAAGACTAGAAAAAGAAAGTAACCTGCTACAGATAAGCGAATTATTTACTCGTTGTTACTGTATCTGAACTAACACAAATCCATGATCCAAAGTTGATTAACGAAACCTATAACAGTAGGTTAATCCTCAAGCATCTCTTTCTACAGCTCCAGCCTCCCTTTCCCCCTTCCATTTATTCGATAACCAATCATTTACCTTCTTATAAAACTAAGGATAAATAAGAACATAGAAATCTCTCCGTCTAAATCTGTTAATGGATTAGTTTAATTGAAGTGGTTGATACAGCCCGTGCCTACCCTATCGGGTTTCGAGGACTTCCGATAATGAGGTCGGATAGACAGACGAACGGATAAGTGCGGTATTCATTACGTAATACGAGAAACATTAATGAGAATAGGGTATGTAATTAAATTTGTTGATAGAAAAACTAAGTAACGGCCGGCGGTATGTAATGGCGATCTCAAATAAATTAGTATGGCGTCCAAAATCTGTATTACAGGTAGGTGATTTCGTTTAATGGGGTCTATAACATTAATCGATGCCTCGGTAGCCGAGTGGTTAAGCGCTCGGCCTAACATTCAGAGGTAATGGATTCAATGCCCAGGTCAGGCGTAGTGTGTTTCGTATATCTCGAGTTTGTAATTATTAATTAACGTTTGACAAACGTGGTGATTAAGCAAATGCCCATTAGTTGTAGACTTGATTACAATGATGGATGTCTTTGCCCTGCTGTGGAATGAAATGAAATAAAATAAAATGAACATCCTTTATTCAATTTAGGCATATAAATTGCACTTATGAACGTCAAAATAGTTACATAAAAAACAAAAATATATTAATAAATATGCACACACTTAGTCTACAAAAATGTACTTAAATATATAATTCAATCAACAATACATATGCGATTCAACTGCTGGTTCGGAAGGTTGATTCTGCTAAGAAGGCTCCAGCGAGAAACTTAACAGCTACTCTTTTAAACTAAGAGTTGTATACAAAAGCGTAAGAAATATCATGACTGTGCAGACTGAGATGACCACACGTTCTTATCATAAAAATAATCATCAATTTTATAGTAACCTTTTTTCATTAGACCTTGTTTTATTTCTGTCTTAAACTTGTGTAGTGGCAATTCCATTAGAGTAAAAGGCGCTTTATTATATATGTTTATACATTTCCCTACAGACGAATTACCGACCTTATTATATACCGACATTACAATTAGAAAAAATATTATCAAGACAGGTAGCTGGGGGACTTTGGGCGGGTCAATGTTGAAAACGAACAGAACAATGTATGTGATGTTGTCTAAATATATATAAATATATAAGAGGTTATAAAGTTAATCACGAAATAACCTCAATGCGAAAGTGATCAAATATCACTGTAAAAAGATAAAAAGTACGGTACTGCCTAATGATTATTATAATTATATCCTCTCAACTGTCGCGGCCATCTTGGCCATTAAAGAAGCAGCTGTCACATTACTTCCGTATTACTTCCGGACTACTTCCGGCTACTCATTAAAATTACGATTTCTTTAAAATGTTGTATGGAGACTATAGATTATTTAATAAATTAAGTACATAAATTCGAGACAAAATGCAATCAGCTGTTAGCCGTAGTGTTGCCACAGAGAAAAAAAAACAGTGGAACAGTAGATATATACATAGGCTTCTAACTTAACAAATATGTTATACAGTTGTATTAAAAACTTCTGTGAAGGTAACGTTACGAAAGAAAACGAAACGATAATCTTTAACTCCCACTTTAATAATAAAATCATATACAAAAAGAAAAGTTCTAAGCTTTAATTCGGCTTAAGACTTTTTTCGTACTTCACTTTATAATCCTTAATCGCTAATGAACTGTTTGCACGGTATAGAATTAAAAAGTAAGTATTTAAACAGTTTTTATATATTATGCAGTTAGATTTTAGTACCACGAATAAAAAAATACTAAGAATAATATATTCAAATAATCTGTTTAACATAAAACAGCGACTTCTAACAAAAAGCTGAAAGTTTTTACAATTTCACATAGACAGGTTCACTTGATTTGTAGCCGCTAGAATCCGCATAAATCTTCCTTTCTGCCTTTTTTCTTGCTTTGCTTGTGGTTCAAGTGATAAACTTGTGGCAGCCAAATCGCTCGCTTTAAAACAATAATGTTAGTGGTTATACATTTGGTGCTCAAAAAGGGGGTTACCTGGAAAGTTTTCCGGAAGTTTCGAAAATTGGTGATTTTTTTATAGATTTTAAGAATAAGAATATGATTAAGAAATTATTTATTGACGATCATAAAGACATAATAGAAACAAAAACAATGAATAAGAAAACATTAAAAAATAATAATACTAATAATAATTATTATTATACAACAATAAGGAAGGATGAATGTGTGTGAAGGCCAACTAGGACCCTGCCTCAGCTTTGCGGTGCTGAGAAACAAACACAACGACGCTGGTATTCTGACAGGGCCTATGGTGTGTGATTGTAGTGTTGTGTGTGTTCGTGTACATATAGAGATGATATAATATAAAAATAGTTACAAACATATTTAATATAAATGTTGGAAAAACGTTTAATTTATATATTTACATAAATATGTTGTAAGAAATATTATATATATTGAAACACAAAAATAAATTAATAAGTAAGGCTCGATTCGCTAGATGCCTTCGCTACTCCGGATTTAAAATAAGGTCCGTGAAATGACGTGAAACGTTAGTATCTGTCGTCAAGCGTCAACTGTCATGATGTTTTGCTCGAGTGCATTGCATTGTCTTGTTTGAGTTCGGCTTTAGACACAAAACATGCCATGAATTATAAGAAGAAGAAGAGTATATTGTCAAAAACAAATAAAAAACAGAAGCAAACAAACATCATAGGATGGATCAACACGGATCGTGTTTTGACGTGCTCTTTTCGAATTTTTACTTTGCCACCTCGTATCATTGCCGCTCGCGCCGCCATATTGAAAAAATGACGCTCATAAACAATTTTTTGAGAATAACGTGATAAATAATAATGTGATAAATTAAACTAGAAAAATCTTATTACAATTTATTTAGGAACCTTTTTTTTGTAGAATCAATAGTTTTAGCGTTCTAGCCCCACAAAGTCCACTCATTTCCACACCACCATGATGTAGAGTAAGTGGCGCATTTAATTTTGTGGTGTCCCCAGTAGCCCTAAACAGTTCACTTCTACCCTTCTTCTACCCTTACCCTTTGCACGTCGACCTGCAAAGGGTAAGGGTAGAAGACCAGTCCCCACTGTTGCAGTGTTCCATGTGTCTGGGATATGGGCATGGTCGCAGATTCTGTAAAACAGCCGACTTGAAGTGTAGTCACTGTGCGGGATCCCACACGCGAGACAAGTGCCCGATGTACAGTGCTGGAGCGCCCCCAACCTGCTGCAATTGTACTGCAGCCAGTATGGACCGGACGGAGCACAACGCATTCGACGCGAAGTGCCCAGTACGGAGGAGGTGGGAGGCACTGGCACGTGCTAAGATAGCATATTGCTAAGGTGGTCCTAAGTCGTTCACGGGCAGGCAATCACCCCGCCAGAGGATACGCAGTGGCCCAAGCGAACCTCCAAAGGAAACAGTTGGCAACGACTGAACTCATGGTGGTCGCCAGTGAACGCAAATTGGCGTTCGCACTGGTTCAGGAACCCTACGTTGGGGGGATTCGGAGTATGAAAGATTACCGCGGCGCGCGGGTCTATCAGTGCGCAACGATAGGAGATGGGACAGTGAAGGCAGCTATTGTCGTATTCGACAACGATCTCAGCGTCACACTGTGCCCGAAACTCACGACCAATAACATCGTGGTGGTGAGGATCCGAACTTGCGACTGGGAGATGACGGCGGTTTCCTTTTATTTTGAGCCCGACCTACCAATTGGACCTTACCTGGACCGGTTGAGTTTGATCGTAGAGGAGTTGGGCCCAAGAAGACTGCTGATTGCCGGAGACTGCAACGCAAAGAGTACCTGGTGGGGCAGCACCATAGAAGACCTCAGGGGAGTAGAGATGTCCGGGACCCTGGAAGAGTCTGGTTTGCAGATATTGAACAGAGGTGACACTCCCACTTTTGACACCGTGAGAGGTAACAGGGAGTTCACCAGCTTTGTAGATATAACAGCGACTACCGACGACCTGTTGGGGCTTATAGAGAACTGGAGGGTAGACCAGGGAATAACAAGCTCCGACCACAACACTATTCTCTTTAATGTGAAACTCCGTAAGAGTAAAGGCTTGCAGGTCCAAAGAACAACGCGTCTATACAACACGAAAAAAGCCAACTGGACAGAATTCACAGACGCCATGGTGCAATTCAAACAAGAACGCAATATTAACATAGAAAGAATAAAAGCCTTAAGTGACAAAGACTCACTCGAGAAGACTATCGTAGAGCTCACAACAGCAATCACTTCAGCTTGCAGGGAAGCAATTCCAGCGAAGAAGAACGCAGAAACCCTCTCCATCCCTTGGTGGAATGAGGAGTTGACCAAGCTGAAGAAGACGATGGCCACACACAAACGGAGAATACGTAACGCTGCGCCACATCGAAGAGAAAAGGTCGTTGAAGAATACCTGCATAAGAAAGAGATCTATGAGTGCCACGCCAAGAACGCCCGTATAACGAGCTGGAAAGAGTTCTGCGAGAAGCAGGACAGAGAAGGGGTATGGGAGGGGATTTACCGCGTTCTCAAAACGACCGCCAGGAGACAAGAAGACTTGGCCCTAAAAACCGAAGAAGGTACATACTTAGAACCCCAAGAATCAGCGGACTTACTAGCCGAGACATTCTACCCAGAGGACCTGGAAAGTGACGATAACGCAGAACATCGCCGGGTTAGAGAAACGGCAGAGAGAGTGAACGATCAGACAGATGATGAGCATCTGGATCCTCCGTTCACCTCGCTAGAGCTAAAGACCGCGATGGGGAGCTTTAACCCAAAGAAGGCCCCGGGAGCGGATGGCTTCACGGCAGATATCTGCAGCAGAGCCTTGGAACACAACATCGAAGAGTCGCTTGCCCTATTCAATAAATGCCTAGAATTAGGACATTTCCCGGACAGCTGGAAAGAGGCCACAGTTGTGGTACTTAGAAAACAGGGCAAGGATGACTACACAGTGCTGAAGGCTTACAGACCCATCGGGTTACTGCCGGTACTGGGCAAGGTTCTTGAGAAGATGTCGGTAGCACGGATCAAATACCATCTCGTACCGAAGATTAGTACTCGCCAGTACGGGTTCATGCCCCAGAGGAGCACCGAGGACGCCCTCTATCATCTAATACACCACATCAGAGGTATGGTTGAGCTGAAAAAGCTGGTTACCCTAGTGTCATTGGATATAGAGGGGGCCTTCGACAGCGCGTGGTGGCCAGCCATCAGAATCCGACTGGCTGAGGAACAGTGTCCGGTCAATATCAGGAGGCTACTCGACAGCTATCTCAGCTGCAGAAGAGTCACGGTAAGATACGCTGGGGAGGTAAGCACGCGAAGCACCAACAAAGGATGCGTGCAAGGGTCAATAGGTGGTCCAATACTCTGGAACCTGCTTCTCGATCCCCTACTGAAGGGGCTGCATGAGAGGGGGGATTATGTCCAAGCTTTTGCAGATGACGTGGTGCTGGTCTTCCACGGGGATAAGGCTAATGACGTTCAGCGACAGGCCAATGCCGCTCTCGCTTATGTTCAGCAATGGGGTGTCCGCAACAAATTGAAGTTTGCGCCACACAAAACCTGCGCCATGTTAATAACCCGCAAGTTGAAGCACGACACGCCGCGGCTGAGCATGGGAGGGATCGACATTGGCATGTCTAGAGAGGTGAAGATTTTGGGCCTTACTATCGACGATAAACTTACATTTAAAACCCACATTACCAACCAGTGTCGAAAGGCAATAAGTATATACAAACAGCTATCCAAGGCTGCGAAGGTTAGTTGGGGCCTAGACCCCGAAATTGTCAGGTCGATCTATACGGCGGCGGTAGAGCCGGTTATATTGTACGCGGCAGCGGCATGGGCACCTTCGGCGAACAAACTAGGAGTCAGAAAGCAGCTCAACACAGTCCAGAGGGGGTTCGCGCAAAAGCTCTGCGGAGCCTACCGCACAGTCTCACTACACTCGGCACTGGTACTTGCGGGGATACTGCCTCTCGACCTCAGGATTACAGAAGCAGCCGCTCTGTACGAGGCAAAGAGAGGGTCGTCGCTGGAAGTACTGGGAGGTAGAGAGACCGAGAGTGCGGTGGACTTTGTCGGCGCTCCACATCCGGCGGCGCATATGGGTTTGGAGTTCGTGTGCCTGGAAGACCAAAACCTTGTGGACAGGTACAATGTGCAGCAGGTGCGAATCTTCACCGACGGCAGTAAGCTTGAGGGGAAGGTCGGGGCAGCACTTTCTATACGGAAAGGTGAGGCTGAGACCCGATCCTTAAAGCTAAGTCTGTCCGCGTACTGCACAGTTTACCAGGCGGAACTACTAGCGATATGCAAGGCCACGGAAATGATTGCGCGGGGAAAGGAGATGAGTTATGGTGTGTATAGCGATTCGAGGGCAGCGCTGGAGACGATCGCCAACCAGCACTCTCTCCACCCCCTGGCGGTGGAAGCACGGAAGAACCTGCGAGGGGCCTTCACCCAGAACAAAGTTGTATCTTTGTTCTGGATCAAGGCGCACGCGGGACTTCCGGGCAATGAGCGGGCTGACGAACTGGCCAAGACGGCTGCACTGAAGTCAAAAAAGAGGCCCGACTATGACGCATGCCCAGTCTCGTACATCAAGAGACTTCTGCGAGACAATACGATTGAAAGCTGGGACCAACGCTACCGGGAAGGGCAGACCGCCTCCGTCACAAAGCTCTTTTTCCCGGACGTTAAATCGGCGCACAAGATAGTTAGGAAGCTGCAGCCGAGGGGTCCAATGACGCAGATCCTAACAGGGCATGGGGGCTTCGCCCAATACTTAAACCGCTTCAAGTGCAGGGCGAGCGCTTCATGCATCTGCGACCCCGAGGTCGAAGAGACTGTTCCCCACCTGCTCCTAGCTTGTCCTTCCACAAACACATTGAGGTATAACCTGGAACAGAAGTTCGGAATAACATTACAGGAAGATAACTTGCACCAACTTATTTCGTGTAAGTATAAAGTAGGAGACTTTGTGGAGTACTGTACAAAAATATGTAAACTAGCAATAAATAGAAATAAGGATTAGTAAGTAAGTTTTTGTTTCGCCTATAATAGTTGTTATAGTGCCGTAAGCAAATAAAACAGTAGTAAATAAGTAAATAAGTTTCTTTGTGTTTAAAATAAATTAGTATAAATGAATAATAAGCAAAACTGTATAGTGAATAAGAAGTATCTAAATGTAAATGTGTATGTTTGTAAAATAAAAAATTGTGTACCCCTTCTTTGTTCCCAAAAAAAAAAAAATTAATAAATAAAGATAAGGATAAAATAGAATAGAATAGGAACTTAAGCCTAGACGGGCATCCCACCCGCAAAAGTATAAAAGAAGATGTATGAAAGAGTAGTATGAAGAATGAAAGTACGAGAGGCATAAAAGTGAGAACTGGTATGAAAGATAAAATATAGTTAAAAATAGGCTCCGATTCTGTTGGAGGTGTAAGAATAAAAAAAAAAAAAAAAACAGTTCACTTCATTCCAAGCCATGGCTCTGAAAATGCAAACGACACTGCAGAACGATAAAGTTGTAGTGATGATTTAGGCAGAATATTTGAGATCTGTCGGCAGATGTTCCGTATAATGGAAGGGGGGAGCCGACGCCAAAGCGACGCATCCCTTTATACCTACCTTACAGGCAGTAGTAGACCGGGTTTTCAACACGTAGTGTAATATTTTTCGTTAATATATACGAAAAACGCGTGTTGGTGTAGACGTGTCTTGGTTTGCGGCTCTCGTACGCTGAAACTATTGATTTTATCGGATGGGTGACCAACATTTTATCATCTCGAGCTCCTCCGTGCTACGGAAGACACGTAAAGTTGTTGGTCCCGGCTGCATGTCACAGTCGTAAACAACTACCAATCCGCAATTGACCGGCGTGGTAGTTTAAGGCTCGTTCTCCCTTTCCATCCATAGGAAAGGCTCGTGTGGAGGTAGTAGTGGGGACAAAAAATAAGTTTGAGATAATAAATAAGACCTGGCCCCAAAATTGCGATGGTTTCATGCTGATGATGAATCGGATAGTAGTCCTTAGCTAAAGATTGTATGAATCGGATAGTAGTCCTTAGCTAAAGGTTGTAGTATGAATCGGATTGTAGTCCTTAGCTAAAGGTTGTAGTTTCAACTAGCGATCGCCTGCTAAACTCTTCTGGAGATCATCACTTCAATGCCATTGCGTTATGATCGTTAATTTCTCTCTTAACTTGCACCACACCAATAGATTCTCCTCTTTGCACAGAGCATCACACGAGTTTATTATTAAAATGTTATTAGGAGAGGATGCCCCTAAAGCTTGCCTTGACAGCTAGTGTATATTGTTTTGTTTTCGTCTCGACGCAGAACAAAGGATAGTGTTACCCTACCCCGTATGGTCGTGCTAAGTGCATGTTACTTTCGTAGGTTTTATAGCTATAATCTTGGTAGCGAGTTTCATTTCGATTTTGAGCTAATGCAGACTTATTTATATATAGAAATCCTACTAATATTATAAACGCGAAAGTTTGTAAGTATGGCTGGATGTTTGTTACTCTTTTACGTAAAAACTACTGAATGGATTTTAATGAAACTTTCCTCATATACAGACCATGACCCAGACCAGCATATAGAATACTTTTTTTTTTTACTTTAGTAGTCTTTGCGAACGAAGTCGCGAGCAACCAATAGTGTATGTATAAAGTGCTTTTTAGCAGTGAATAGAAGTTTATTGCAAGTAAGTTTTATTAAAATACCAAAGTTAATGCTCTTTATTTGATTCAGATGGGATTCGACAAACCTAAATAATTTTAGATTTTATTTCATACGTTACTTATAGTTTTAATTTTTTTACTTTCACTAGGCTATCTTCAAAAATGATTTATCACTTGTCTGCTAGCGTAATTGGAAGAACGGTTACCCGATTGCAAAAGTCGTGAATTCAAGCCAATCTGTGGCATCCCCTTTTTAATATTATTATATTAAAATAAAGATAAACACAACACATAGTCAATTTCTTGTTAATTAACCCCCTTAATCATAAAAACTATTTAAGCATTATTTAGTTAATCATTGTTTCGTCTCTTTTTCTCAAATTCAAAATGAGCTTTGTGTGACGTTGACAAAACAATATTTAACTAGATAATGCTCAAATAGTTTTTATGAGTAGGGGATAAGTGTCTAGTTTTTATCAATATATACTACTCAAAACAAAATAAGGGCCACGAGGTATTTTTTCATTTTGGTGTAAATTATTAAACATTTACATATTGAAAGTAGTAAAATATTGAGTATACAAACTCTTTGATACCTAAACTTTTTAATATTGTAGTATTCATCTAATGCTGGCAACAATTTTAAATAAAATTTGATTTAAAATTATTTTTGAAAATTTTGATTCCATTTTCTTTGACGTTTTGCTTTCCTTAGCTTCTTGGTTTATTAGAAATTATCAGAGTTCATTGATATCTCGAGTCAGAAACATCTTTTGCAATATGCCACAAGCACGCAGGCGTCATATGGACTCGCTGACAGCAACCAGAGCCGTTACAATGATTGAAGAAGGTCATTCACAGCGATCTGTGGGTTTGCAATTGGGATTTTCTCGAAGAGCTATTCAAAATCTATGGAATAGTTTCCAAGAGACCGGCAGTGTTAGAAGAAGACCTGGTTCGGGCAGAGTTCGCATTACAACAGCTCAAGAGGATCGTTACATTCGATTAAGTGCGCGCCGAGATCGCACAACGACGGCCCGCAAGCTGCAAAATCGTTTACGGCTCACAACGGGTACTCGTGTCAGTGACCAAACTATTCGTAATCGATTGCATGAAGACCAGCAGGCATCAAGAAGGCGAGTTGTCCGTATTCCATTAACCAGAAATCATCGTGCAAATCGTTTAAGATTTTCCCGTCAACATTTGGACTGGGACATAAACCAATGGGGCATGGTGCTCTTCACAGACGAATGCAAAGTTAAATTTTTTAACGACGATCGGCGTATTAGAGTATGGAGAAGACGCGGCGAGAGATTTTCAGAAGCCTGCATCCATGAAGTCGATCGTTTTGGTGGTCCAAATGTAATGATTTGGGGCGGGATAAGCTTACACGGCAAAACTGAGCTCGCTATTTTAAATGAGGGTACTGTTACTGCTCAGCAGTATATTGAGGAAGTCGTCAGACCACATGTGATCCCATTTGCCCAGCGAGCGGGTCCTGGATTCATCTTGATGCAAGACAATGCTCGTGCACACACGGCTCAAGCGACTCGGTTTGTACTGGAAGCGTCTCAAATTCAAGTCTTGCCGTGGCCGGCGAACAGTCCGGACTTAAATCCAATAGAGCACATGTGGGATCAGTTGAAACGAAGAGTTAGAGACGGTGATCAGGAAATCCACAACCAACAGCAACTCATCAACGCTGTTAAAAAAGGGCCTAGGAAGAGATTCCAATGGAAAATGTCAGGCATTTGATTGAGAGCATGCACTCCAGGCTTCAGGAGTGCGTAACGAAACGAGGGGGGCATACCCGTTACTAAAAGATGAGCATGGAGTATTTTCTTTTGTTTTCAGTAACTTTACATTGTTTTTATTTTTAACCTTAATTGTGTTTTTTCTTTCAAAAGCAAATAAACTTTTTAATCATTATTATTGGAATAAATTTATTGGTCTACACGGTAAAAACAACATTAGTTTTCGTTATGGAGACAAAAAAATTAATATTGGTTTTATTATTTTCATGGTACAGACAAAATACCTCGTGGCCCTTATTTTGTTTTGAGTAGTATAGAATAAAAAATATTCTCAATTAGATTCCAACTATAATAAAAAAGCATATACTCTACAAACCAACCAACCAACCAATCCATATAGGTTGGTATATTGGTTTACTAGCAATATTTGACTTGGAACCTTATAACGTTTCATTTCACGCTTCAATATTTTTTCCATAAACTTTGTTACGGGGAATATTATGATCGAGGTCACTCCGCTGCGCGCCCCAGAACGGCACAAGGAGTATCGTATAAAAATAATATAAGCTTTTACAGACATCTTTAATTAACTACAAAAGTTGGTATTAATTTTTACTATCATTATATTAAATAAACGTTTTTCATTGTTTGCCTTTTCATTCAACGATTATGTTTGCTGTTCCAAAATATTTTGATTATTCAAATAAAAATATATTTATTACATTACGGATAGTGACGAATAGAGATTCAAAATCGAGGCTTTTGCCATTACTAAGCACAATATAGGCTAATATATCCATTTAAAGAAAATAAAATTATTTTGGCAATATTGTATTTTACCAATATGGTTGTGAAAAATTATGACTTTAGTCAGATATGTTTCCAATATTACTAAAGTCACATGTGGCTAAAGTAAAAATTTAATATTAAAAAAAATATTTATTAATCTTGGTATTGACCAATGTTAATAAATATTCATCCGATTGAGCGTTAGTAATGGCACGCCAAACTAGGACGGCTTGTAAGTGCCAGTTATTACACAATACAGCTCTTTAAACGTGCATCTGTTTAATATCACGTCCGTAGACGAGAAGGAAATGGCTTCTTACATGATGTTAGTCTTTAAATGCTTTTAACTGTGCGTCGTCGCTGTGGCAATCTTTACATGTACCATTATTAGTAGGTACCTACATGAGAGATAACTGGTATGAATTTTATGAAACTTGTAAATATCTGGTATTGTAACATAGATTATTCTGGAGGAAGAAATAGACTTTGCCAAATCAGTTACGGCTTCTTCGGGATATTGTACTGAAGACAGTACAATATCTCCACTTAGAGTTTGAGAATATATTCATGTTTTGTTTGCTTAGCATTATGATTTACCTTACATTAATTCGAACTTTTTTGAATCTTGATATTTTGAAATTTTGAAATTTTGTAAAAATATGATTTGTGATTTTTAATAGTAAACTAATGTGAACAGCTTATTTAATTACTGTCCCACATCTGGGCAAATGTCTCCATCTTTGGATTTTTTTTTAATAATCAAAATTTTATTCCAACGTCATCTGTCGGTCAGGTTAAACTTAAAACCACGCGCAGCTGAGTAAGCAAAGCGATTTAAAACTTTACAGAGTTCAGAGATTCGGTATTTTTAAATTAGTGATAATAAAATAAATTTTAATAACACTAATTCTATATTGTTTGAAAAAAATATTATTTTATAAAGTTGTTTTTAATATTGATGTAGTGTATCCTATTATACCAGAATGCTGAACGCACGTACAGCCACGCCACTTGGAGTTGTTCACCGTGAACTGTTGGCTCAGTTAAAGAAATGTTATTCATAGCGGGCGCGGGTTATTCGAAAGCAATTTCCGTTGTTACCATAAATTAGCAATCTGACGCCCGCCGTCGATACGCGGCGTAGTGACGATTTATTTTATACTCTACAGATAGTATTTCTCTATAAAAGCAATTTTTAAAGGTTTTTGTTTTGTTTTTGGGAGGATGGGGATATCCAAGAGTGCTTATAAGCTTGCGTCTTTTCTTCTTCACAGCTAAAACAAAGACTTTCTGAATGGGTAGAAAATAAAAAATGTTGAATGATTCAAAAATACTTATTTTATATAAATAATAAAAAATACTTACTCATAAACAAATAATTTAAACGGGGATTAACGCAAACTAATTAGTAAAAAGGTTTTATACCTTCTTTATACCCGACGTTTCGATCGAGTTACAACGGCCGTGGTCACGTGGTTACAGATTGATGGTGTCGCAATGAGAAGCCCACCCCGATACTTGCCAATATCTGGATGGAACACTTTGAAGAGAAGGCTCTTAGTCACGGTCAAAAGACCATTCGCCTTTGGAAAAGATAATGTAGATGACATTTTCAGTATCGTCTATGGAAGTAAACAAGAAGTAGATCAATGCCATCAATCTCAACTCCTTTCATCCGAATATGAGGTTCACATACGAGATGGCGGCGGACATGTCATTGTCTTTTTTGGATGTTAAGATGATCGTGAGATCCAACGGGTCCTTGTCCTACTGTGTCTACTGAAAGCCTACGCACACGGACAGCTTACACGCTACCTCACATCACCACCCTCGACAGATGCAATCCGTGATGACGTCACTAAGGAACAGAGCTTTTGACCTCTGTGACCCTGAACATTTGAAGCGTGAACTGGATCATGTTCAGGAGGTACTCAAGAAAAACGGATATCGAGTTAGTGGAAAACGGGAACAGCCCACAAAAAGTTGCAAACATCCCGAAGTTGGCAGGCAACCAGCCTACATGCCTTATGTCAAAGGAGTGACAGACAAGATCGGCCATATATTACGGGAGTACTCCATACCGACGATATATACTCCTCGGTAAAAGTGAACAACATCGTGGGCACTCCTAAGGATGTCTTGCCACTTCAAACACCAGGCGTATACTAGATAGACTGCAGCTGTGGTAGTTCCTATAGGCCAAACAAAGAGGACTATTCATGAGCGTATCAAAGAACATATCGCAGCTGTAAAGAACAGGCAGTCTAATAAATCAGCGATTGCAGAACATCTACTTGAAAGATGCACAAATCACTGGATTGAATTTTACCGTACGCAAGTTCTCTCCACAGCTCGCCACTTTTATTCAAGAGTAGTGCGTGAAGAAATTGAAATAAAGAAGCACTCTAATAATTTCAATCGGGAAGACGGCCACAAACTATCTTCAGAGTGAAATCCTGTATTTGCAAAAAGACATCCTCGTTTTTCTTCGCAGTCGGTAAACAACCAGAATAAGGCTTGTATACGTAAAAGGGACACCGTTAGTGTTGTGGTTGGCGGCAAACGCAGGCGCAACATCGCGACAGCAGTCAACTCGTGACCACGGCCGTTGTAACTCGGTCGAAACGTCAGCTATAAAGAAGGTATAAAACCTTTTTACTAATTAGTTTGCGTTAATCCCCGTTTAAATTCTGTGCTCAAATATGGAACGTGAAAGTTTAAAAGTGTATTTACTTACTATTACTGTGTAAGTCTAAAGTCAAGTAGATGGTGTTGATTAATTTCGGCGAGTTAGTTTGAGCCACGATAGCATTGTTGGCAGTGCACCTGACTCGGCATGTCACGGGGTGTGCGGGTTCGAATGCCGCTCGTGGATTTTTTTCAACACTTTGTCTTTTTTCAAATTGTTATTTGTTCGCAACAAAGTTTGCGTAAAACTATATGTAACTATAATCATAATCTTACTTTTAAGCCAAAGGAGCCTAAATCAATGACGACTACTACATCATCAACATCCGATCCTAATATTTTTACAGATATAAAAGATCAGTTATGGATGAGGCAAGCTATATTAACGTTATAATTGTAACAAATCTATAAGTTATCTATAAGAAATTAGTTATGTCCATGTTCATTCTGAAATAAGCGGGCTCTCGTGCGAAATAATTGAAATTTTATTCATAGCTGGCGCGGGTTATTCGAAAGCAATTTTCGTTGTTACCATAAATTAGCAGTCCTCCGGCGCGCCGCGAGAGTCGCGTCTAAGTCATTTCATTACTAGGGCCGTCCTGTATTTTTTTAAAGTAGGCACGTAAATGTTTTTATTTTAGTAGGTACTAGTATTTAACCGCCTCTGTGGTCTAGTAGTTAAGACCACCGGTCTCAGACCCGGCGGTCCCGGTTTCGACTCCCAGTAGGAGGTACATGTTTGTGTACTCGGGTTGGTTGGTGGTAGGGCTTGTTTGTCCGCATAGCTAGCTACCATCATCTTATCTTACTATGTCGCTATAACATCAGTGATTGTAGCATTTTTGAGTTCCAGCAGTTAGAGATAAGATAATCAGTGACTCAGTTGTTGAGGATTCCAGGTGAAGTGCGCTTCCATCTTTGGCCTTATCGTCACTTAACATCACGTGAGATGAAGGTCAAATGCGTAAGTAAGCAATAAAAAAAAATTGTATTGTTTTGTAGCCTTACTATATCATAATAATACTTATGCTAGTATATACCTAGTATGTAAAGAAGTGAAATAATTAGCTTGGGGTAACAGAAATGAAATTATTATATCGACAAGAGCGTCTAGTTAAGGAAGAAGTATATACCTTTGCTTAAAATATGCGATGAAATAATATATAGTTGAAACTTCAATGCGTGGCTTTAGTATTTTATAATAATGTTGCCTTTGCTACGAAGCCTTTTAGTTAAGAAATAATATAAATAACCTTAATAGTCAATAAAGTGAATAGATTAGCCTATACACTGTCCCACTGTTAGGCAAAATTATCATCATCAAATCATTAAAATCACTTCAATCAATCCATCCATCATTAGACAGTGAAATTTAAATTATTTTTAAATATATTATTTGGGGCACTGATCAGTGCTCGCCGAGATGAGAGATGAGAGATAAGCTGTAAAGACTTCTGTTTTACGAAAACAACCGTGACCAACGTCCTAACGTGCCTTCCGGAGCACGTAAACTTTTTTTTTCTGATTCAGAAGGTCATCATTAGGTCATAAATGTCCTTACCACATTATTTTTCGAAAAGATTATATTTTACATACCTACTAGATAAATAAAAAATAATCAATGATATAGTCATTTATTGTACGAAACAGTTATGTTAGTACTTACCTATTCGAATCCAAATTATCTTACAACATTATTTAGTGTTATTATTTGACAAAAACCAAGAAAATGTAATGAGGACACAGAATTAGCATTTCGTTCGCGTCCTTTGTAAACTCACTTATAATTTCGCCGTCATTTTGTAACAATTTTACAAAGAAAACGAAAACGTTTGTCGTAAGAGTACTTTATAACCCGTCACTTTTAACATCAAAAGGATATTTTTCGAATGTGTGGTGTGTGGAGCGAAGATAAGTCGAAGGGGGTGGGAGAGGGGAGTGGGGGAGAGGAGCATCAATAACAACATTTTTAGGAAACGTTTCTCAAAGGCATTTTATGGTAGAAAAAATTGAAGGTCGATTGGAATCGGTAGGTATAAAAAGGCCACATTTAAAAAAAAAATTATTACTAACCGATATACTAAAATACAGTGAAAAATCAACAATAAGGTGTTGGACTTCTTCTTCTTGGTGTTGAAATTCTTTGTACAATAACAACACTTACTCCATTATATTTTAGTAGTTCCAGCTGTAGACATAAATATTTATAAAATACAGTGAAAAAATTACCGAAATGCCACCCAGCCAGGAATCGAACCTGGGTCTTCCGCAATCCGGGCGGCTGTACTGACTATTATGCTACTGGGAAGAGTGACGTTTGTGTTTTGTAAAACTGCCTTGGTAGACTACTGGTATCAGACCGAGAGGACTCGGGTTCAATTAAATCAGTCATCTGTAATAAATAAGTCAGGTAAATCGGTAAATCAGTAAAGTCGGTAAACCTGTGAATAGCTTAATCGAAAAATCACTAAAGCGATAAAATCGATAAATCTGTATTCAGTGAATTAGTAAATTTGCTTGCGAATGCTTTACAGATGAAATACCACAAATTTTGACTGTGCTTACGTCAGCCTTCCCGTAGCATAATGGTCAGCGCAGCCGCTCAGATTGCGGAAGACTCAGGTTCGACTCCTGGCTGGGTCGGGTAGGCATTACATTTTTTTGACTGTATTTTATAAATATTCAATTCAGCTTAAGTGTAGCAATTAGCACTTAAAAATAAGAAGTAAAATTTAAAGCTAGAGACAAGATAGCCAGTTCTCAAAAGCAAGAGATTTTGCGACTTAATATCAGGTGAGATGAAGGCCAAGAGCTTTCCCGTAAGGAATAATAAACAAAAAAGTATAAGTACCTACTACAAAAACACAAATTTTGAAAAAAAACCACAAGCAGGATTTGATCCTGCACCCTTCTGACATACCGGGTCAGGTGCTCTCCCAACCACCACCAACGGACCAATTGTTAGCATTCCTACTTAGTCTATGGGTAAACACGGGAAGCATTCGCAAGCAAACTAATTTACGGAATACAGATATTGATTTAATAATTTACAGAATTTTTGATTTACCGATTTTATCGCTTTACTGATTTTTCGGTTAACCTATTCACAGATTTACCGATTTTACCGATTTACCGATGTATAGACGCCTGCTCATCAACCTATCCAAAACTGTCAAATTTCTTCAATACATTTTCAACCATATGATAAAGCATGAAGTTCAGCATCTATTGAGGAAATTTGAGTTTGTGGTAGGTTGATATGCAGGCGTGTGACCTGACTTATTACAGATTACTGATTTAATTGAACCCGAGTCGTCTCGGTCTGATACCGGTAGTCTACAAAGGCAGTTTTCCAAAACACACTATAAACCTGAACTTACGACGAAAATAAATACGACGTCGACGAACAATTTCCCATTTTATTGGCTACAACTTTTTTTTTGTTATTTCCCAGACTTCGAACGAAATTGAAGCAGCAAAACCCTCAGCTATGTTGGAAATTCCCCTCCAACAACACAGCCCAGCCCCAAACCGAGCTGCGGGTTTTTTACATTCTCCGTAGCATTTTAAGACGCCACAATGCCTTTTTGGCCAATGGAATGTTTAGGTGTCGTAAAATGGTTAAGCAAAATATTCTTTAAGTGGTTTTGTTTAATATAAAATTAACTGTAAGTGGTATCTTCTTAGCTTAGTGGGGCCTGCCGAGGTTTCCCTCTCGCAGTAACACTTTGACCCATCGGGATCTTTTGTGCAAAAATTGTAAGTGGTAAGTCTCGTTTTAGATTATACCACTAAGGTGGGTAAACAGGCATCTTAATTTTTTACAAAAACAAATGTTGAAAAAAATTCCACGAGCAGGATTTGAACCTGCACCCTTCTGACATACCGGGTCAGGTGCTCTCCCAATTGAGCTATCGTGGTTCTAACCAGCCCGCCGAAATGATTCAACACTATTTTACTTTGAAAGCCAAAGGCGCCCATTTCAAAATGTTCAACATTTGTGATTTTGTAATTTGTTTCGCAACAAAATTTGCGTTAAAATTATATCAACAAAACAAAAACATTTTATCTTATCTTATGTTAGTGGGGCCTGCTAAGGTTTTCCTCCCAGTAACACTTCGACCCCTCGAAACCTAAAATTCCTTGTAGCTTTTCACCTATTCGCGTTTCGCCGCGATATCAAAATTTCTGAACAGATTTTTTTTCTTGTAATATGATTTCTGGTCGCCAATTACAATAGAACTTCGAGTAACGGATTTTTTTACGAAAGTATAATTTCACCCAAACATTATATTTTTTATTAACAACTTTTCACATATTACTTTCCTAAAAGAAAACTTAATTAATCAAGATCATTAAAAAAAATGTTTGTTCATATTATTTACTTACTACAACTAGGCAATCATGACTGTCGTGTTTATCACTACATTATGTAGTGCATTTACGAGGTTCGTTAAACGTTTAAAATACAATAAATAAATAAACTTTCCTACACTCACACCAATTATCTAGCCCAAGAGAAGCTTCGTTATGAAACTCGTTAAAATGGTTACTAGACAACGGGTACAATAACAATACAAACTAAAATCGAATTGAAATACATACCTACACATTACATACCATTTTGTGTTGGAACTCTGCTTTATTTAGGTTCAAGTCTAGCATCCTTCCCACAAGACTCCGTTTGAATAATTGTAGTGCCCACTGCATGCACACCAAGGCGTACAGTTGACTAATTTCCCTGCCTTTGCCCGGGTAACTTGACTATGTCATGTTTATGCCTCTGTGGTTGTCGTGCGTTGTTCCTTTAACATATACGAGTATATTATGACTTTATTAAACTATAGCTTATGGCTTATGGCAACTAAATCCGTTGACAATGCGGAGAATACCAACGTTTGGATTAGCAATTTGAATGGGTTTATAACGAATTATAAAAACAATAAAAGAAACACTTATGTCGCTGTCAGCCGCTCAAATTTACAAATATTATAAGACGTGAAATGTTATAAATAGTTATTAATTCATACATTCGTCAATTCAATTAAAACTTCGGTAGCCGAACAGACAGGCTCCGTTTACCTACTGACGTGAACACAGTCATGCTTATCACAAGCAAATAGTTTTCAGGGATTAACTGACTGCTATTTATGTACACAAACATTGACAAGTTTATCTATTTAAACTATCATGGTCACTTGCATGAAAGTAATTATTAACGGGATTCTTAAAAGAACGAAGAGGGTAGATCGTTTTGTCTGCTCATAAAAAACCCACCTACATTAACTTCAGTAATTCTGTGATTATGGCGCATGCAACTGTGCCGAAATATCGGGTACTCACATATAATAAACATGGTATAAGATACCCGTTTAAATACTCTAATATTAACAAGTTCATTAAAATAAAAACAATTGACGAGTAAAGCAGACAACGCCAAAATCCGACAAAGTGGCCGCAAGCACCTACTACAAAATCACCGCGCATCAAAAAGCTGGGCTGGCAACGCTAAGTCCCAATTCACAAATTAACTGAAAACAAACTCGCTCAAACGCTGGCTCCAGCCCAAGCTGCTACAAAAAAACGTCATCTGAATTTCAGAAGCGAGACATCTACGTTACCGAAATGTTACGGTGCCAAGATAATAAGAAGTTGGGGACACACGAAAATGTACTTTACTCTTCTAAGAATAGGTGCTTGTTGGGGGGTAGACTTGTTTTGGTAATTGGCTAAATGTTTGATGCTCCTAATACATAATAAAGCTTGAATCAGTGCGATCTGGCGACAGACACAAAAGAAGTTACGTATGTATACAGAGGTGTTAATATCAGACAAACTTCTCTACATTACCCGGGTACAGTATTTCTGTTTTATTCATTTTATTATTTCCACCCTACAGACGTTCTGTAGCTGAGCTCAGGTTTAAGCACACGGGGAGATCGGGCCATAACCTACCTTGCTGGAACAACACAGGTTGATGGATTTAACGACTGGTCAATGGTTATCATCATTTACCAGTAGAAATATAGGTCAATCACTTTCCTGTTGAAAAACCAAAGAATATAAAATACAAAAAAATTAATTAATCTTCAAATGAAATAAAAAAAACTTAACCGCTCCTTTCTCAACTGTGCCCCGACCGCATTTTCATTTCGCCGTTGGTCGTCCGAAATATCCCCACAACCGTAGAATAACCTAAGTGCAAGGATTCAATCGCCTCCATAAAAGTTCCAGTCCGGACCTATTTATTAGATTGCTCCAATTATATTAATTGGACGAACGCTCATTGGGAACAAAAACAACATACGTCCTCTTGTAAAAGGTTTTTTAATTGATTTGTGGTTTGCTCGTGTAATACGATTAGTTAACAATTTATTTCACAATAGGTTGATTGTGTTTTGACTACAATCGATACAAAAGTATTTCTTATTACTACAATATGTCCAGTGCCGGGTGCATTGAAAATAAGACAGCCCATGTCTAGATGATATTTTTTCATTATTTATGTAATCTTACAAAACGTGCAAACGAGCCAGTTAATATGGTAATTAGTTGTTATAATGTCGTCATGAAAAGCAAAAAAAAATTATATTAGAACTTACAGGCAGTGACGCTTAAAAACTATTTTAAAAAAATAATTTATTTAGAAACAAATTGTTGAACTGTTGTTGTTAGAACAAAATGTTGCTTCGTCATTAAGAGCCTATGATTGTTCCATTACAAGCACGAAGGAGCTCGAGATATTTTAATTTGGACACCCATCGGGGGCCTGGCATTGCAAAAGATACTTAACTCAACTCGAACGCGCTAGTGGTGCCGCCATTTTGTTTCAGAAAAATTTGCTTGCGTGCCGAATTTCAAAAATATCAGGCAAACTTCTGTGAAAACTTAAAAGTCGTGTGTATTCAATTTTAAGATTTATTTCCTTGCGTCTTATAAGATAAGAGAGGAGCATTTATATACAATATTCAAATAGTTCGTTTCACAGCCCGGTCCCATCTGGGACTGGCTTCTATTTGATTTAAGGCATGTTGTATTTCGCCTTTCTGGGCTAGAAGTCAATATGTACTTTTTTACATGTCTACTCTCTTTGGAGGATTCAATTTAATGTAGGTAAAAGATTAAAGTTGACATGCGCAGCATGATAATAACAGGGAACGGGGTAATTTAAAAAAAAAACGAGCGAGCCTTACAGTAGTCGTATGATGTGTAACATTTGACATCTCACCTTAGTAAGAAGCAATTTTAACATTATATTCTGAAAAAAATAGGTCAGGTATTATTTGAAATTAATTTTCATAGCAAATTATAATAATATTTAATGAAAATTGTATTTTTTAATTGACACTATGTGCCTTACAAATGAACAAAGAATAAGGTCTGAATAGTTGTTTCGTGTTTTGTTCCTGTCATGTAAATGTCTTTCAAATTGGAGTAAAAGAGACAAAACACGCAACTATTTCGACCTTATTCTTTGTTTATTTGTAAGACACTAAGAATAATGCAATACCGCGCGCTCATTCGTGAAATCAAATTGCGCGCGCTTCCCCGATTGGTTGGTACTTGAGGAAGTAGTAAGTAATACTTTTAGAATTGTCATAGGTTTAAATCAAAATGCTGAAGGCAACTTTATAGAAAAGAAACGGGTAATCTATATTACGCTATATACAAAAGTAAAAGCATTGAAATGGTAGCGGCTCGTGCGTCGCCGATTTTTAGTAAACAAGCAAGTTGGCCGCGATTCGTGCATTTTGTAAAACTGCCTCCACCGAATGGTTCGCGGTTCGTGCGTCCTATTAATTTTGCTCATTAAGCGCTTTAGAAAAACAATGGCACGTAGAGCATATTTTCACAAAGCTCAACATTATAAATATACAAATTATCACAAACATGCAACAAAAACTTTAACACGGCGCTTTACAAAGGATTATATTCCCAAGTGTCAGTTGTAGGAAATCCGATCAAAGTAAAATTCTACGATGAGGTTTCTCTAACATGTGTTTTGATGAATTACAGAAACAGACGTCGATACAGGGGGTAACCACGAGCTTTTATAGCAGTATTAATGCAGTTGTGAAAACATGACGCGTGTAGCGGCAAATATAGGGGACAGGGTACAATGAATGGCACCTTAAGCAAACTTCTCACTTTGAATGTTTGTAGATCATAAATTAATTATAATATCGACCGCATAATACTGATTTACTGTTATCACAACATCCAACAACAATTCTAACTTAATTTAGAGTACTCAAATATAATAAAATTTGAGTAATTAAAAAAAATATAAAAATCACATGAAAAGCCCCTTTTAGCAATATCATTGCCACCCATATAAGTATAATGATTGGCAGTGCTAATCACTAAATTTGTGATGTGCCAATACTATCTATCAACTATCTATCTATCTATAAGTCAACCATTGGCTTTGACTACCATTGATTGGTCCTTAGATTAATATAAAAATTGGCAGTGCCAATGGCAGTCAATTGCTTGAAAAGTAAAATGATTGGCAACTGCCAACATTTGTGTATACTAAGATTATTACGATGATATGTAAACTTTTTAAAATAATTTGTTATTTTTACTCGATTTAATACCTAAACTGTCACAGTTTTCTGCGCAATTGTAACCTAATTGCACCTACCATGTCATCTCTGCAACACCCAATGGTTGACTGGTAGAGAATGCCTCAGGCATTAAGTCCGCCATGCAATTTATGTATTTAAATACAAAAAATAACAAGACATAATTTGAAATGCATGATTACATCCGTAAGTAAGTAAGGCCGAAGGTAGAAGCACACTTCACCCTACTTAGGATTCTAAATTTATTAAAGGTATATGCATTTTTTATTTCGGTTCATAAAAGGCAAAGATCAATAGAACATTTTAATTCAAACCATTGAAGTGAAATCAGGCGATGTTAACATTGACTACATAGATTTATGATCCGGAGATATAGCGAAGAGCGGTGTATTTATTATCGTTTTTTATAGGCCACGTAAGGTTTTTTTTCAAGCTTTACCGAACTTGAATAGTTATGATTAATGTTCTGTGATGATGCAAGAGAATATTGATGGTTTAAGAGGCTTCGCTATTTGCCAGTTGTGAGTTATTTTGTAATAAATTGGCTTTAGCTTCGGATCGATCTATTGAGACTACAAGGATACCATAGTAATAAAGATGTAACTAGTGAAGCATGATGCAATACAATCAAAATACTTAATAGGAGCGTATATGACTATGATAGTCATATCATCAGTACATTTATGTCCCCACTGCTGGGACACGAGCATTTCCTAGGGATGGATAGAGAGAACGGGCCATAAACCACAACGCGTGGGCCCAGTGCGGACTGGTGGCTGTTAAGAAGAAATATTAAGGTCTACTGAATTGAAAAATATGTATGAAAAGTAAACAAAAATCAACATTTCATAGTCCCTTGATTCCTCCTCAAAAACTGGACCGATTTCATTACTTTTTTCATTAAAAATTAAAGAAAGGCTTTGGCTGTCTCCTTATGTTTTCCTTTTTTTCATAAATTAATTATTAAAAAAGATATTTTAGAACCTTTGAAAACTTTAAAAATTGGCCGGATTTTCCGTTGTTTTTTCGAAATTTTACGAGATTATATAAAAAAAGCAAAACACAGGGACACAGCCAAAGCCTTCATTTAATTTTTAATGAAAAAAGTAATGAAATCGGTCCAGTTTTTGAGGAGGAATTAGGGGATTACGAAACATGGATTTTGTCTACTTTTCATACAATTCAGTCGAATTTAGTATTTCCTCTTAACGACTTCTGATGTAGCTGGGGCCAATGACTTTACGTGCCTTCCAAAGCACGGAGGTGCTCGAGATAATAAACTTTTGGTCACCCATCCGATGACCAACTTTTGCAAAAGTTGCTTAACCTGGCGCGTTTATCACTGCGCCATCGAGATCCTCAGTATCAAAGCTTTATTATAGTCACTTATGTACATTTATTTACTTTATTTTGTGTTTTGTGAGGCAAGTTTTATTTGTCATTCGAGCATGATAGCGAAAACAAGAATTTGTATGGCAAAATTTAAATTCATCCCGTTTCGTCTACAAGTGGCGCTGCTTCAATGGCAAACAAAATCTCGCCTTCCTAATCGTGAACGAATGACTACTTCACACTTGGCACTTAGATATTCTAACAAAACCATTTCTTCCTAACATGGCATCTAGCAACGCCAGCTTGCGTTCACACCCGACTGGCTGAATGAACGTTACACGTTTGCTATAAAACTGTTTATGCCTAATAACTCTGCAACGTGCGTCGAAGGATTCATGAATTTTCAACCAAATAAATATGGGATAAGGCGTCGAACACGATCGGCGCTGTCGGCTCATGCATACAAATGCGTTTGTTAACATTCAAAATTGACTCCCTATATTGGTTTAATTAGAAACACTGAATGGTGTCTTTTTGATGACTTTGGAGCATGTAAGTTGCTATCAACGAGATTGGGGTTGTATTTTTGATCATTTATGCTCTAAGCTATACAATATGAAGATACAAGATCAACATCAAAGAGTATCAACGGTGGCTTTAAATCAAGATAAGCACTGATTTGTTATAAAAAAAAACATTTTCAACATTAAATCAGATTAATATTTAGAATATAAAATATAACCAATTCCAAATAAGCTACATATTCATAAAATTTTAGTTTGTTATAGTCTCACGTGTATAAAATGTATAACTGTAGATTTTTTTAAATAAATATAGTTGGATAAAATTTAAATTTTGGCTTAATTATTTGATATCATAAAAGTGTTAAAACATAGTTATATATGGGCGGGATTTGAAACACCTCTGGCCTGGCTTGGCTTTCTCTGGTTTTCGTGCAAATCTAGTTATTCACTTTACATTGCAAAGTGAGCTGCGATACACATCAATATCTACGTCATAGATATCTCATCTTAACAGTTTCACTACTTATTAAATATCAATCAAACATAGCCAAACTTTATTTATAAATAATACATTAAAAGGTAATAATTTTAAATAAATAACCAAAGGTTGTCTGGAAGAGATCGCTTAAAGCGATAAGACCGCCTTTGCCCATGCTAGCTTTAAGATTTTTTTGTATGTACCTGTTTTTGGTTTTAATTTGTGTGAGCAATAAAGTATTTATCTATCTATCTATATATCTATCTTTCTTACACTCACACCAATTATCTAGCCCAAGAGAAGCTTCGTTATGAAACTCGTTAAATTGTACTAGACAACGAATTAAAATACTTAAATACATACTTATTATAAAATAGAAAAAGAAAACACCCAGACCCGAGACAATTTAGAAAAACAATAACTTCTAAATTGACCCGACCGGGGATCGAGATGGCGACATCATGAAAACCGGTGTACAAACCACTCGACCAAGGATGTAGTCAAATTAATATATTTTTTTACGAATATATATTTAAATGACTAAAATGTTTGACTTATTCAAATATTCGCAATAAAATTGTAAATATTGAAACATAACTATCTGTTGAAATAGCGTAGTTATAAAGTATGAAATAAACACAACTCACAGATTACATGACTAGTGTTTTACTTGTGCAGCTAAACTGATTGCCAGGCACAGTCGCGCCGCGGCTTTTGTCAAAACATTTCGCTAAAATATCCGCTCAAAAAGTCAGGGTAACAAGTCGCCGGCCGGCTCAAATGATATTAACTACGGAAACTTATTACTAACTGTTCAACAGAGATAAGATCCGTCTGGTACCCTTCTCATGTTTATTAACGTACAAACTTCCCACTACTGGGCTTGGGTGTGAACAATAGTATATACGAGGGGAGATCGAGCCATATTATAAACCCACCACGCTAGCCCATTGCGGGTTGATGGGTTTTAACAATCGATGTCTTACGACTTAAGCCTTCCAAAGCATACACAAGCTCAAAATATTTTAATTTACGCATCCATAATTTACACACGCAAGCTAACCGCTAACATGCTCCTATCAACTTCAAAATATAATTTTGACGTGATTTTGATAACCACGCACAATTATAGCGGAAATTAAATCTAGCTCTGAGCTTATCGAATTAGGCTCGTTACTTAGAAGTTCAGCTTAATAAGCTCATTAATAAGTTATTCTGTGAATTTTAATTACAGGACAGGACAAGACAGGCCGCTATCTTAAATTGCAAACAATACAGACAATTTCTCATTAGAAATTACTTGTGCAACCCCAACAAACCCAATCAAAGCTAACAATTATAGCAAATCAATTTCAAATCGAGTTACTTGATTTAGCGGAATTAACACTACATATATTTATTATTATCAAATTTTTTTTTTGTAAATCGAGTTGCAATCGAGTTGTCGCACGATGGTAGTCAGAACGCAAAGTGCCATCTCTTTTTGCACGCTTATTACACGCGACACGCTACACTTAGCGTACACATTCCCCAGTCCTCTCTAATTTTATTTTGCATATGAAATTTATCTTCAGCACATCAAAGCTGAATCACTTTGAAGTTACGCGAAAATTCAAACACCGTACCGCGTTCTTTTATTTAAGATTGTTTTTCTTTCTGGCTTAATCGTATTGAAATGTAATTTTACGAGAACTGTTTTTACGATCACTTGACGATGATCCTTTTTAATATTGCGAGTTGAAAGGTTTTTTACGTCAAGCCATTTCAGGGTTTTGTAATAAACTAGAAGGTAGTATCGTCATGTTTGTTAGATTTTTTGTCTGTCCTTCTGTGTGACACTGTCAGTTTGACATTTGTTACGTCTCCCTATTAGCGGGAGTCTTCTTCTACAGTGACATTATTTATCAAAACACCTCGCCACAAACAACAATTTAAATCACTGGCTCATTCTTTCTTAGAACGTTAAACATCTGACGTCTTAGACACAATTTCAATTTCTTGTCAGAGTCCTGATATTATAAAAGACCGGTGCTGCAACGCATCTAAAACTAGTTAACGTTTTCGTATGAAACGCTTATTTAGATTTTTGAATTTCGCGAGACCCATTGGAGTATTTGCTTTGAAAGTTTGTTCAGTTTTAAATTGAGAGACGCCGTTTTAAGTTATCGATTTGGTTTTAAATTTCAAGAACGGAGTTTGCAAAGTTTAATAGATTTTGCTTACATTCCAATTTATAATTAGAAGCAAACTAAGTTGATAACTTTATTGAAATTAAGTATACCTAACGGTGAACTTAGCTTATTTGAGATGATAACTAGCAGCTGTGCTAAATTAATAGATCTTGGTATTGACACTAAGTTGTTGGTTGGTTGAACGACGTCTTGACGCCGGAATTTCGCGAATGTCATGAAATAGAGTTATATCTCGAGTTAAGAGAGAATTACTATAATTGCCTTATCATAAATTTTGCTCTGCGTGTTGATAGGACTTGGTCGTCAACGAAGCCTATCATTTCTCCGCTCCCACGACGCAACATTTGGTGACCCCGACGTCGGCGACCATATCGAGGACACAGGTCGAGAATATTCTCTCGACATACCGAAGACGCAGACAAGGAGCAGATTTTCCAAGCCATCTTCAGGTCCGCGCCGAGCGAGGCGGCGCTAGGACAGACCGCGTGGCGCGGTGAGGCGAACCGGAATCCGGAAAGAAGAGGCAATAAGAGTCGTGGGACAACAAAAGAGACTGAGTAGGCTATATTACCAAGTAAGTGGCTGGCAAAACGTAGAAATAGCATATTTTTTTTTATTCTTAGGATTTTTTTTTGAAATTCCTTCAATTTTCAATAGTCACATGATCTATCCTGTATAAGTGATTGAGTGTCATTGTTTCCTTGTGTAATCGTGCGTAACGGTACTAAATCTATCAATTTTTTCCCAATTTCACTTAATATTTTTATTTTTTGCGACTGTCTCTTAATGACAACGAATGGGACCCAAAACTTAACGTACCTTTCTAAGCACAGATAAATTCAAAATACTTTTCATTTGGTCACCCATCCGATAGAGCCAGCATTACGACAGTTGCTCAATACAAGATCACATCATGTGCAAGCTGCAGTGTAGACTTATTATCAAGTTATAAAACAAAAACTAAGCGTTCGCTTCTTTGTCCTATCAAACTCAAATGGACCTAAAGTGGTATCAGAATTTCAGATTGGTCGCTCGGCTCTCGGCGTCGCTAAACGTACAAATGGTCGCAGCAGACGCCATAGTAATTCAGTCTTTGGCCGTAAAAGAGTTCACAGACTGCGCTTAAGCGGCGCTTTGAATTGATAACCTGTCTTTTTCTGTTACCTTCTTCGTCACAGATGAGATAGTCAGATTTATTCGAGTGCCTACTAAAATTTTATAGCACAGATTACTTTGACAAATTATTCCTTTGTATAAAAGGTAGCTAAACCTTATAGACTCAAAGCCTAAGACTTTGAAGAATTACATAGATACTTTACTTATCGCAGTTTTTGTATAACAATGTAACTCTATTCCTTTATGTCTGAAAACTCTCAGTCCTGAAATTACTTAATTAGCCTATAAGTTATTTTTAATACTTTAGTGCAATGTGTAAATAAGTAATTATATAATTTATAGTTTATTTTAAAAACTATAGAATGAAAATTGTTTATGTAGACTAGCTAAGACGTAAAGTGGTATAATATAGAAGAAGTCATTGGTATTGTTATTATTATGCATTTGCTGTTAATTTACCATATTTCAAGAAAATCGAATGGCACGCTGTTTGTATTTCTATTTTATATCTATTTCAATGAACAGAACGTCGCTTTTCTATTCCCAGCAATTCAGTTCCGAAGTGGATCTTATTTCTCTGTCGAATCCTAATGGATAGAAAATTGTCCGCTCCTTACTACTCCCAATGAACATAAAATTAAAGTTAATCCGCTAGTGGGCATTTTTTAAAACGTTATTGTAGCACGGCGAACTGAACAGTTAAAATATTTTTGAGAATCTCAATACACAATAAACTGTTAATAGCTCAATATTTGTTTGAGGCGATTAAAGTCTAGCAACATACAAATACCGTCTTCTTTCAAACAAATAGAACAAACACAAATTAAAGGAAACCACAGTAAATTGGTGGTGCCTTAAAATGGGAGACCGAACAACCCAGACGGTTTTCTAGAGCTCGATACTTCTATATTATAGTTGCTCAGTTATACTGCTAGTACGTCTTGTACCTGGAGGAGCTCGATGGCGCAGTGGTTAACGCGCCCGGTCTACGATTGCTAAGGCTAAGTAATTGTCACCCACCCGATGACCAATAAAGTAACATCTCGAGCTCTTCTGAAGGCACGTAAAGCCCGTCCGTAAAGCGCGCCCGGTCCCGGCTGCATTAGTCGTTGACAACCACTTCCGCACTGGGCCCGCGTGGTGGTTTATGGCTTATTCTTCCTATCCATCCATAGGGAAAGCTCGTGCCCCAGCAGTGATAACATAAAATGAGCTTGTGGTGATGTATCGAAATGATTTGTTGCATTTGTTGCGTTACGAAAGTTAGAGATACCGAAGTTCTTAAGTGATTGAGTTATTCGGCCTTTACATAATTTACCATCAGGTGAGAGGAAGGCCAAAAGTCAGCCAAGACAAGAGACACCTAAGAAATTTTCTAGTATTCTAGTTTCTGAAAATGCACGACGAATATGGCTAAACAGTACGCATATTCGTAAACTTACACGTATTTATTAATTTGTGAGTAGATTAACATCCTTATGTTGGCAACCATATTACTTTACTGGAGCGACCCCGTCCTACGTATTTACTTATGTTGTCGGACACAATCGGCGCGTTGTTGGTCAGAGCCCAGCCAAGCTAAAAAGAACTATGTGTGAAGACATATAGCTCTCAAATTTGTTAGCTGTCGGTGGCCAAGCGAAAATTCTGTTTTTATCTATCTTCCGTGATTGGACTACTAAATCAACAGGGTCAAGACATTAACGGCGCTTTGAACAAATTTGTCATCAAAATAAATTGTAGTGTTAAACGTTCTTCTGTAGCTACTGCTACAATTAATGTATACGAATAGTAGTAACTTACCATAACCCATTGAGAATCACACAAACTGAGCAAATTTGAAACTTCATCATATGTTAGTTTTAGTTGTATACGTTCACACCAAACTAATTTTGCACCTGCAACCCGGAATACGGGCACATTGTATTTCATTGCAACTGACAACGGAGAGATGTGTAATTGCAAAACTGTAATTGCTAACGTTGTGGAAAGCAGAAACCGCGTGTTGTAAAACAATCGCCATGGCTCGGGCGCGCTTAGAATTGCTTCCACACGTACAAAACCGTTTTTAATTCAGATCAACCCGCGAAGCCGACGGCTGAGGCTCTACGTTGAGCGAATCTGTAAGCTCTACATATTATTACAAACAAAATGTACTTTAAAATTACTTTAGATTTATTTTCTGCGATACATCAGATTACCTATTAACTAGTAGGTATAAGTTGTACCTTAATCAATGCCACTCATGCAATCATTAATTAATGTCCTAATCTAAATTGGTAATTAAACCTCATTTTTCTGATCTTGTTGTCGAAATAATTCTAAATTTATCTTTGACAAAGTCGCAACTTACAAACATAACTATAAAAAATCTACTAATAGAAACCATAGCAGTCTTTAAGTATAATAAAAAATAGACAACATACATATAGATTTATTTATTTCTTTATTTATTTATTAAGGGCAACCAACAAATCTTACACTATTTACATTGTTTAATCTTATGTACTATATTTAGGATAAATGCAGATTCACTTACAGGCTGCCACGACAAGCAAACGTGAGCAAGACTATAAACTACAACTAAGACTATAACTAATTAAATATAATATAAAATAACAGAATTAGGTGCACCAGAGCTACAACTTGAACGAATCAAGTATAGCTCTCTTATTTAAAAAAAAACTTAAAATGTAACAATGACAATCTTTACTGCCATTATGTAATTTTCAGAGAAATCAACATATCTCACAGACAGATTACTGGGTAGTTTTATGTAAAGAGAGATCGCTTGTTCAATATGACAAAATCTGTAGGGCGAACTGATAAAATGTGTGGTTTATCGCTCGCAACCAAACCGCAACCTGGCAAAATGTGGGACACGGATCTCAGTCGCACTCGCCGCAAAACAAAGATAACCGCATCTGAAATGCAAATGACTGTGACACAATGCTCCCCGCCACTTATTTCTAGTAAAGACATATTTTTAAGTAAAATTTAAACACTGAAAAAAGACGACAACCTCAGGCTGCAAAAATTTCGACGGGTGAAAGCCAGACCTCGGTAGCCAAGTGGTTAAGGCAGCCGCCCGGAATGCGGAAGGTGCGTGGTTCGATTCCCGCCTGAGGTTGTCGTCTTTTTTCAGTGTTTAAATTTTACTTAAGTATATTTAAGCGTTTATAAAACGCTAAAATATATAAAAAAAACACTTACATATTTTTAAGTTCGCACGCTTTTACCGTGTGCTGATATTTCAGCTGTTTGTACCAACGCTTATCCTACGATAATGCATGTCGATTTAGATCGGATAAGAATACGATTTTGGAATTTTAACAGCTGAAAAATAAATAGGTACACGGAGCCTCTCACATTGAGAAATATGAAACAAAAACTAAGAATATTCTAGGTAACGCTTGTCAAAGATAGTATTTGGTGTTCAATAGTGGTATCGGCACTGGTAACAAAATGGTTACACGGATGTACCCAATTTAACTGTATAAAATATTATGATATAATTCATCAAAGGTCATCATCATACCAGCTTATACCGGCCATTCCTCTAACTCTATAATGCAAGATACCATGTGCATATTCTTGCTTATCTCGAGCTGTGGCGCACAGACTTGGGCACTGACTGCACATCCAAGCTCTAAGTTTGCCAAAGAACAATAGAAGGGAGCATTCTGCACATTGAAAGGATGTATTAGATGTTTTTGTTTTGTTTATATAATTTTAACGCAAATTTTGTTGCGAAACAAATTACAAAAACACAAATGTTGAAAAAATTTCCACGAGCAGGATTTGAACCTGCACCCTTCTGACATACCGGATCAGGTGCTCTTCCAATTGAGCTATCGTGGTTCTAACTAGCTCGTGGAAATTATTCAACACAATTTACTTTTTTACTTTGAAAGCCAAAGGCGCCTATTCAGTGTCAACAACTACCGTCATTAACATCTGATCATAATATTTTTACAAATACTAAAGATCTAATATGTCGCCATAACATCAATGTTTGTAGCATTGTTGTGTTCCGGCAGCTAGAGATAAGATAGCCAGTACCTCACTAGTTGAGGATCCCGGGTGAAGTGCGCTTCCATCATTGGTTTCATCATCACTTAACATCAGGTGATATCAAGGGACTGTGCTTACCCGTTAATATAAAAAAAAAGATCTAAGATTTTTTCAATATTTGTGTTTTTGTAATAGGATATATAAGATTAGTTACGCCACCATTCCCTCCCAAACTGAATTTGAAGATTAAATTGGAAAATTCGCTTTGAAGAAATACAAGGCTTAGTAGACACACGGACAAAAATGGTAACTCAATAACTGCTTAAAGGCTTGACCTTTCAAGAAGCAGACATTATCAAGGTACACAAAGTAAAGAAGAGCTGGACCTCAGATAGCGTGAAGGTCGAGATAGGTACAATAAATAAAGAAATACGGAGGGCATTTGCAAAACAGTGGCACCGCAGGGTAGCCAAAAACTTTAGTTCACACAACATAGTAAAACAATAAAAACACATCCTGGTCTATGTTTACTTACAATAAAGTCTTATTGACTTATTCGCGCAATTCAAATTGTTAGTGAGCTTTATTCATTAAAAAACAATAAAAAATAAAAATAACAATAATAATAATTACAAATTCATAAATAAAAAACCTCAACTAACTCGCCTGTCCGAGGCAAGGTGCCCAAAATGCTGGCGGCATTGCCCCTTTGAATGGCCAAGCTAATGCGCTGTGCGAAAAAATTACCTGATCTCCGGTCACCCGTTGCCTCGTACAGGCGAGCAGTTAAGTCCTTTAAAAACATTTTTTCATTAGGGTCCTAGGGGCTCATCGTCTCCACAGCAAAGGGGAGGAAAAAGTAAGCCTCACCCAAATCCCGGTATTTCCGTACTTTGTTCAAATTTGCTGTGATTGCAGCAGCACATGGCTGGGATGACACACATGTCGCATCCCAAACCAGACTCTTCCCTATGCTCCAAGGCACAAGAGACATTCCGTCAGGCCTCCTACCATCTGATCGCAACACCCCACTCGGCTCCAAAATTGCGGACACGCTAGCAGTCACTAAAGCTCTGCGAATGCGACTTATTTCACGTTTCAACTGCGTTTGTTTCGACTGTTTAACGAGTAAGAAAAAAAATGTATTTTCAAAAAGCTCAGTAGTTAATTCTGACTACTCCTTTCTTGGTGTACGTTCGTTACGTCACATAGTATCTTCGATCAATTATTACGCAGATGATCTAAAACTTTTTAGAGAGATAAAATCCGATGTGAACTGCCGGGATTTGCAACGTGATGTCGATGCAGTCTACCAGTGGGGTAAGCAAAATGGGTTGGAATTCAACACGGCCAAGTGCTCCGCAATGACTTTTACCCGAAAGAGGCAGCCTATAACATACCCCTACATCCTAAATGGTAAGTTATTAACTCGGACAATCAATGTTAAAGATTTGGGAGTCACTTTCGATCGAAGCTTAACATTTCATGACCATGTTGTCGCACTCGCCAAAGAGTCCTTTAGGCGATTGGGTTTCGTGCTAAGGAACTGCCGTGACTTCCATAATTACAGCGTGATACGCCTAATATTTGCTGCCCTAGTACGGGCAAAAATGGAAAGCGCAATGTGCATCTGGAGTCCATGCGAAAGCAAATACGTACTTACGCTTGAGAAAGTACAAAAAGCTTTCCTCAGTTATCTGTACAAACGCGTAAATGGATATTATCCGTTTATGTACCCGACCAAGTTTCTTCTTGGATGCCTCGGGTATAACTCGCTGGAGGTCAGACGGGATAAGCATCAAATGACAATAATGTGTAAAACTTACTTACTTCGCGGTAGGATTGATGCTCTGAATCTGCACGGTGACTTGTGTCGTTTATTTGTTCCTAATAACTACAATCGTAGCAGAAGGCATAAGTTGTTTGCGGTACCATTTTGTCAGACAGTGGCCCGACGCCAGTCACCTATACCACGCAGCCTTTCATCACTCAATGCTCTCCTAGATGCCAATCCTGAATGCGACTTGTTTGCGGATGGGTGGTCGTAGATATTGTCGGACTGCCTGCGTTACTGTGAGAGAAAGGTATGTGAGTGTGCGAGTGCGTGTGTAGTTTTTTTTTTTTTTGTAACTTATGTCTATTACTGTTATTTTGTATTATCGAATATTTATGTAATTGATCAAATTTTATTTTATTATTGCCGAGTTATTCTGTTTTTTAATTGTTTTTAATCTTATTTAGTGCAATCTTTAAATAATGTAATTGGTCTTTTTTTGACACCGTTTTAATTAAAGTAAATAAATAAATAAAAAATAAATGTACTAGATTCCCGATGAGCGCTTGAAAAACGTTGCGCGACTTTGGTGCTTTACGGAGCCACAATGACGTTTGTGGCGATGATAGTAAATAAGTACAAATATTTTGCAACCTTAATTAATCTTTAAGTTTAAGATTTTAAGTTCACATTAAGCTGAAGTTGTTGATGCTATCCTATGTTTTATCAGATTTTGTTATTCGAAATTTAAATGTATAAGTATGAGCAAACAAGAACACTTTCGAAATGCATTTTTGTCGTTTACTCTGTTTTTGTTTCGGATCCTTTAACTAGTACATAATTGATCGAAGCATTGTAACATAATTGCTTAAATCAATGAAACACAAGTGGTACCTAGCACCATACAATAATCCTCATCACTGATCATTGAGTTCAGGGAATCCCAAATTATTGTTATTATGCAATGTCGTTGAGCTCCGGAGGCACTTTTAGCGCAAACAAGAAAACCACATCTGAATTTCAAATGCGCCATTCCCTCTCGCGGAGGGCAATTTGACAAAACAAGTTTCACGTTTTTGCTGCATTACTAATTTAATAATAAACGTTGATTCGTAAAGTGAATTGTTATAAGACAGATGTGTGTTCCATTCAGTCTAATTTCGTTTGAAAAATGCTTTGTGTTAAAGTGACAATTTATACGGACCGACTTGAAAATTCAAAATTCAATATCATTTATTCAGTTCAGGCTACAAGTAACTCTTGTGAATGTCACTATGTCATCGGTTTGTAAGTCTACTCTGGGCGGGAGATCTTGTACTGAGAAGAACCGGCAAGAAACTCAGCAAGTGTCCAGCTCTTTTCTTCCTTACAGCGTCAAAAATATTAGAAAATCCTATCATAGCAGGACACTTTCCATTACAAATAAACACAAAAAAGAATTTAGAAGACAACCACACCATGTAAAAAAAATACAAAATAAAAAATTTACATCAGGTAAAAGTTTCAATTTCCACAATGTCATACAATAGGTACCAACTACAGTACTCTAGTAAAAGTCAAAAATTGTTTATGAAAAGCAAAGTCAAACTATAGTGAATAATACTAAAAATAAGTTAAGTATGCAAGAGCCGACCAGCCTCCTGCGTTTTTTTAATGTATTTTCTATGATATATTTCGGAGTGACGCTATGAACACTTTGAAGGCGTTGTAGTCACGGGATACTGAGGCACAAGACTACCAGTCTTATAACTTTGTTTCGTGTTACCATATTTTATTATAAGCTGCGTTTCGTTGTACTCAAATTTAAGGTGGCCGAATAAGTAACTTTTCGTTTTCATGATTGTGCTTCTCAAGCAGATGCCAATACAATACGTTATAAGTATTGCTACTTACAAACAAAGTAAGTTTGTCACTAAAACAAATATTTGTTTGAAATCGGAACTTGTAACATTAATGCTTCTTGTAGTTATATAATTAGATGAATGTCTAGTAGCTCGAGAATTATGTACACATACGAATAATACACATATCGGCACGAGAACGGTGCATAGATTTTGCATTAAATCATTAGAGTAAAAGATATTGCTATATTTAATCAGAAGAACACGAGTACTTAAAACAACATATAAAGGAAAGAACGCAAAGGGGCCAATTTAATTCAGTACAAGTCTATCAATTTGAATGTATTTAAACAATAGTATTGGAATTTACCGCTGAGCACTCTTAGCTCAAACAAGAACACTACATCTGAATTTCAAATGCATCAATGGCTGGCTGTATTGACTTCACAATGGAGACTCAAAGTAATAAGTTTGTTGTGTTACAAAGACTAAGGAAAACTTGGGAAGTGTTGTGCTGAATAGTAGTTTCTAATAAAAAACAAAAATGTTATTTTCTAAAAGTTAAGAAGGGAGGAATATAAATAGATCATCATCTCAGCCAATAGACGTCCACTGCTAAACAAAGGCCTCCAAGGATCTCCACAACGACCGGTTTTGTATTGCTCGCATCCAACGGCTTCCCGCGACCTTAACCAGGGGCCCAACCGCCTAACCGATTGCTTTGGCTACGTGTATAGTTTATGACGTCATCTTGTCATCTAGCTAATAGGTATAGGCATATATCGAAAGCTATGGCCTATAGCTTTCGATATTGCTTTCATAGGCGGTACGAAATGACAAGATGACGTCATAAACTATACACGTAGCCAAAGCAATCGGTTAGGCGGGGGGCAGATCGTCGGTCCACCTCGTATGCCTAATCATAAATTAACTGAATTGAAATAATTAATCCTGTAAAGATTGTAAATGCAATAAATTATAACTACGATTTGCGACGTGTGTGTTAACAGTTTTCGGTCAGGAGTTTGCAGATCGTATAATTTTATAGTATACTTTATTGCCAATTAAAACAATCGTTCTTTTTATGATACTGAGCTAGCGAATGGCCTTGACGACTGAAAGAGGCCAATGCAGCCCATGGACGCTTGCAAAACATACTCGTATACATATTGTTTTCTAAAGTTCACGCGAACACTACACATTGAAATGAAACTACTTTTACAGATCTGCTCGCGTTAATTTTTCACATTAATTTGATCTAATGTTTATACTGACCACGGACCCTGCAACGGGTTCGAAACGTCCAATATGTACGTTTTGTTATTCTTAGTAAATGGAGCTGAATCAAAAAAAAAAATCAATAAAACTATGAAAAGAACTGTATTTAATGAAAAAAAAAGCAAAGTAAAGAATAATACAACCAAGACAATGTTGTCTTGGTTGTATTATTCTTTACTTTACCAAGACAAAGAGCAGCTTAATGACGACCAGAAGTGAAAAAAAACAATAGAGCGTTGACAGTTGATAGAAAAATATAAATAAAAAAAGTATAAAAGTATAAATCTATCAAAAAGCATTTACTCTATCAAACAAAAAGGATATCAGTTCTATTTTAAATTGTCAATTCTAAAATTAATACCATTATTAAGTTAGCTAAATGAATGGAGCGTTCTCTATAGACGGAGCAATAGCTGGAAACCATTTCGAAACGAGAACAATTACGTTGGGATCTGCGGAGCTGGAGTGTGATCAGCTAACGATGCTACATAGATGAATGAGTACTATGATCAATACGTGTGGAAGCTTACGATTGTTGATATGTCCCAAACGTTATTTTTACTCTTTTACAAACAGTACGTAACGAAATCCTTGCGGGATAAGTTAGGAACGTGTTTGCAATGTGAATTAGTAGATGCCATCAAATATTTTTATCGATTCTTCAAAAACATATGAACCACTAGTATATGTCACCTGAAACGCTTTGTCTTTGATACTCGCACAGTTTTTTTTCTAAGATAAACAACATATTATTTATAAATAAACTTATAAGTTGCATATTGTTTGTTTGTTGTTATTGTTTGAAACGTCAGGATAAACATTAATTAAAACTAATGTGTAAAATAAACGCGAGTAGATCCGTAAAAGTTGTTTCATTTCAATTATAAGTTGCATGTTTAAAAAACGCTTTGTTGTGTTCATCCACTCCGCTTTAGTGATATTTATCCACATTTGAAGACTACTGTTTTTGGAATAGTGTATACTGACGTGTTCATATCGTGTGAATTTGCGTTAAGTGTTAAAATAGCCGGAGGTTCTACTACTCATAGGCTTATTCATGGAACTCATAATTTAATCTGATTATCCGTTTGGCTACAAATGACGTATATAATCAGCGCATCCCAAAGCACAGATTCAAAGTAACAGCGCAACGCAAAAAGCGGGAACGCCAACCGCACAAACGCGTCGGGCGCTCCGCCATTTTCTTCCGTGTGTACCATAATCGAGTTACCGTCTGAGCTTCGTGCCGCAGTCAGGTACAACAATTAACCGGTTACGGAGGAGGACAATGGTGGACTCTAAAGAAAGATTGGTGGACTCTAAAGAAAGATTGGCGGACTCTAAAGAAAGATTGGTGGACTCTAAAGAAAGATTGGCGGACTCTAAAGAAAGTTTGGTGGAAGATGGATTATATAGAAAGCCAATGCGCTTGTGTTAAGTATTTAGGTTTTTTGTCAGTCCAATGGAGCAATGGGGATTGAACCACAAATTGTCTCATCGAGGATCTATCTGTTTGACTACTGGACGCTTATAATGCCGCTAACACCTAAAACATACTGATACTTCTCTACTTCTCTTTTAATTGCCTCTGTGTTCTAGTGGCTAAGACAACCGGTTTAGAGGTCCCGGGGTCGATTCCCAGCGGGGGGTACATGTTTGTGTACTCAGTTTGGTTGGTGGTAGGACTTGTTTGTCGGCCTGGCTAGCTACCACCATCTTATCTAAATATGTCGCCATAACATCAATGTTTGTAGCATTGTTGTGTTCCGGTAGCTAGAGATAAGATAGCCAGTGCCTCAGTAGTTGAGGATCCCGGGTGAAGTGCGCTTCCACCAATTGGCCTTATCATCACCTAACATCAGGTGAGATCAAGGCAACAGTGCCTTGATCTCACCTGATGTTAAGTACGCACAGACGTACCCGTAAATATATTTAAAAAAAAAAGCTTTTCAAAGCACAGTTCATGTGCCAAAGTTACAACAAGCGCGGCGGGCGCTTCGCCATTTACTTCCGTGTGTACTTTAATCGAGTTACCGTCTGAGCTTCGTTCCGCAGTCAGGTGCAACAATAATCCGGTTACGGGGAAGGACAATGGCGGACTCGCCGCGCTTAATTGTTAATGCCCTGATTATACGGAAAGTAACATCTGTCTTTTGTTTAACGACTGACCTGACCACGATTTGTGTTCAACTTTCTGTTGTTGTATCAACTTTGTTTGGAACTGGCGACCGACTGCGACTTCATCTGTGTAAATCCAAAAAATCCTTTGTCTTTACTTTTATCTGGTAAGGGAATGTTGATGAGTCAGTCATTGAGTGAGTCAGAAATCTTATGGTACTATGAAATAAATGTAACAGCATAATTTTCAAAGCATGAAGTTTGGTTTAAGAAACTCTAAGTGTACCACAAGTATATTTTGTGCTAAATCCTGCTATTCCTATAGTGGGCTAAAATAAAACTTGATTTAAAACTATGCTGTTTGAGCTAGTTATTCACTAGACTCCAATTTTTAAAGGTAAGGTAAAAAAAAGTAAAATTCTTGGTTCTTTGGTGAAATAACAGCAATGCACAAATTACACGCTTTTCCGAAGACCAGAAGCATTATTTTATGTTTCAAACGTATACAAAACAAAAACGTATTCATATCGTCTGTCATATTACAGACAAGAAGAAATACGTCCTGCCTCAACTTACCCTATATTAAAATCTCTCATTACACTCGTAATGATATACGCATTTTCCAGTGCCTGTATTTAAAGTTAAATAACAGTATCTTTAACAAGAAGCCCGTTTTCGGATTCGTAAATTGACGGTCATGCCACAAAATGGTTTAACAATTTCCATAAACGATGCATAATATGAATAATGATAGCAAAATATTGTGTGATGGCGAAAACAAACTTGGATAATTCTACTAAAACACAATGTTGAAAAAATTTCCACGAGCAGAGTTTGAACCTGCACCCTTTTGACATACCGGGTCAGGTGCTCTCCCAATTGAGCTATCGTGGTTCTAACCAGCCCGCCGAAATTATTCAACACTATTTACTCTTTTACTTTGAAAGCCAAAGGCGCCAATTCAATTCAATGTAATTTGTATCGCAACAAAGTTTGCGTTAAAATTATATAAACAATACAAAAACATTTTGTATAATTCTGTTAAAAGTAAAATGACACATCAACCTGTGCTGAGTCTGCCGTTGGATTTTTTTATTTGTTTAACAGTAATTAAATTGTAATGCCGTAAAAAAGAATATCACCCGTACGTATTCATAGTCCAATTAAACAAAATTTTGTATACTCATAATTATACACTATTATACATCATCACCGGCTTTATGTATGTCCCCACGAGAGCCTTCCATAAGGATGGATACAGAGAACGGTCTATCAACCACCACGCGAGCCCTGGTGGTGGTTTTTACGACTGCTAATGCAACCGGAACCAGCGGCTTTATGTGCCTTCCGAAAAATATTGCGTCTAATAAACCGTGTTATTTGTACGTACATGAGTACTTGGTTGTCTGATGAGATTTTCCTATAGGTACTGCGGCATAAAATTAGCGCTGCTTTAGTGAAAGGCTGTGACGGTATGCATAATATTAATTTAAATATAACAAATGGCAAACAAAGCAAATGAATCCGTAAAATTCTAGTTAAAATACTAAATGCATTTTATTTATATAGATAGCGATGATATCTTAGTAAAATATAAATAGTAACAGTTAAATCACTGTCTTTCTTTTGTGGCGCCGACTTGTATCAGAGGCCAAAACTCATAGGGCTACAGCGCCAAGATGGTAAGTAGTAAGTAAGTAAGTCACTTTCAACAAAGTCTGGAACGCGAGCCGAATCAAATTAAGAAAAACACTCTTATGCTCCAAGTGAACGAGCCCATTCACAAAAGGTTGGTACTACTTGCCGCCCTTAAGGAAGCTTTAATTAAGCTGGACCAAGCTATTAGTATACGCGGCACTAATAACCATTACACAGTGTCAGTATCGGCCGTCTAGTTTCTACTTATTGGCATTACCATTTGAAGACATTGTCTAATTGATGCTGAAAAACTGAAATGAAAAAAACTCGGTGCCGACCGCGTGGATTTTAGCTTAGGTACGTGAAATGCAAATTAGTTGCTAGGAAATGCCTGTCTATGCTTGGGGACGGAGGGCTCAAATTATATAAACCTATTTATAGATTAGCTGGCTCGAGAGGTTGTTAAGTACGCATCCACTAAAATATGGAATGATTTGCCTCCACCCATATAGCCCAGCAGTGAGACGTCTATAGGCTGATGATGACGCAGACGGAATTATCGATATCAAAATAGAGATTCGATTTTGCACAGAATTTTGTGACTACGGAACTCTCTCAGGACTCGGAAATTTTGTGACTCGTGCATAATTTAGCGCGTACATTAACATACAAAGAACACATTAGTCCTCATTCATTTAAAAAAAACAAGCTGGAAATGGAACCAAAGAACTTAAGGGCACGTTTATTACCAATTATACCAGACGCCATCTTATTACTGCATCTTAAGCTATTTCTTTGAAACAATGATATTGTTCAAGAAGGAAGTACAGTTACTTAACGTAGTTTTTATTACATTCAATTTGTTCTGTTCTTCACTTCGGAGATTTAACCGCCTTTGTAGTCTAGTGGTTAAGACCACCGATCTCAGACCCAGAGGTCCCGGGTTCGATTCCTAGCGGGTACATGTTTATGTACTCGGTTTGGTTGGTTGTAGGGCTTATTTGTCCGCCTGGTTAGCTACCATCATCTTATCTAAAAAAGTCGCCATAACATCAATGTATGTATCATTGTTAATATAGTTAAGATAGCCAGTGCCTTAGTAGTTGAGGTTTCGATGTGAAGCGCGCTTCCGGCATCACTTAACATCAGGTGAGATGAAGGCACTGTACTTACCCGTATAATATATATAAAAGAGATTGTAGACACTGAAGGTAATTCTTCTTTTTAATTTACTTTCTATTATTTCAACTATGTATGTGTCTTTGTTTGTGTAGTTGCAGGTCGATTTTACTGCTTTTCTCTTACCTGTAACAAAAGACGAATTTTATAAAGTTCATGTTTTATTTCTCTTCTTCTTCTTTCTCAACCGTTATATACCAAATTTTGTTGTGTAGATTTTATTTAGTTAATCAATAATAGCAAGCCCATCATTTGTAACGATGACTTGATTTCAATGATAGACTTCCAGCAGTGTGACAATATATTTGGCTAATAACTAATAATAGCGAAACGAAGGGGAATTACCTGTTATAAAACTACTTGTATGATAATTATTGAAGGATTCGTTTTCGGAGTGGTAAATAGAACTGGGAAGGGGTCATTGTAACATCTAACTTCATCAATGTCTTACTACAAGATTTCTAAACCGACGTATAAAAAATAAAAAATAAAAATGTATTTATTTCAGGTAAATCAATTACAATTAAGTTACCGGGCTACCCCAAAAAGTAGTCAGAAGACACTTGTGTGGGGCAAGCCTCGCTCTTCCTACGTAAACATAACAGTTTCGATTTACATGAGTGATACATGGGGGGGGGGGGGGGGGGTTAGAATATAAAGTTTACTAACAGAGAGCAAATTAGATGTATCATAAAGGGTTTCGGTTAAGTATCTGAAAGGCTTACGGTACATGACTTCAATCAAGGATCTTTGTGCACGTTCTAAATCTATAAAGTAAGTTTTGGCTGCACCACCCCATATCGGGATGCAGTATGTTATTACTGATTGGGCTAGAGCAATATATATTTTGTTTAGCATTTCAGTACTCATGGTGTGTCTCAGAGATTTGAAAATCCACATGAGCTTCTTTACCCTTCCTATAGTACGCTCTAGATGTGGATACTAACTTAATCTCTGATCCACAATAATTCCGAGGTATTTAACACTGCTTACTTTTTGTATAGATGGGCAATTACAAGTGATTGATGAAGGTGTACCACAGGAATGAATTTTGATGTCAAAATCAGGTAACATACGTAATTCGTTTTTTGGGTATTTTAGAGTGAGAAGGTTATCACTAAGCCATCCACTAACACTCGCCAGTCCCCTCTCAGCTTCCAACCTAACCTTGATTCAGGTCTTGGCAGTAAAAATGATAGCGGTCCTCCAACAATCCTCCCCCCAACGTTACATAGGTTACAAAGACTGTTAATATATATCAAAAATAGCGTTGGGCCGAGGACACTGCCCTGCGGGAACCGAACAATACTTTTTCTTCTGTATTAGTAAAATTGTTAATTTTTACTCCTTTTCTGTTATTAAGATAACTACAAAGAAGTTAGAGAGCAGTGCCCCGAAATCCGATACTTTCAAGCCTGCGTAAAAGAATTGAGATAGAGACGATGTCAAAGGCTTTTTTGAGGTCGAGAAAGACCGCTAGACACTTATTACCCTTATCGACTTCCCTAGTTATGACGGATGTAAGATCAGAAATAGCATGCTGCGTAGATCTACCCCTTCTAAAACCGTATTGAAAGTCAGATAGAATGTCATACTGGTTCAGGTAACTTACTATTCTAGAGTTCAAAAGTCTCTCAATGATTTTTGAAATGGAGGTCAGCACAGAGATAGGTCTCTAATTGCTTATGTCGTGGCTATCTCCACTCTTGTACACAGGAGTGACAATGGAGCGCTTGAGAAGGTATGGGAAGATTCCTGTTCTGAAACACAGATTGGCAAGGCCAGTGATCATCGGAACTATGATATCCTTACTTTTCTTTAGAAAAGATGTAGGAATTCCATCCCAGCCTTGAGCACTCTTGGAGTCTATGGATATTAAAGTATTTTCTACTTCCTTGTGATCAGTGTCCAGTAAAACAAAAGAAGACAGTGATAATCTTTATCTGCAATGCTTGGTTTCGAAGATACCAGTCTTTTAGAGATGTTGTCAGCTAGAGTTTTCCCAATGTCAATGAAATATTTGTTTATATGGTTGACAGTGGTTTGAGGACTAGGTTTAATTTTAAGTAGGTGACTATTTTATAGTAGACTATAAAGTTCGAGGGTTCTTTACTGAAGCATTAATTTTATCCTTGTTATATTTATTTTTAAGTTTTTTTAAGAGGTTTCCACAGAAGGTACGATACCGCTTATAAGTTATAATTAGGATTTGATTATGGGGGTTTGACTTAAATTTAAGAAAAATAGTATTTCTCAGTCTTATACATCGTAAGGCACCTAAGGTCATCCAGGGCTTTATAATTCTTCTACTATTAGGGACAATAACATTTTTAGTGTTGGACAGTAAAGCCGCTCTAACCATCTCTATCAGAGCAAAGGCATAAGTATCGGGGTCCTTAAAGACATCAAAGAAGGACACGTCAGTATTTACTAACTAATATTTAATAATTAACTCTTATATGCATTTTCGTAGTTAACTACGGTTTTGTACCTTTTGGGTATAGTTTGTTCAGCCTTATTTGAGATTGATAACAGAACAAGGCAGTGGTCTGTTATTGTTGTATTTAAAACCGCGGTGAGAACTGTGTCATCTTTATTGTTATGTCTCAAAAAGACGTGGTCAAGACAACCGTCTCCCCTCGTCGATAAGAAAGAAAAAAGCTATGTGTAATACTATGTATTATATATATGTATCTCTGCCTGCTATACCTTACCTCATAGTTTAATTGTAAGTTAAGGCCTGCCCATTGCGCATTATCGAAGCGATCGTCTTAGTAAAGCGTCAAGACTTAGTAAATATTCAATGCACCAAGACCTCTCTTGAAGCTTTCGCCTCCCTTGTCCGCTTCTGCTTTTCTACGCCAATTAATTATGTACCTTAATTCTGTATAGCGACAAGGTGCACTGGACTGTTACAAAAATTTCCATATCAGCTATTTTATCCCATGAATAGAGTATGCTGTGACAAAATTAATATAGCCGCATTCACATATTTGCGGTGTGGTGCGATGTGTAATGTAATATAATAATGTAATGCAATAATGGTTTTGATTCATATTAATTTTGAATGACAGAGTACACATTACTGTGGTGCAGCGCCTTGTGCCTGCTGACTGCTCAATTCTATTAGTTGCAAGCACAGAACAAGTGGTACTATCTATCGGTTGCTCAATGAGCAATGCTCATTGAACACATGCAGATATTATAACGCTATATTTTGAAAAAAAAAATCTTTATTTTTAATCTTTATCGTATGAGAATCACATGACAAAACTTAACTAGTATTCCTTATTTTTATTGTATAACATTGACTCTACCGAGAAATAATTTAATGTTAATTTTGTCAGCTCTAAATGTGTTACAGTCGATTTTATTTTTAAATAACTATTTTATTTTCGAAATCTTACTTATCTAGTAACTTATCTTATCTTACTTATCTAACATATCTCATAACAAATAAGCAACAAAACCTTTTTATGTATTACACTAATGCTCTGCGATTGCTTAGGTTAAGTATCTTTTGCAAAGGCCATTCATCGGATAGGTGACCAAAATTGTATCATCTTGAGCTCCTCCGTGCTTCGGAAAGCACGTAAAGCCATTGGTCTCGGCTGCATTAACAACCGCCAATCCGCGCTTGGCCCGCGAGGTGGTTCATGGCCCGCTTTCCCTATCCATTCTTAGGGAAGGCTCGTGCCCCAGCAGTGGGGAGATAAAATGAGCTAGTAATTAATACAAATAATAATTTTAACACTAGAAATTTTGCTTAAAAAATCTTACAGTTCCGATTAATAAGGCTTGTACCAATTTTAATGAAAAAACAAACCAACGTTATTCAACCAGTTCATATTTTAAAGAACCTCAACTTTTATAAGCTTCATTGACTATTACGCTGCGAATTTGTTCGAGTCTCTTTTAATTTCCTGTTAGCGAACTAGCTGCAGGCCTGCAGGTATCTCATTTCATTCTCCATACAGCATTTATTACCTTTTTGGTTATGATAATAATACTTCGTTAATATATAATACCACAAAACAAAAACATTTTATAAATAGCATGCCTACTTCTTAACTGTCACTGATCTTTAGTATTTGTAAAAATATTATGATCGGATGTTAATGACGTAGTTGTTGACATTAAAAGGGCGCCTTTGGCTTTCAAAGTAAAAAAAGTAAATGGTGTTGAATAATTTCGGCGGGCTGGTTAGAACCACGATAGCTCAATTTGGAGAGCACCTGACCCGGTATGTCAAAAGGGTGCAGGTTCAAATCCTGCTCGTGGAAATTCACTTAACGGTTAATAATCCACCATTATTTCACATTGCCTAATATTCGACATAACACAAATTATTGAAAATAAAACAAAAGCGCAGACATGACTTCACTTTCCCGCCAAGAAGTTTGTGCAATGAAATGTTCGAGAGTAGCAGTTTTTTTTTTGGAGAGTGATAGCCGATTGCTTCAGACGGCATTTTCAGCTTCACCGGGCTTGGGAGAGTAGCAGATAGGAAAATGGTTTTATATAGTTTTACGCAAATTTTGTTGCGAACAAATAACAATTTGAAAAATATAATTTTTAATATTAAATATTTTTAATATTTATATTTAGACAACATCACATACATTGTTCTGATCCCAAGGTAAGTAGCTAAAGCACTCGTTTCATGGAAATCAGAAACAACGACGGTACCGCAACCACCCAGACCCGACACAATATCGAAAAGTTCGTTTTCGACATTGACCCGACCGGGAATCGAACCCGGGACCTCAGAGTTAGCGCCGCCTAAAGTCCGGCGTGCAAGCCACTCGGCTACGGAGGTCATTGAATTTTTTAATATAAAACCATAATTAGTATTGTTACAGCTTACCTAAATCTTTCCTGATCTTTAATTTCTGTAAAAATATTGATTCGTCGATATTGAATAATGCTCTTTTGGCTTACACAGTAAGAGTGTTTAGTGTTCATTAATTTCGGCGGGTTGGGCAGAGCCACGATAGCATTAATGGTAGTGCACCTGATGCGGCATGTCATGAGATGCGGCTTCGAATCCCGCTTGAGAAAAAGAGTATAGGAAGTCTTACTACCACATGCTCCTAGTTGCGAAGGATTGCTAACTTGGAAGATTGCAACCAAAACGCACAAACCGCTGCACCACGGAACTCCGATTAATGTTATAAATATCTAAATTAATTAACCAGTATGTACATGTATTAAGTAGTATACACAACTGTAAATGTAACGAGCAGAGTGTATTTGCTGCACCGCCACTGAAAAGGTATTTCAGCATAAGTTCATAGCACGTTTTTGTATTACGAAAGCTGCGCGAAGCACACACGAAACTGACCCTTATCTGCTAAAAGTATTATTTAGCTGCTGGAGCACGAATCTAGCTCACTCATAAATTTTAATATGACCGGCAAGCGAAATTCTCGCTTTGGCACAGTCACGAATCTATACTAATATTATAAACAGGAAAGCTTTGTATTGTTGTATGTATGTTGACTCTCTGGCTAGGAAAAGAATGGGACTCCTGGGGTCTGCCTATCCGAAACCGGAGGACTTCAGGCTCTTCGCCAAACTTATGGCATCTATCTTTACAGAGGAAGAAGAGTGAAAGGATGGGGTTGCACAAAAGATCCCGATGGGTTGAAGTGTTACTGCAAGAGGGAAACCTCGGCAGGCCCCACTAAGATAAGATAAGATAAGATTGTTGTATGTATGTTTGTAACGAATAAATTCAAAAGCTACTGGAACGATTTAAAAAATTCTTTCATCGTTATAATTAGAATGCTGAGTTACATAGGCTATATTAAAAAAAATTACCACCCGTGCGAGTAATTATATAAATTCACTTTTGTTAGTGACTAAGTGCTTTTACAATGTGGTGTAGGTATCATCATCATCTTCAGCTCATTTTATGCCCTTTTATGCCATTTTATGTAATTTTATGCCCACTGCTGGAGCACGAGCCTTCCCTATGAATGGATGGGGGAACGGGCCATAAACCACCACGCGGGCCCAGTGCGGATTGGAAGGAAGCGTAGGTACATTCACAAAAAAACTGAAGACTAACTTTTTTCTTTTTAATAGTCATGATGCAGCGTGTGCGGGTGAGCACCGACAGAATTTTAGCGATGATAGCCGGGAGACTGGACTCGGCCTTAGATCCATCGATTTTCATATGAAATGTGCAAATCAATTAAGTTCTTTCGCGTTACATATTTCTATACTTTAATTATTTAATTGAATTTTACAAAGCGTGAGCGTCGGTCTCGTCTGTTGTCTTCCAAGTTTAAAACATCTGCGTTCCGACGTAGTTTTGAATATTGTGCAACAAAGTGTTGGAATAACATCCCCCATATTCTGATGCACAAAACAGGTGACAGCAACCAAGGTTACAAAACAACATGCGATATTAAAAACTTAAGACTAGGTTGAAACCCTTAATTATGTACATACTATTTAACACCTACTGAGCAGACAATAATGTAATATAAAAACAACACACATTTAAAATTCTACAATTAAACAAATAACAATTAATTCAACTAATTAATTACATTATAAAGATATAAAATTAAAATAAAATTATAATTATACTATTTCATTTAATTAAAGGATAAAATTATAACTATTTGACACAATTCTTTATTTTATTTTTTAATCTCAGTAGGCTACAGTCAAAAATATCAATATGAATATCCATGCAGCCACAGACGAGTTCATTATATTGACGGCACATTCGGGTTACAGGATTCAAATAGGATGTATTATTAAGATAAACATTAAGAGTAAATAATTTTAACGCTCAATAATCGTATCCCAGGTGTTATTTTCAATTTCAAAATAGAATAAGTCGTAAAAATATTTGCTTATTTCCCTGAACAGTCTTTGAGTACCCTCAAATAGTTTGGCCTATAGCCTGGAGCGGTGACGACAGTATGCGACGCGACCTACTTAAAGCCTCTCGGAAAGCCTACTTTTCATGGCTTTTCTTGTACTTCAATGAGTCGTCGTCAAATAACGACCAGTTGGGTTACTTGACAAAAATATTTCTTTAAAATTAAACAATACAATAGTCGCTTTACAAGGCTATTGAGTTAACTTCTTGAAAATAAAAATATTGTAACAACAATAAGGGTACCAGGAGTCCTGAGGTCAGTTTGGTCGACAAAAGTAACTACTTAATAAAAAAACAATAATAGGGAACAATATGAAGGAAAAAATAAAAGGGTTGGTTAGTAGGTAGATATCCGTAATGTTAGGGATGGATCCTTGTTGTTAGCTCGTACAGAATACCTCTAACGGGTTTAGAGGCCGAAAGGTACGGAATGTGTCCCTGTCGCAGGAGTGTCCGGACTGCGCTACTTCTAACCCTAGTTTCTTCTACAATGCAACAAGCCTGTCCCTTTCTCACCAGCTCCAGCTTCAGTTTATTGGTAGAGGTTGTGGCTCCGTCCAAGTGCCCTAAAATGTAGTAGTAAAATGATAGGGTAAAGGCTATTAAAGAATGTGTAAACCCTAATGGGAGGCCATTTACTTTCTAAATGTATCAATTTATCTAAAGCAAGGTCATAGAATTTGTAGTCTTTTTTTAACTTATAAAATGCTGATTGCAAGGTTTTCATTATGTGAAATCATGCTTTGTATTGTGAACTATGTAATTTAGGGGTTTTAGAACAAGTTAAATTTTAAAATAGCGTCTGAAGGAACACTACCTGTCCAGTTGATTCTGTCGTCCTATGTATATATATTGATTCCTTTCACCTTTAATTTTGGTTTGTATATTAAATCTCCTTTGTTTATGCAATTATTAGTATGTATGTGTATTATAAATATTTAAGTAAATTTATTTTAGTTTTGCAGGAGGTACACATTAATTGTACTTATAATGTTTCCTTTTGCGGGCCTGCTGGAAGATATTTCAGTACTGAAATAAGCAGCGCCCTTGTACTACATTCATCCGTATAGCTTATTTTGTTACCCTCTTATGTGTGTAAATAAATAAATAAATAAATAAATAAACTTTCCTACACTCACACCAATTATCTAGCCCAAGAGAAGCTTCGTTATGAAACTCGTTAAATTGTTACTAGACAACGGATAAACATACTCAAAATACTTAAAAACATACTTATTATACATAGAAAACACCCAGACCCGAGACAATTTAGAAAAACAATAATTTGTAAAATGACCCGACCGGGATTGAACCCGGGACCTCAGAGATGGCGACACCATGAAAACTGGTGTACAAACCACTCGACCAAGGAGGTCGTCAAATCGTCATCAATAAATATTGTAAATAAAGCCTTTCTAATTTATATCTATACTACTATATAAATCTGTAGGCTCTGTCTGTACATGCAATTTTTCTGACAAATTTTGAGATACATATTCGTTTTATGACTCACTGACACTAATTCTATGATTTTTGAAATTTTTGTCTGTCTGTCTGTCTGTCGGTCTGTACTCTTATAACTCAAGAACGGCTTGACCGGTCTTGATGAAAATTTGTATGTAGTAAGAACATGAGATTGTGCAAATGAAAGGCTATAAAAATAATATTTTATTTACAAATTTTCGCACAGCGAAGCGGGCGGGTGACGGCTAGTAGTAAATAAAATAATGATCGTTAACAATTAATATGAGACTTTAATTGAGAAAATTAATCACAAACGTCTTCCATTCCCGGGCCGCTCCGACCACGTGGTGGACAGGGTTACCCTTGTTACCAGGGAGACCCTCTTCAAAGAGAATAGCAAAGAACTTTGGTGTTTAATAATTAACTAAAGTAGTAAAAATAAAGAAAATAAATAAATAAAATGTTCCTTTTCAGAGAATTAAACGTCACCTAAGATACCAACGCCAATATCTTTGAAATACGTCTCCGGGTGCCGACTTTCGAGTCACACGGTAACAGGGGTTTTCTCTTTTTAATGCCTTAAAAAAAATCATTTCAAAATTCAAAATCATTTATTCAGTTTAGGCTACAAGTAGCTCTTGTGAATGTCACTATGCCATCGGTTCGTAAGTCTACTCTGGGCGGGAGATCTTGTACTGAGAAGAACCGGCAAGAAACTCAGCAAGTGTCCAGCTCTTTTCTCCCTTACAGCGTCAAAATATTGGAAAATGCCCTATCATAGCAGGACACTTTCCATTACAAATAAACACAAAATTATAGAAGACAACCACAACATGTAAAAAAAAAATATCACAAAAAAAACTAAGTCAACAAATTTACATCAGGTAAAACTTTCAATTTCCACAATGTCATACAGTACCACTACAGTACTCTAAAAAAATTGGTTAAGAAAAACCTAAACAAACTACAGTAAATATTATTAAAAATAAGATAACTATGCAAGAGCAGATCAGCCTCCACAGGCAGAACCCGTTCACGAGTATGACATATGAATCAGCCATCGCTTCGCTCAACCATATTTTAGGGAACGTAACGACCCGACGCACACGCCACCACCGCAGAGACAAATAAAGAGAGCATGACATACTCAAGATACTCTAAATAAAAACTTAATGATCTATTTAACGCAACGCTGTTTGTTATCTGTAGGACACTGCTGATAAAGGCTATCATATCAGTATAAAAATTATATAAATTAATTTTATTATATTAATTCAAATAGAGTATGTGTTTTTCATTATAACCAGGCTGTTTTATCATCTAAATATTCTTTGACTGTATAATAACTATTTATAAGTAATAAAGACTTCACATGTTTTTTAAACTTATCTAAAGGTAAATCTAGTACAGTACTTGGTATTTTATTGTAGTAGTGTATACCTTGCCCCAAGAAAGAACTAAGAACTTTCTGTAACCTGAACAGTGACATTACAAGTTTTGTCTTATTTCTAGTATTGAAATTGTGTACGTCACCATGTTTAGTATAGGAGTTGATATTGCAACGTACAAAAACTATACAATTATAAAATTGAGATGCAACTGTCAGGACACCAATCTCCTTTAAAAGATTTCTTAAGGAAGTTCGTGATCCGAGTCTATAGATTATTCTTATTGCTCGTTTCTGTAAAATGAATATATATAGTTTCAATATCAGCCGCTGTTCCCCACAGTAGGACGCCATACGACATGACACTGTGAAAATAACTAAAATAGACTATTCTAGCAGTTTCAATGTCTGTTAACTGCCTAATTTTTCTAATGGCATAAGCAGCAGAGCTGAGTTTACCGGCCAATTTCGATATATGAGGATTCCATTGAAATTTTGAGTCAAGGGTTATGCCTAAAAAGACTGTAGAATCTACCAAATCTAATTGATCACCGTTTGTTCTAATATCGGTTGGTTCATATCTGACATTTGGTAATATAAATTTAATACATTTTATTTTCTTAGCGTTAAGCTGTAAATTATTAATAGTAAACCAACGGAGTACCTCTGAAAGAGTAGTTACATTAAATATGAGTGAAGCATCATCTGCAAATAATACAATTTCACAGAAGTTCTCTACAAAGAATGGCAAGTCATTAACATAAATCAAGAAATGAAAGGACCAAGAATCGACCCTTGTGGAACTCCCATTTTTACATGTGAACCAGATGATTTAGTACCACTTATATCGACAGTTTGTGTTCTAGAGCTGAGATATGACTGTATTAAATTTAGTGCAAAATCTTTGAAACCGTAATAATGAAGCTTCATCACCAGAGTCCGGTGCTCAACGCAATCGAAAGCCTTGGACAAGTCGCAAAAAACTCCAAGAGCGTTTTGAGACTTCTCCTAGGCATCAAATACATGTTTTATTAGAGCAACACCTGCGTCAGTAGTAGAACGACACTGCGTTATCCTCTGCGAGCTCCTCTTTTTAAAGTCGAATATTTATTTTAAACTCGTCAAATTTATATCAAAAACGGGTTGTGTGTGTATTATGACCATTATGATAATCCTATTCTTCGATAGTCTTGTATAAGTGACTAGCGGCCCGTCCTTGATTCGCACGGGTGGACCTTTTTTTTAAAATATAGCCTATGTTACCCAGCACTAATATAGCATACTAATGTTGAAAGAATTTTTTAAATCGGTCTTGTTTTTGAGTTTATTCGTTACAAACACACATACAAAAATATAAAGCTTTCCTCTTTATAATATTAGCACTGGACTGTGATATTAGTATACATGTAGACTACGATACTTTGAAACATGTTTTGTGTTATTATAACGAGAATTCTTAATTAGTAGAGAATCCGGCAACGATGTATTTAGCCCATCCCGCGGTGCATCTTGCCTGCATTTTGAAATTGTGCACGAATATTCGTGTATTTAACCTAACGGTGGGGCTAAATTACTTATACGTAAGCGTAGGGTTGCCACAAATTGAGCAGAAAGTTTTACTGAACAACCCATATCATAACTCTGGAACATGTACGGTTACTACCCAAGTTAATTAAAAAAGGAGTGAAGATATACTAGCTTCACTCAGCCTTAATTAAGCAGTTATCTAGAATTACAAGTAAAAATTTACTATAGCGTTGTGTTATCAAATTTGTGGTATTCATCTGCAAAGATGAATCTGCATAGCCAGCGGTTGCAATAACCGTTGGATAGATGGCGCACTGTGCCGCTATTAGCACTCAAAAAATATTAGAAAGCAGTGACAAAAGTCAGCGCTTACGTCAGCCTTCCCGGTAGCGTAGCGGTCAGTGCAGTCGCCCGCATTGCGGAAGACCCAGGTTCGATTCCTGGCTGGGTCAGATGGGCGTTTATTTTTTTTACTGTATTTTATAAATTTTATGAATATCTAGAATTTTTAAAATATTTAAAAAAATATTACTAATGTTTTTCTGCTTGCTTGTTGTTGCTAATGCAAATGGCAAGTAATTTGAAGTACCTATATTCAATAGGTACTAATATTTAGTGCAGAATTCATATTATGTAACTACATCACACTAATATTATAAATACGAAAGTTATGTGTGTATATTTGTTCCTTCTTCACGCTGCAACGGATGGATGGATATGGATGAAATTCGGCTTACAAATATATTATAACTTTTATTAACACATAGGATTTTTATCCCGATATTCCCACGGGAACGGAAACCAGGCTAGTGAAACCGCGGGTGACCGCTAGTACTTTCATGAAGTTACATGATATGAATCCTGAGTATGAATACTTTTGAGCAAAATTAAGACGACAGCTCAATAAACACGCCTCGGTGGCTGGGTGGCAAAGCGCTCTGCTCGATACCAAAATGGTTCTACGTTTCATTCCCTATTTCATCCCTTTCGTTCCTTTCGAACATGACATAATATTATTATATGTGACTTATTGTGTAATCGTTTTGTAATGTCAAATGTCTTCTAATGAGTATTTAGCGCATTCTCTCATTATTTGATTTCTATTTCGTTGACCATTTCGTGTGTAATAGACTTTTAAACTATATTAATAACTATTTACTGATAATAATAAGTCTCAATAAAGTGCAGATCATTGATAAAAAATCCAAGTATTTCAAATGTCTTCTAATTAGTATTTAAGTACTGCATTATCTTTATGATTTGTGAAAAAATATACGTCATTGTTAATTATAACATATTCTATTTTTTATTGTAATGTTGATTTCAAAAGGTGAGATGTCAAATGTTACACATGTTCTTTTTTTTTTCATTTTCGCTAGCAAACTCGCAAACAAACTACTGACTGAGATACATATACACATATATTTCATGCAATGGCTTACTCCAAAAGCAAGGAAACTGCTGAAGGTACGATTCAGTCTCACTGTTACCGTTACTGTTATTTTTTCTACGAAATCACTACCACATATTATTGTATTGTAAGCAGGGACAGGCCGCTAGGGCCTGTCCCTGCTTCGCACGAGTGGTAATTTTTTTTATATAGCGTCAGATTGAATCAGACGCGTTCCGGTAAAGTACAGGTAGTTTGCGCCAAAATAAAAATATTTTCCCCAATATACATTATAATTTATACGCTAGTTTTTGAGTAATTGATGATTAATAGTTAGAAACAGAAATACGTAAAACATCATACTGTACTCAGCTGATCACTACTACATGCGCACGCGTACGGTAAATGAACTCTGTTTACACACGACACGCCCCTAACCGCCTACGTCACGAGGTGCCTTTGCACACTCACTCATACATTGATGAAAGTGTATGCGAGCTCACTGTTACTCTCTGCGCACGCACGGGAGGACTCCCAATTTGATGCAATTAGATGTTACGGTACTTCCGTCCCATTTCTACGAAATCACTCCCAAAAATTGTATACATAGAAGGCAAGCAAAAAGATGTTACACATCAAAAGTTGAAAAATCTCTGAAAAATGTACAACTTAATAACAACGGTATAATAGTAGCTAACTAACTATTCTTAACTTATGAATATGTATCATTCACTTTTACTTTAAAACGAGATTAGTTTGGGAGAGGATGATTATATTTTCAGTGGAAAATTACGAGTCCCATTAAAAGTTGGTCGTGTGGTCACCGCGCCGACCCACAGAGTTATGAAATTCAAATACCTGACGTACTCGTACATAATTCACGGTGCGGGCACGACTCGATCATGGGCCGTCCGTCCGTTGGGCTGAACCGTGGGCTGAACTATCCATTTTTATATTGGCTAGTCGAGATAATTTGTAGAAATGTAATTTAAGCAAGCATAATTTTGTTCGCAACAAAATTTTGCGTAATACTATTGTATAGTCCTATCTATGTATTGTTTGTTATGTAAATTTAAAGAATTTATAAAAATAAGAATACGGGACATTTATTGCCTTGCACAATACAGATACAAATAGGATAAACAGATTAACAAAACAATCAAAATTCTTCTTAATTCTTCTTTCGAAATAGAGATGCAGGTATATTCTGACTTCCGAAAGGTATAGACAGACCCATATTTGAACCAGCACAACGACAGTTCTCTGTGATTTTATTTGGTACATGACTATTAACTGACTAGTGGTTAAACTGGTGGAATCGATAGTACCGGGTTTCGATTCCCAGCGGAGGTACACGTTTGTACACTCGGTTTGGTTGGTGGTAGGGCTTGTTTATCTTATTATGTCGCCATAACATCAATGTTTGTAGCATTGTTGTGTTCCGTCAGCTAGGGATAAGATAGCCAGTGCCTCACTAGTTGAGGATCCCGGGTGAAGTGCGCATCCTTCGGCCTTATCATCACTTAACATCAAGTTAGATGAAGGTTAAGTGCTTACCCGTAAGCTATAAAAATTGCGGTTCATGTTACTTGGGTAATTGAGTGGTTTATCGAAGCTAAAGAGATTGTACCACGGTTTCTTGCATTTAACCCTACCTAACCGTTCGGCTACTGAAGCATTAATAATAAATAATTTGAAAAATATATAGGTAGATAATAGTTTAAGCGTCTTAAACAAATGGCCGTACCTCATTTTAAGTATTTTTTGGCTGTATCAGCAGGGACACCGCTCTTCCTTACAAAAGCTATATTATATTTGTTTATATTTATTGAGCAATGCAAAATTAATGACAAGTTACAACTAAACAACATAAATTATATACCTTTATGTTTCTGTATATGTAAGTGAGTATATGTGTGTGAGTATGTGTGTGTGCGCGCATGGTGTGTTTGTGTGCGTGGCCCGCCGAAGTATTGCATATCGCATAATCCAGGAGTAGAAAATAAGTCCGTGACTAACGCACGTCTGCGAGCGAATCAATTGGCCACACTGGGCCATTAACGGGCCGCTGTCAAAGGCAATTGGCTCCGAAGCCACGGTGACTCACCGCGGGCGCACCCAAATGCTTCAGCCGTCCCAATCAACTACTTATGACTCAGCACACGTGATTGCTACTTTTTCGGCCATCATTGATAAATGAAGCAGTTTTCGTTCATTTATGTAACGATCGTAAAAGCTAAGCAAAGTTTGCATCGTCACTACATAGTATAAAACAAAGTCGCTTCCCGCTGTCGGTCCCTATGTATGTATGTATGCTTAGATCTTTAAAACTACGGATTTAGATGCGGTTTTTTTTAATAGATAGAGTGATTCAAGAGAAAGGTTTTTATGTATTATAAATGCATATAATTGGACCAGGTAGGTGGCGCTGTTTTATGGTTCTATAGGATACGGGTATTCACTTAAGCGGACAAAGTCGCGAGCGGGCCGCTCGTTTAATAATAAAAACAAAAATAAAATATTGTATCGTGTAAAAACATGTCTATATACCTACTTAAAGTACTACTGATAGTACCGCTATTTATAATTTTTCTGTTGTCCTCGGAAGACCATCGTCAAGGTGTATCTATAATGCCCGGACACAAGCTGATTGGAAGCCTTCTTCGTGCCATGTTAATCTAGTAATATGTAAAATACTTAGTTTTTTCGTGAGATTTTTTAACTTATATTTCTTTCTTTTTCTTTTAATGATCTCTTTGTAACACTACAAATCATTTATCACCTTTTACAAGGTTTGCGTTTATTTTAAAAATTAAATGTCAGTAGGTTCGTTTCTTTTCAAAATCATTCTTATATATTTCTTAAAAGTCACAAATAAAATAATATTTAAACAAAAGAATTTAAACGGGTTATTAACGCACACTTATTAGTAAAAAGGTATCAAATAACACGAGGAAGTCGAGTTAAATTTAACAGTTGTTGAAATTTAATTCTTATTTCAATAATTCTAAAGTCTTATTTACTAAAGCCGTTAGCGAATCACCTAAACATGAGGTATTAGTGTTCATAATACGCTCACGCTCTTTATACACGGTGCTAAAGGTAATTAGTTTTGTACATTTATAGAGTTAATGTGCATGTTGTCATCTAGGCGAGCGGTAACGACTTCCTCAGTCGATTTATGCGCGTGGCGAGATAAAATACGGTTATGGACCTTCTGTCCTGGAATTTGATCGGCGGTGGTGCCCTATTTATTAATCAAATTTCACGTAAATAAGACAAATAAATAATATACATCCGCACATTTGTCTTTACGTAACATAAAATTATGGAACTCTTGAAAGATAGGGATGTGTATGTCAGTGTGATGGAGTAGTCAAAGTCAGCCTCAAATGCGAGGGTATCCCGGTGTTTTGTGGCTAGTCCTTCGATAACATTAGGGGGGGGATCCCATACTTATAAAGGCCGCATTGTACGCGTATAAATTACTACTCTGTAATTTTACTTAGGTAATCTAGTATTTAGTAATGCCAGAACAATGCTGATGAGTAGTAGAAATAGGTATTATGGTCCATTCTTTTAAATTCATTATAGTATTCAAAACTGCCATTAAAAATGTTGTGCCTCGACTGTTAGAGATAAGATAGCCAGTACCTCAGTAGTTGAAGATTCCAGTAGTGCGCCTCCTCCATCGGTCTTATCAACAGTAAAACATCAGGTGAGATGAATGCCAAGTGCTTAAGTCTGATGAAAAATATTCCACTCATTTAAAACGTTCCATGGATTGCAACCTCTTTGTTTTAAGAACATTAATAATCTCCGTTTAATGTTCGGTGCGGCGAGCTTTCATTATGCGTGTTGGCGCCGAGGCAATCAATACCGCCGGCCCTAGTGTAAAATATGGAAAGTTTTTCTCCCATCTACTAACGAAGAGTTGACTTAACGGGACGTTAACGTTAGGGTGTGTGGTCTGAAAAAAAAACTATCCACGAAAATAAATAATAGTTTCAACAGTTTTTTAAATCGTTTTTAAAACCATAAATTAATAAAAGCTGAAATGAATAGGTTCAGTGTACGATTCTGTTATCGTTAATATGTTTATAATAATAGTTGTCTGATTTGTAAGAGCTTGATCTTCAGTATATATATTTCTTAACGTCTTATTAATATGGAACGATCCTATAGTGTGACGAGTATAGACAGATGCTGATAAAAGTTTGATTAAGAATTGTACAAAGGTCAGTCATCATCAGCTAATTTTTTATGTCCCTACTGCTGGGGCACGAACCTTCTACACTTAGCTTGATATATTATCGTTTTGTTACAATATAATCAATTGTAAACTTGTAACTATCCCACGGCTGGACAAAGGCCTCCATCATTGAAATCAAGTCATCGCTACAATTGATGGGTAATGGCTTAATCACCACGCTTGCCAATTACATTTTGCTCAACCTGGGAATTGAACCCGGGACCTTCGGGTATCTGGCCGAGCGCTCTGCCACTCGGTCACCGCAGCCAATTATAGTGCTCAGAACATATACACACTTGAAGCCGCAGACAGAAGCTAGTATCTAAACAAGTTTACAGTGTGTGTGCTAACTCTACTCTTTGTCTAATGGTGCTATATGTGAAAGCTGGCAACTTCACGCCCTCTAATAAATTTTACAGGCAACTTGATATCACATAATTACAAGTGTGTGAGGTTTGGAGTATCGCGTAGTTGGCTGGTGTTTTCCCTTAACTGGTTTTCATGCGGTTGGGCAGACGAGTGTGTTCTGAATAAGGTACCTCTTTTGCTTGCTAAGTTCATTCTGACAAAGCAGTTCTTGTAGCTAAGTGCTGGTCTATCAGTGTTAATAACTTCCCTGTTCCGTGAGTTAAACGTGACACGTCAGTTTTCTATTGTTATAATTTTTGGGCAGCGAAGTTATAGACCTTAGAAGTAGTATTGTAGGCGGTAAAGTTGTTGCTGTGTTGTGGTCTGGTTTGTTCTGATTTCTTTAAATAATTTTTCATAAAATTTGTCCAAAACTTTTTGGTATTTATTAACATTGTTTGGCAACCTATGGCTTGCCTGTCAGTGGCCGCTTGCAGTTGCACCACGGTTTCCAATCTATTAAAGATATTTTGGTAAATACACTTTCTATTTTAATAGAAACATTTTTATTTTCCTTATTGTCACTTAACACGAGATGACATGAAGATTTAGGGCTTTCAACAGAAAAAAAAGAAACCAACAACCCGAGCTCGTTATAAAGTGCAGCCTACTTAAAAACACTTATCTCAATCCACTTCTGTCTTGATACCATACCATTCACTTCGTCCATCAAAAAAATATTTCATAAAACTTAAAAACACTTATCTCAATCCACTTCGTTCTTGATACCATACCATTCACTTCGTCCAACATAAAAATATTTCATAACACTTAAAAACACTTATCTCAATCCACTTTTTTCTTGATACCATACCATTCACTTCGTCCATCAAAAAATATGTCATAACACCCGAAAATATAAATCAAAATCGGGAACGCATACCAAAGTTGGAACGATTGAACAGTCGACAGCTGAAATGTATTTTACACGTACTGACTTTACAGCCTATCGTCGCGCCGCAGCAATCATAAACAGTCGGCTTTCAATTCCGAGTGCATTGAATGAAATTGAAATATTACGTAGCTGCTGGCAAAAGGCGCAAATAGTAAAAAGCTAGCGACCCCACTTACTAGCTCACCGTGAAATTAAACTGCGCCGAAATGGAGAATATTAACGACACGTGTTGATTGATACAGAATGTCAGGTTCAAAGATACTGGAGTTGTAACTGAACAGTCGTTTACATCATCACCGCATTTTACGTCCCCACTGCTGGGATACAAGTTTTCCTTATAGATGAAAACTCATCAGGGAGAATGGGCCATAAAACTGAGGGGCCCAGTGTGGTGCGGTGGTTGTTAACATGTATTTATGCAGCAGCGACCAGCGGCTTTAGGTGTCTTCCGAAGCACGGAGGAGCCCGAGATGATAAATATTTGGTGACCGATGAGCGGCCATTGCGAAAGTTGTTTAACAACAGCAATTGCAGACCAAGCGCGTTTGACACTGCGCCATCGAGCTTTTCATGTACAGTCACGAACATGAATATCATTAACATGAATACACTTTTGACTTGTATTGACTCTTAAATCACTGTTACATGTTAATCTCGTGACTGTACAGCACAGCAATACCAATTAATTACTCCTTAAGTGGTTGATGATCACCAAACAAACAATAATAAACTATAAGTGTTTTTTATATATTTTAGCGTTTTATTAACGCTTTATTAACGCTTTTTTAATAATAAACTAATTTGACATTAAATAAAGTTTAGGTACTGTGTAGTTCACAGTTTTACTGTTTAACAATAAAAGCTTATTGAACCATTAAGTCCATTTGGCAAAACATTTCAATACTCCAAGATAGAGATATATAGAATAATAAAAATAGCAAACATGACTTACTGTGTGTGCGACGTTTCCCATAACTTGAAAGTGAGCGAGCGTGGCGTGGGTGGTAACAGATATTGCCTGCTCCGATACTTGTTACAGAAGTTATGACTTGTACAGTGCGATTGCAATTTAAAGAATGCCTGCGCTTTTCAGGAGTCGTAGCGTGCATTTTCATTAAAAGGTAAGAGCCATATTTTTTTTTAAATTTTGAGATTGATGATAATGTTCTGTTGTGTTTATATTTATTTATGTATTTCTTATAATATTTTACCCATATTTGTTCTTTAAAAGTTTAAGCTAATTCTGCACATTGAAATAGATCGATGTTTACGGATTTATTATATAATTTATTATTTCACACACTGTTTGATGGGATTCCAGGCTGGTGGTAAACTATAGTCCCTGTGACCACGGACCCTGGAAAAGGTTCGAAACGCCAGGATATAATAATAAAACTAAATCAATGGTTAAAATTAACGCGAGTAGTTCCGTAAAAGTGGTTTACTATCAATGTAAGTGTAATGTTTTAAAGGCCGGCAACGCATCTGCGATTTCTCTGGTTTTGCGGATGTCCACGGTCCGCCTGCTCGTTTGCCTCCTTCTAATAATAAAAAAAAAGTTTTTTTATTTGCTTTTTTGTGTCACAGCCTTTGGAAGCTTAAATAATAATTTGGAAATAGTGTAATTATTCTATTGTCATCAGCGTATCAACTACGCGCACGTCCTTTTCGTAAATCTGTTTAATTGATAATGGTGAACTTAAATTGACGTAAGATGCTACACTAAACTCTCTTCTTTGTATTATTTTTAAGATAACGCGTTATTTTACCGTTATTTTCTTTTCTAGGGCTAAAAAAATAACAAAAATTTAGTGAAAATAAAATTCAAAATCATTTATTCAGTTTTGGCTTCAAGTAGCCTTTATGTATATCACTACACTATACCATCGGTTCGTAAGTCTACACAGGTTGGGGAAACTTGTACTGAGTAGAACCGGCAAGAAACTCCGCAAGGGCATTTCTTTTCTCCATTTCTTGGAACATATTTGAAAATAAAAGAAAACGAAAAAAAAACGACAGTAACAGCGCACTTCATATAAATTCTATATCTTGTCCCTAACTGTCCGAACATAACAAATATAATAACAATGTTGTCAACGTCAACTTAATTAACACTTTCTTGTTTATATCTATACTAATATTATAAAAAGGAAACCTTTGTATTTCTGTATTTTTGTTTGTAACGAATAAACTCAAAAACTACTAGACCCATTTAAAAAATTCTTTCACCATTAGAATGCTACATTAGTGTTGAGTAACATAGGCTACATTAAAAAAGAAATGTCCACCCGTGCGAAGCCGGGACGGGCCGCTAGTATCTTTATAAACAAACTTATTTGCATATTAATTATTAAAGAATGTGACACATCAAAACTAATGAATTTTACTATTTTGAAAATAATTATATTCTTTGAGACACAAAAACAAACAGTGAGCAAAGGTGGACTTATCTCCCAAATAGATCTCCTCCAATACAATATGTGCAATTGAAGACTCAATAAACCGGATAAGTGCGACAAATGAAATCGAACCGTTTGGCGCATTTTGGTCACAAACTTGGTGCATTGCCGATAAAACGATAGTCACTAGATTCCGCCCACTTTACGCTATAATAACAGTTTTTACTGTTGACTGCATAATGAGGGTGAAAAATGTTTGTTTTATTTAGATTTTTTTGTGTTTTAACTTAATATAAAAAAAAATCTGTAGCACTTCTAAACACTTCATAATTTTTTTTTAAACCACGCGGTTTTAATAAAATGCGCCTGGCGTGATGGCATGCCGTCATTAGCGTCGTTGCTGCCAAAATTTTAACTACAGACGTTATGAGAGCTGTTGGTGGGCGGCGCAATTTGACATCAGGGCAAAGATGACGTCACACGAATCCACGCGATCATTATTTGGAGCGCTAGGAAACTGAGCGACGCATACTAAATTAACCAAATTAATATATGTTATAACTTAGTGAATACGTATCGTATCGAAGTGAAATAAAAACTATTGGTATTACATTAATGAGACCAATAATTGTATAAAGTAAAATTATTTTTTTCATCGTTCTCAAGCTCATTATGACATTGATTTAAAATCTAATTGTTTTATTCAGTTTAAGCTACAAAAACATAGGCTTCATGATTGTCACTACGTCATTGATAAGTATACAGGGCGGACCTTATAGATAAAAACCGTGTCCCTTTCTCTCTTAATTTTGCTTGCTTTGACTTGCTTTCAATTATGGAGTACCTATATACCGATATAGGCGAATTATGTTCTTATTACTAACTTACTGTCCGAGTTTTGAAAGGCACGTATAGCCGTTGATCCCGGCGGCATAAGCAGGCGTAACAACCAACAATCCGCACTGAGCCCGTGTGGTAGTTTATGGCCGGTTCTCCCTGTGGTGTTTCCATCCATAGGTAAGGTTCGTGCCCCAGCAGTGGAGCCATAAAAATGAACTGGTGATGATGATGACTTACTTACTGACTATCTACCCAACTTTATAAATCTTCCCTAAACCAGAAAAGCCTTATCCTATCGACTATGTTATCAACATATTTCCAATTTCCGTATTCCGTTTCTCAGAATGTAACGATACACCTGCCGCTGCGTTTCGCAGCCTGTCACAAACTGCACTTCGGTTTGGCAACGCGACACCTTAATTACAAACTATAGCGCTAGTTTACAGTGGCGTTTCCCAATTTGCATTTACTTCGCAAAACTTGCTGGTAATCACAAACACTATTGTTTGTTATCATTGTCTTACACTTAATAATACACGACGTTTTTCATGTAAGGTTACAATGGCTGTTACGATATTTTGATAACCTTGATTATCCGGTATAGACACAAAGATATGGTAAACATCCCGTTAAAAATTACTCTAGTAACCATGATAGTTCAAAAATATGTTTTATGAGTAGTTGAAACTGAAAATTTAACGGTCCACATTTTAATATTAGTTCAATATCGATTAAGAAGTCAGGTTTGATCCCTGCCGCTGATTTCCTTCACCGCACTACACGCAATCGACTGTCTTTCCATCCACACCATCTTGATGGATGGCGGCCTTCTACTGTGCGTTTCTCACGTAATTTTTACCACGAAATACAGTGCTGTGGAACCAGCGCTCAGCGGCGGTATTTCCGGACCATTACGACTTCGGGATCTTCAAGAAACGAGCCTATTCCTTTCTAAAAGGCTGGCAACGCATCTGCGATTCCTCTGGTTTTGGTGGACCTCTTGCTCGTTTGCTTCCTTCTAATATAAAAAAAGTTGTATTGCAATTTTGTTTGGCCTTAATGCTACTACTTAGGCAAATGACTAACTCCTCGCAGTTGCTAAAAGTACGCCGCATGATTATAAAATAGCATCTTATAAATATGACCTATTTAATAAAGAACATAAAAGTTTTATGATATAAAATTTTATTTAATGCTAACGCATTTCATTTTTAATTAAAATCACAGAGTGCTTTTAGTATTTGATGGTGCTATTTTAGAAGCATTTTGGAACAAAAATGCATCCCGAAAATGCCTCATTGCTCATACATACTTATACATTTATATTTCGTGTCGAAACACATCGTTCATTACCTTTTATCGTATCGCCTTTTTGACATTTCATAATATAAACCTACCAACTGATAGAGGAGTAATAGAAAAACAAACAAGTTTTTGTTTGACTCTAGATATTGTCATGTAAATGGATAAAATAAAAGCTCAAAAGTAAAGTAAATAAAAGTAAGTAGCCTATAACTGTCCCACTGCTGGGCAAAGGCCTCCATCATTGAAATTAATTCATCGTTACAATTGATGTGTAATGGTTTAATCTCCACGCTTGCAAATTTGTGGTATAGGTCCACTAGACACGTGTAGACTTACTCACAAAATTGGGTTTGTCCCCGGAATTTTCATACTCGAGATTTATAAATTTGTACAATTGCACCCTGAATTGTTTAAGACAGTAAGAGACCCAAGAAATACAAGATGTAATGACAGGCTTGAATTAGATACAAAACGAAAACCTCTCTTTATCAGAAAGCTAATTCTGTATGTGTGATAAGATATTTAGTAAATTCCAAACCAGTTTAAGCTCGAACCCCTAATAAACCTAATTATAAAAAAAGACTTTAATAGAAAGTTGTTTTACAGTGTAAATGCCTTTTTGAATCCGATTTTGCATGTTAATTTTATTGACAGAATGGAGCACTTTATTTAAAAGAACTTTTGTAAAACATTTGTAAACCTATTCTCTGCAAATAAACGTTTTAAATAAATAAATAAATAATAAACTTTAATTGCACACAAAAGAAAAACAATACAGTCAATTTAAAAAAGAAATAAAAAAATAAAGAGTACAAAATAGGCGGCCTTATTGCTAACAAGCAAATAAATAAACATAGTTAAGGTAAATTTAAAAAATGACTCCGAACCTGACCCTTAAACGACTCCAACGTGCGAGCATGTCTGATGCGCTCCGGCAAAGAATTCCATAACCGGACAGCATGCACAGAAAACGAGTAGGAAACGAAATTAGTCGAATGAAGGGGAGTCACAAGGGCTAGATTAAACGCAGACCGCAAGGTATGGCTTGAGAAAGTCGAACGGAAGGAGAAGCAATTTTGAGGACAGTATACAGAAAGGAAAGGACGTGTAAGTCTCTACGCCGGCGAATTGGCAGCCATTTAATTTGAATTTGAATGCGGGTTGTTGATCACAAATTCGGGCTATGCATCAAAAAATCTGAAACAAACTTGAAACCGGGACCTTCGAGTATCGAGCCGAGCGTTTTGCCACTCCGCTACCGAGGCGTTTAGAAGGATTAAAATAATGACGTCACATAAATAAAGTGCTCTAAATACTTCGACGTCATTTTCTAACGGACGCCAAAAGCCCTGCCATAATGGTACCAAGTCTAGTGTGCTAACTTCATAATCAGCTTATGAATAATGGCCTCGTCTCGAAACATAATTCATGCCCAAAGTTCCAGTGGCTTCGTTAGTTTTATTAATAGCTATTTAGAAGCTTATTCAGGCACGCACACCCTTTGCAGTTTAAATTGAAATCAAATTTATGGTTGTTTTTACAAATATTATAAATGCAAAAAAATTCTTTGTCCGTTCTCGGACAGTTGAAAAAGCAAAGAGGTTGCTAGAGAAAAAGCTTCATTAGTATTCATTTCTGCATAAACAAAATGCATTTGGGACTATTTTAAGATTTTAAGATTATTTTTTTATATATTTTTGTATTTTTGTATGTTTGCAACGAATAAACTCAAAAACTACTACACCGATTTAAAAAATCTTTCACCATTAGAATGCTACATTAGCGCTGAGTAACATAGGCTATATTAAAAAAGAAATCTCCACCCGTGGGAAGCCGGGACGGGCCGCTAGTCAATAATATTTGTCGACGCATACGTAATTCTCAATCTCCAAGCTTCAGTATGAAGACCGCACTAAATTATGATGATGATACGTAATTACAATACAATTCCTTTGGGCACAGATTTTTATGATATACCACCATCTTATCTAAATATGTCGCCATAACATCAATGTTTGTAGCATTGTTGTGTTCCGGCAGCTAGAGATAAGATAGCCAGTACCTCACTAGTTGAGGATCCCGGGTGAAGTGCGCTTCCATCATTGGCCTTATCATCACTTAGGTGAGATCAAGGCACTGTGCTTACCGTAAATATAAAGAAATATATATAGGTATTGAAAACCTGGTAGTTGTTGACATTGAATGGGCGCTTTTGGTTTTCAAAGTAAAAAAGTAAATAGTGTTGAATAATTTCGGCGGGCTGGTTAGAACCACGATAGCGCAATTGGGAGAACACCTAACCCGGCATGTCATGGGGTTCGGGTTCAAATCCTGTTCGTGGAAATTTTTTCAACATTATTTTGTGTTTTTGTTACAATTTTTTTTAGTAAATATTAAATTATTTAACCTACTTTCCTTTAACCACGTATATCAAATCTACAACTGTTACTACATCATTACGAAATTTATTTGCCGCTACCAGGACCGTAATCAGATTCTGATAGCCTAGTCCACTCACTATTTATTTTTTTGTCGGTATTAACATGATAAGTGCTACTGTGCCGCGTTTTGCAGCTCATAGAAATCCGGCATCCGGCTCGCAGGACCACCGCGTAAGCGTGCCACGGACTTCCTATTGGCAGCCCGCCAATAACATAATATCGTAATATTACCCAGGAGTTGCCCTCTCCTTTATGCGGCGTTATTTTTTATATTTTTTCTCTCTCTCTCTCTTTCTCTTAAATGTATTATACGCGCCAAGTGTTCAGATTGTTATCTTTAGCGTCGAATATATGTTTCGCTGCTATAAGAGTACTAAACTGTACTGTTTATGTCTGATCGTTGATAAAAAAGTATGCAAATAAAGTTGGAGTTAGTTTAAGACCGTTTCGAGTTGCTTCTTGTTACAGTCTGCAATGGTTTAAATGTGTTTTCCAGGAAAGTGGCTTCGTAACTTTTTATAACGATTTTATTTGGAAAGTGTTTTAAATAATAAATATAATGTATGTTGCACACACTGTTTTGAAAAATGCGCAAATTGATATACCTATAATCATTATGCACTTAATATATTCATGACCGTTTACAATAACTTAACGCTAATAATCCATCCAACGTTTCAAAATTATTATTTTTAACATAACTGTTAACACGGTTTCTTACTTTCCCGCCAACAAGATTTTTGGTTTTAGTTATGCGCCATTTTCTTTTATACACACACAGGCAAAAAAATGCACTCATCCATCCACCGGAATGAACCTGCATAATTTTTTTATAATATTTTATTAATAGCATTTTATATAACAGCGCTTTTATAGTTTATAAGAAGAAGTAAAGAACAAAGATTTAATCGCTAAAGCCGCTTTAAAATAAGCTGTAGGAACTAATATTTGTAAATATAGCAAATTAATCTGTTAGTTAAAGTGGAACAAAGTAATTCCACGCTATTTAAAGTGGACTCCTGAGGATTGCACCTGATCCAAGGAAGCGCTGGATCAAGGCATGCCCTTGATAAAAGCTATGCGTTACTAAACAAAGGAACAGAACACTATTACACAAATCTCCAGTTTGGATACTGAACGACATTGCTTTCTTTGAACATCAAAGCAATATATTTTTCTGAGGTTTGAACTGACGTCGATTTGACGTAAGTGTTTTTTTTTTTATTATAGCCAATAGATTAACTTGTTTTTGTTACGGGTAAACAGTGCCTTGATCTCACCTGATGTTAGAGATGATAACGCCAATTGGTGGAAGCGCACTTCACCCGGAATCCTTAACCAGTGAGCCACTGGCTATCTCATCCCTAGCTACCGGAACACAACAATGTTACAAAAATTGATGGAGAAATGTTTACCGCCAACCAAACCGAGTACACAAACATGTACCTGGGAATCGAACCCTGGATTTTTGGGTCTAAACCGGTGATTTTACTTAGGTCTCGTATTTTATTTTTTTACAGATGGAGACCTTTTCCCTGCAGTGGAACAGTTGTATGCTATTTACTTATTTTTTTACAGATGTTTTTAAATGATTCTGTTACTTACCAAAAATAGTCTTTAAATTTTTTTTATTATATGTTGACAATGAGTACGTTGAGGTTTTTTATGTCGATCCGTGTTTCTCGTTACTGTATCGTTTCCCATACGAAATAATAAAATCAATTAAAGTTTTTTGCGACTAGGTATATCCGTTGCAAAGTATTCGTGAAACATAAATCGTTTCATAAAATCCAGTTATTCACCGTCCTCCGCGAATCGCTTACGTTCCCCGAAATAGGGCCGTCATACCTTTTGATATTAAATACAATGTGCCGTGCAAACATTCAGTGAATAATGCCCCTATGGGGGTTAAAACAGAGTCATGTTTCTGAGACACTGTTACAATACTCTGGATGATAGACGGGGCCGGGTTGTTCCTGTATTTCTCTAGACAGTTTGTTACAACCTTTTCCCATGTACGAGCATAACAACTATTAAGGTGATAGGACACTTGGAAAGCGCCTGCCGTATTTATTGCATAGTCTGCCACAGGATATTAGACTAGAGCATGACAAGGCCAAATTTAAGGTAAAATAAAAGCTATTGAAGTTTATTAACATAAATATTTTTATTTAATATATAATAAATATAATAAGTTAATCATACACAATAATATAGGTACAGAATGATTTGTATAAAACAAAATGTAGATTATAAACTGCTATCATATGCTATGTTAATTAGACTGTTAACTTCACAGTCAAACCGAATTATTCGGTTTTATGGGAAGGTCCCAATAAACCTAATGTAAGTTAATAGTTATAAGAAGAAAAAATATGTAAGTGTTTTTTTTTAAGTGTTTTTTTTATATATTTTAGCGTTTTATTAACGCTTAAATATACTTAAGTAAAATTTTTAAACACTGAAAAAAGACGACAACCTCAGGCGGGAATCGAACCACGCACCTTCCGCATTCCGGGCGGATGCCTTAACCACTTGGCTACCGAGGTCTGGCTTTCACCCGTCGAAATTTTTCAGTGCTTGATGCTTATGTTTTTTAGTCAACATTGCTTCATCAATCTTAGAAGTTTTTACCTCTGAAAACTTCTAAGATTTGAAAAATTTTACTTAAAAATATGTAACTTAATACTATAGAAGTGTTTTATTCATTTAAGCCAAAAGACGTCCACTGCTGGACAAAGGCTTCCCCAAGGATCTCCACAACGACGTGTGCTGGTAGAATTCCGCGACATTACGAGCTCAACGAGATTTTTCGACGGGCCTTGATCTCAATAAACATGCCTTGTGTTTTGTTCAATTAAAGAATCATTCAGTATCATACAAAATCTACGAAATTGATAACTTTAATTTTTGTCAATCATAACTGTGTATTACAAAAACACAATGTTGAAAAAATTTCCACGAGGAAATCGAGGAGGAAAGGAAGGAAGCAGGATTTGAACCTGCACCCTTCTGACATACCGGGTCAGGTGCTCTTCCGATTGAGCTATCGTGGTTCTAACCAGCCCGCCGAAATTATTCAACACTATTTGAATTTAATAATATTATTTGATTTAGTAATTTGTTTCGCAACAAAATTTGCGTTAAAATTATATAAACAAAACAAAAACATTTTATAACTGTGTATCGCAACACCGAAATTTTAATTTTAATTGGCTATTTCATCAATATAAAGCAAGTAGAGTTGCTGATTAAAGTTTATTAGACGAGTTGTAACAACGTTGTATTAAACGGCCATATTTGGCCGAAAAAGTAAACATGCGCTCCCATTTACAAATATACGGTAAAGGGTTTACCCACAATATCATAGCAGCTTAATCAATAAGCATCTTCCGTCCCAACTAAGGATAAGTATGCAAAATAGCGGACAAACGCTTATTCTCCTCTCACGGCGGGCAACTAAAGTAATTAATGATCGTATTTGAATATTTTCCGGGAAGCAGGTTTTTCCGAGCAATTGGGCTTCGGCAACCACGGCTTAAAGAGGGACTCATGCCGTTGTAGATTTTGTAAGCGCAATCTAATTTTGGATGTCTTTATTTTACGCTGCTAAACGGACGTAGTGCGATTAACTTAAGCTTTGTTGTTTGGTGCTGTTGATAAATACTTTTTTAACGGTTACTTGTATTTTTATATTAACGGGTAAGCACATTGCCTTGATCTTACCTAATGATGGAAGCGCACTTCACCCGGTATCCTCAACTAGTAAGGGCTATCTTATATCTATAGCTGCCGGAAGTCAACAATGCTACAAACATTGATGTTATGGCGACATATTTAGATAAGATGGTGGTAGCTAGCCAGGCGGACAAACAAGCCCTACCACCAACCAAACCGAGTACACAAACATATATCCCCCGCTGGGAATTGAACCCGGGACCTCTGAGTCTTAACCGGTGGTCTTAGCCACTAGACCACAGAGAGTCTGAGAGTAAAGGTCCCGGGTTTGTTTTGCAGCAAGGAGATTTTTTAACTAAAGGTTGGTGGTCGGACTGGTTTTAAATCTTTTTGGCTAGCTCCCACAATTTTATCAAATTTTGTAGCAATAACAACCATATTTTAGTGGCATTTTTGTGTTCCTGCAGTTAGAGATAAGCTAGAAAGTTCTTTAGTTGATAAGGGTTCAGGGTAAAGTGACATTTCACCTTCGGCACTATCATCACTATACTTTATGATAAAATGAAGTCTAAGCGCTTCCCCATTGTAAATAGTTCACTTTTTATCATGCTTGGAATCTGGAAAAAGAGACGAACACCAACTAACTAGCAACAGACTACCAAAGTGGGCAGAAGGCGCGTTAGAAATCGTAAAGCACGCACAACAAATTGCAAGGCAGAGCTAGCAATTCATAATTCGCTGCAAAATAAGCGGGACCTTAAACAAAGCTATCAAAAGATATATTACTTGTTATCCTCACATAATAATTAATGGTTTGTTGGTGAGCCATAGAGGGCAAAACATGGCGATGTAGATCAGAGTATGTTTTTAAGGGGCTCGTTAATTTACCTGCTGGAAGGTGATCTAGGATTAGAGATTTGATTAATGACCAGCCTCCGGTAAAAGACATTTACTCTTTGTAACTGGAGCAAGTAATATGATGAAGCGTATATAAAAAGTTTTGGAGCTTGTAGGTGTAATAAGTAAAATACAATTGAATTTAAAAAGTAAAAACTTTGATGTTGCCCACCTATTTTTTTTTTTTTTTTTATACTTAGCACGGCAAATGACTCCACACCACCTGATGTTAAGTGGAAATGGAGTCCAGACGCGAAGACAACTGGTGCAGCGTGAAAACAACGCAGCATCAGTCAACCTCACTCTGCCGGCCCACAAGGTGCTTCTTCACGCCTCGTTTGAAGGACCCCATATCATAGGAAAGAGGGAAAACATGTGCTGGTAGACTATTCCATCTTTTGGAGGTGCGACAAAGAAACGAGTCACCAAATTTCTTTGTGCGCGATGGGATATGTGTGACAGTGAAGCGGTGACACCGGAGAGCAGCACGTGTACTCCTATGGAGGAAGGGAGAAGGTGGGATAAGGTCAAAGAGTTCTTCAGAGCACTCGCCGTGATATAAGCGATAGAAGACGCTGAGTGACGCTATATCTCTACGCAATTGCAGGTGTTCGAGAGTATTAGTTACCTCTGCATTGCCGATAATACGTACAGCGCGACGCTGCAATCCGTCTAAGGCATCGAGAAGATACTTTGCGGAACCGTCCCAGATGTGCGAGCAATACTCCACGCAAGACCGTACCTGTGTCTTGTACAAAAGACACAACAACCTATGGCTTTGTCAGCGTATGTGGAATATTGGAGCGGCGAGACAGTTAACTAGAAAGACAGAAATAATGAAAGAAAAACATTTATTATTATCTCATAACGAAACACAATTTACATATAAGTAACAAAAATAAAATAAATAGAGATACATATTGTGCAATTTTATGTGATGCTAGCAGAAGCATCACATAAAATTAACAACAGCATTGATATTTATAACGCCAGTTTTATACGATACAAAAAGTTTGTATCGGACGTCTTTAAAAATGAGCAATCCTCTTCTTCTCCTTAAACTCATAATCATTGTTTCAAATCTTTTGTTGTGTATTTTATTAGTGTTTAAGTACTTAATAATTTTATATTTTTTTCAATCATGTTGTGTACACTCTTTTGGATTATTGTCTAGCCCTCTCAACTTATTAGCTTTACTAACTAAAATTGTATTGATGGTAATCTGTCTGTGTACCTATAAAAAATAAATAAATAAATAAACAGCCAATTAGCAACAAAGCTAACAGTAGCCCGCTTGCTGCTTATACTAAGCTGGGCCTGGGGCCCGCTGCACTGATATTCGGTTATTCTGATTCTAAATAAAATGTAGATTTTCCAAGTAAGAAATGCGAGTTGGTTGACGAGAGCGGGAAATCCAAGGGCGTCTATTAAAGCCTAGGACCCAAGCTCGACCGTGTCGTGGGGAACTATGTTGACCACAACGAGTAATCAATCACCAAGGAACCTATGAAAATAAAAAAAATGCAATATTAAATTCAAAATTCAAAATTATCGAATCGTTTTGCCTACAAAAACGAGTTCTTATGAAGCTCTTCTCTGCCATCGTCGGTTCGTTTAGTCTTCAGGGTCGAAGACCTTGTACTGAGAACTGGCAAGAAGCTCAGTATAAAAAAACTTTATTATTTTAAATATGCTTTATTTAAAGCAATAAAGCGTGATTAATACTTATTTGAGGAGTTCATTTTTACCTTAGCACGCTCAATTACCCAATAAAATTGGTAAAATTCCACTCAATGTTTCATAACTAACCCTCTTCCGAGAGGTGTCGACATCCATCTCTGACTTGATCCACGTTACAATGGACTATTGGGAAATTAAAAATTGCCTCGCCCAACGGTTTTTATTTGCGCGCAAAATATAATTTTACGAGGGCTCTTCATCACGGGAAATCTACCCGAAAAAAGTTTTATGGCGCCGCTTTCACTTAATTTTGATAAACAGATGTATTTAGACTTTTTTAAATTAGACTCTTCTAAGTGCTACAATAAAACCTACTTTGAGGATGCCAATAAAAATTAGGGATGGAGCACTCGTTGTTATCACCCCAAAGGCCGGCAAAGTATTTGCTACCTCTTGTTGAATATGAGGAAAGTTGGTACTACTATCACAACATACATTGGCTGCCTCTGGAAAATCTGCTCACATACGTCTTGAACTGGGGGCCAACCGCCTAACTCGATCGCTTTCGATCGCTTTGAAGGCAAGTTAGGCGGTCGAGGGACAGGTTGTTGCAATCGTCGGAAGGTGTGTGAGGATAAGTGATGGTCTGCTCGACCCACAAAAAACCAGGGACATTCGGTCGTCAGCCGCTAGGTGGGATCCCAAGTACTGGGAAGTCTTTCACGGCCCGCCGCGTATAGTGCCTGATATAGGAAGAATACATAGTTAACCTACGTTTCTTCGAAATGAGAAATTAGAAGTCATATAGTATACTTTTTTTTTGTTAAATTAGGTTATTCTTCTATGTATTAGGTACTGTAGTATTACAAAGAATTCGAGTATCTAATACTGGAATATGACAACCAAACAAAATGTCTTGATTATAAAAACAAATAATGGGCTACATGAATTAAATGTTATTTTAATTAAGTTATAATTTCATTACAAAAACACAAATGTTGAAAAAATTTCCACGAGCAGGATTTGAACCTGCACCCTTCTGACATACCGAGTCAGTTCTCTCCCAATTGAGCTAAATCAGCCCGCCGAAATTATTCAACACTATTTACTTTTTTACTTTGAAAGCCAAAGGCCAAAAAAATTCAATGTCAACTACTACTACTCTCATTAACATCCGATCATAATATTTTTACAAATACTAAAGATCAGCTTAGAAGTAGGTAAGCTATTTATAAAATGTTTTTGTTTTGTTTATATAATGTTACCGCAATTTTTGTTGCAAAACAAATTAGAAAAACACAAATGTTGAAATTTTTTATAATTTCATAATAGATCATGTACATTCATACAAAATTGTTCGTAAATTCGTTGTCCAATAATGGTGCAGACAAAATGATTTGACGAAGACGTTTGAAGACTCCCATTCGCAAATACAACAATTTCATACAAACTTTTTAAACCCATTATAACTATCAACAAAATGTCTTATATCGCAACTCCTCCAGAACAAAACGAACGAATACAACAACACACTTAACAGATCGCAAATGGTGAAAGTTTAACTAAGTGTAAGCTATTCTGCTTCAACTTTGCTGCGTTTAAGCGAGATTTATCCAAGTGTGGATTCTTCTAAAGTGGATCTCGCGGGATGAGGTCATTAAGCGAGGCTCGACAGTCCTGTACGTGACATATTGTGCGTTGGCTGCATGCTTACCACTTTGTTTTTCGAGAATATAGTGCATCCTTGGATGCTTAATTATACTGACGCTGTGACGGAAGGTGGCGAGGGAAAGCATGGACTGTATTAAGGAACAAAAAGGCACAAAGTTAAAGTTATAACTAATATAATGAAAAAATAATACAATAAAACATATAAATTAGCAACCACAGCGACTACACAATAGTGAGAAAAACCAAACAAAAGAAGGTTGACAATAAGAAAAGAAGAAAAATATAAAAAAACTATGTAGCAATTATGCGCGGTCACGGCAAATTAGTCGCTATTCCTACCCCTTCCCTCTCTTTAAGGCACATCACTCGGCCTGCAGAGCAGCATTAAAATGCTTGGTATGGAGATTCGCTGCGATCTGAACCAGAGGGACTATATCGAAGCCCTGATAAAAACAGCGTCACGTAAACTCGGTGTCCTGAACCGGGTGCGGCGATTCTTCACGCCGGATCAGGTGTGCCTTTTACACAGGTGCGATCTTGCGTGGAGTATTGTTCGCACCTTTGGGGCCGTTCCGCAAAGTACCTTCTCGATGCCTTGGACAGATTGCAGCGGCATGCTATACGCATTATCGGCAATGCAGAGGTCACTAATGCTCTCGAGCCCCTGCAATTGCGGAGAGATATAGCGTCACTCAGCGTCTTCTACCGCTTATACCACGGCAAGTGCACTGAAGAACTCTTTGACTTTATCCCACCTTCTCCCTTCCTCCATAGGAGTACGCGTGCTGCTCTCTGGAGTCACCCCTGTACTGTCTCGAACATTCCATCGCGCACAAAGAAATTTGGTGACTCGTTTCTTTGTCGCACTTCCAAAAGACGGAATAGTCTACCAGCACACGTTTTCCCTCCTTCCTATGACATGGGGTCCTTCAAACGAGGCGTGAAGAGGCACCTTGTGGGCCGGCAGGGTGAGGGTGACTGATGCTGCGTTCTTTTCACGCTGCACCAGTTGTCCTTGCGTCTGGACTCCATTTACTCTTAACATCAGGTGGAGTGGAGTAATTTGTCGAGCTAAGTATAAAAGAAAAAAATGTAGTTATAAAGGAATATTTACACCGAAACAGATGCTATTAGAATTTATCAACGGTGTACTGTTTAAGCCATATTTGTTTATCGTGCAGTTAGAAACTCGTTCAAAAATCAGATTAAATACTAAATGGAGTAAGTTTCCTTTTATTTTATATTATTATTATATCAGCGAAATTTGAAGAAGTTATATATTTCAATCTACGTTATCTACCAATGACGAAATTGTCATTAAATGTGGTGGTTGATCCAATTTGTTATGACCTTATAAACAACAAATTAATACCATAAGCATCACTATATTGGCAATTTACGTACTTTATAAGATACAATTATTTTAGTTACATCGACAGCAGTTATTGGAAAAATATTAACCTAACCACGTCACTAAACGTTATCAACTTAACCCTAATGCCAATTTTATAGCCTAGAAAATAATGAGGATTAATTTCCGCTAACGACTTAAAGTTGCCTGGCTTGCGCGGATGCCTGGAATAGGCTTCTCATCTTTACAAGAGCTATCGAGCGTCCGTGTCGGCGGAGTTTTGAAGGGTTGTGACGTCACACCACTCAGAACAGCGCTGACGGCGGTCTGTCCAGCAAATACTGAAATTCACTTATTTATCACGACATAAGGCCTGCACAGGCGAGGGACAAAAGTCAAAGTTTATTTATTTAATTTCTTAAATTAAAGTCATTTAACTTTATTCAAAATACTTTGAGTACTCTTGAATCTGAGAGCTCGATGGCGCAGTGGTTCAAGCGTTCGGTCCGAAATGTAATTTGAAGCTGTGAAGAAAAGTGAGCGCAATAAACTGTATAACTCGTATAGAAGTAAAATGCAATCATCTACCGAGGAGCTATCTATCACACGCGCGACGACGTACTTCTGACGACGAGTCTGCGTCGAATTCTAAGTAATATAATATAATATTTTTTGTCGGGCGAAAGTACGCCGAGAACCGTCTCTCGTCTGCGTTGGCCTTTAGGGGAATGTGGTTGGTTTCTAAACTAATTTATTGTTGTGACAAATGCCCAATTGCATGACAGCATTTCGGTACAGTTTCATGCGTATTCCAGTTTTGTCTGTAATAGGTTAATTGTTGGTCAAATAAAATATTAAAACTATGTAGTTGTTAAGCACTGTTTTGTTTTTTTTGTTGTTTTTCATGTAGTGATTACTTGATTTTAATATTGAAGGCCTTTGCCCAGCTGTGGGACAATCATAGGACATCATAATATTACCTTTTTAACGTTTATGTTAAATAAATACGCCTACAATGACCTCACAGACCACATGATGTTTCATACTATTTTAAACTTTTGTGTTTAACCATGGCATTGACGCACACTATTTAGGTTGGGTATCCTAGGCATCCCTTATTAATCTTATTATACCCGACGTTTGAGTTACGGCCGCCTGTCGGCCCGTGACCACGGCCGGTGCAACTCAGTCGAAACGCTGGGTATAAAAAAGCTATACCTACTCATATATCTTTACTAAGTATAGTTTGCGTTAAACCCCAATAGATTTCAATTTAGAAAAAGCTGAAGAGAAAATTATGAAATAAATGTTATTGAATTGACGCTTGAAGTCAATGACGGTTCATCTAAGGTCGTTGATTTCGATAAGGTAATAAAGATCCGAGATTCGAGTATCGTCAAAGAATTTCCTGATTTAGGTTGGGGACAACATCTGGTGTTGTCTACCAAAATTCTAACAATAAACAACAATGAAAAAGGATATTCCAACATAGCTACACGCTTAGCACCTCACACTTAGCCAATTTATCATTAAATTTTCTTCCTTAGAGATGGAAACTACACAGGGAGAAACGGGCCATAAACCACTACGCGGGCCTAGTTTGGATTGGTGGTTGTTAACGACTGCTAATGCAGGCGGAACCACCGACTTTATGAGACTTCTGAAGCACGGAGGAGCTCGAGATGATTAATTATCGGTCGCCCATCTAATGAACGGTATTTGTAAAAGTTGATTAACTTTAGTAATCGCAGACAAAGCGCGTTAACCACTGCGCTATCGAGCTTTACCTCCTCCAAAAGGAGGGTAAGTATCCCTCCAAGAAACTCCTGTTCTACCTCATGTGCCTCCATGGTGACCCAGGACCGTCAAAGCAATCACCGGAGTTCATCAATCATCAATGTTTGTAGCATTGTTGTGTTCCGGCAGCTATATATAAGATAGCCAGTGCCTCAGTAGTTGAGGATTCAGGGTGAAGTGCGCTTCCACCTTACTGGCCTTATCATCACTTAACATCAGGTGAAATGAAGAGTCAGTTCTTAGCTGTAAGATATTTAAAAAAAACCCCAGCAAACGAATGAAAGCCTAACAAAATGTCGAGTAAAACATTATCTTTAAATCTTTTCAAATGCCTCTGAGGGTTAAAGGCGAAAAGACGCCATTTCCATCGCACCAAAATGGCAAATGTCTAAACTTCGAAATCACCTTTTATGGTAGACCTATTAGACTTAAATAATGAGCTTAATTAGTTATTCTGCGGAAGGTCACTGACTTAGTAACTTAGTTAAAGGCGCACTTGACTTGAACTAAAGCTGCTCAAAAGCATTGGAGGCCCTATAACTTACTTATAGCTTACTTTTTAGTAGTAGTAACTTACATACAGTTCAAAATCCCTTTTAACTGAAACAACAAAAACAACTGAAACAGAAAAAAATACATTATCAACTTGTAGCATAAGATATAGATCTTATGCTACAAGTTGATAATGTATTTTTTTCTGTTAATGCCATGTACAATATTTAGGGTAACAAATTTACAAAGAAAATCAAGATCCAAATGTATGATGAATTGAATGTTACAGTTTGTTACCTGCTTTTGTACACACGCCTGCACATCAACCTACCACAAACTGTCAAATTTCCTCAATAGACTCTGAACATTACGCCTAGGTTGAAAATGTATTGAAGAAATTTGACAGTTTTGGATAGGTTGATGAGCAGGCGTCTATACCTATCAAATAAATAAATAAGATGAATCTGGTAAAACATACTATAGTGATTCCAAGACTCAAAGTGATAAACATTAAGATAAATTGTAGTTATATTGTGTATTATTTCTATTCGGAGAATCTAGTAGAGCACGGTGACACGTTTGCGTCATGCCATCCCCTAGAAACTCGCTAAGGTTGTTCGATCGCTGGCTTGATGAACCTTAACGTTAGTTAGTTGTCATTTTGGTTATCAATTTATGTAAGATATGGCATATGAGCTAGCGTTTCACCTGGGACAGCAATCAGCGCCGCCCATCTAATTTACCAGAGGAATCACATAAACGTTACCGGCAAAAAGGCCATAGACGGAAGACAGCAACCCCGTTCCTCTCTCCTCCTTTCCTGTTCCTGTTCCTTTCTAGCTTAAGTCCTTCATGAGAAATAAAGTTTTCTTGATTTTCGCTTCAACTTCGATCTGTCCTCGATGTCGTCATCGAAAACTTGGAAATCTCATGTCTTTGAACACTAAATCCCTCCATCTTGTCTTGGGTCTACCTCTAGATCTTTGGCCTTGGATGGAAAGATTTTGTGTTTAATTTCTCACGTATTTAGTCGGCCTTCTCTTTTATGACCACACCATCGCAACCTACTCTCTTTTTTCCTACTTAATCCCTCTCCAAAAAAAAGGTTCTGATATACGTATACTTGTATCGGTGGGCCCACTGATTTATATTCCAACGAAACACTCGCCCTCAACTTTCTTTTGTTCTGGCAATGTATCAATATTTCAAAAAGCCCGGTGGCCGTATTCCGATACGTAAATAGGCGACGCGGCCCTCGACTCGCTCGAGCGTCGGCTGGAGGATTCGAGGGCTCTGAATGGACACTCTTGGTTTGTTAGCTGACGTCAGCGTGCTGGAGCGAACGCTGGTGAGTGTCCACGAACATTATTTACAAATTATTTTCTGCGTTTTTAAATATTTTTTATGTGATGGACACCGGAGACGTGGCAGGCCAAAGCGGAGACGGAGGGACGGACGACCTGACCACGTTTTTACTGAAGTGGTATGAGGTGGCCCAGGAAACGAGTAGACCCGCAGAGGGCAGGCCTTTACCCAGCAGTGGGACACAATATAGAGTAGATTACATAATAGAAAAATATTAAAACTTGTTAGAATTTTACCTTTAGCTTCTACATCACCTGAGAGGCATTACCTGTGGGCCTAGCACAAAATGTTTATCGAAATTGAATCGCAAACATTGACTCACACTATTGTAGTGACTGTATAATTTATTGTAATTGTAATTTGTTTGTTTAATTTATTGTAATTTGATTAATTTATAGTTTTTAATAGTCTTTAATTTTTAATTTGATTCTGTAGATTGCTGTTTTTATTAATTTTTAATTTTGTCTTGGTGGCAAGTACGTATGTTTGCGCCAAAATTTTTATATAATGCTGTGTGTACACGTTTTTTGGGTCTCGATCTAGTTTTAATCTATGTAATTTCTGTTTTCTACACTTATTTGATTGTAACCTGTTGTGTATGCCAATATAATAAATAAATAAATAAATAAATAATTAATATCTATAAATTAACATCTTTCTATTGGCAGTTCCATTTACGGTCGGTGGATATTATGTTTTCCATGTCTAAACATTGAAAACAAGTCCATTTGAGTATAAACGTGAAGCGGGGTACCCACTTGGAGGTGTAGAACGTAATGTATCTGATACTGTATGAAGAACGTTGGCATAAGCCCACTACGAGCCGCTCGTCAGAAGATAGAAGCGTGTACGCAGCAACCCGCCTGCCGCTTAGAGCAGGCCTGCCGTATTGTGTGACTAAGGCGCACTCAGTGTGCTCGTGGACCGATACGCATACCTTGACAGGCTGATCATTATCAGATACTTACATAAAATGCTACACCTCCAATCAAGTGGGTACCCTGAAAAACTGGTAATACTGTTACAGCGTTAAATATTAGACAAATTATTCATTACAAACAAACAAAATAACTGTGATTTGTAACAAAGAAATAAATAAATAAATAATAAATAAAATTTCCTACACTCACACCAATTATCTAGCCCAAGAGAAGCTTCGTTATGAAACTCGTTAAATGGTTACTAGACAACGGATAAACATACTTAAATTACTTAAATACATACTTATTGTACATAGAAAACACCCAGACCCGAGACAATTTAGAAAAACAATAATTTTTAAAGTGACCCGACCAGGGATCGAACCCGGGACCTCAGAGATGGCTACACCATGAAAACCGGTGTACAAACCTCTCGACCAAGAAAGTCGTAACGACAACAAATTATCCACCAATTTTAATTACTACAATGTCACACAGTACACAGTGTTAACTATTGGTCTCCTTTATTTTATTTAAATTTTTATATATAAAAGCATGCCTATATAATTTTTGTTCAAATTCCGAGGTAATTGAGAATGAAGCCCAAGTAATTAAAGGCCTATTATATAAAATCATTCTTCTGTATACCAAAAAAGTTAGATAAGATTTGCAAAATTATTTCCAAGAAGGGTATCAGGTATCAGGAAATAGAATTGTAATATTCTTTGTAATTTGAAACAACGAAAAGAAAAATTAAAATGTTACAATATAATTGGAACATGGTTTTAGACAAAACTCTTAGCAATTTTCTGAAAACCAGAAAATGCGAATAAATTATTATGCTCGCGATACAACCAAACAAAACTAAAATCTTAAAATAATTGATTAATAAATTAATTGCCAGTCTAGCATGAAATATTTAACACTAAAAAGCTTTTACGAAATTCATAATTAATTCAGTAATAACGATTGTATTTAAATATCTTTGAAATAAAAAATATACCTTACAAATTATTTAGTTCCTCCGATCTCCTTACCTGTAACAAAAGAACAGAAATATTAAATTTTCCCTTTGAGCATTTCTACAAAATAGATTTATTTTCACTTCACTAACTTTAATATCGAAGTATCGGACTTTTAACTAAAATTTAATATTCGTGAGTAATCTTTCTTTTACAAATTGAATTTACATCAAAGAGCAAAACGCGCGTATATACAACACAGTCCTACATCATCAGCCTACAAACGGTCCACTGCTGGGCTCTGGCATTCCCACATGAACAATCAATAGAACCTGAGTGGATCGGGCCTTTACTCACTTTTCTGGACCAATGCGGTTTGGTAAGTTATTTCAGCAACCATCTAATTTCAACAGTCATAACCTTACGAAGTTGTTCAGGTTATTTTCATTAAGTTATACATCCGGTGAAATCACATTGAGAAAGTTGCTAAAAATACACAATCATAACCGCAAACCACTGCAGCATCTAGTTATCAAGTTACAACAACAAGCCCTAAAACAGTGCAGTATTGAGGTGTCACACACACACCAAACATGCGTCTATTTGCCATCAAACATAACAAGGGCAATATTGGAAAACCGAGACGCGACAGCCCTCGCTGCCGCCGTTTGACGCGAATGACGTCATCGAGTGGCTTCGAGCACTGAACCGCAAATGCTGACGCAGCGGCTTTGACGCCAAACGAACACTTGGCTCTTAAAAGACCCGCAGGTTGACGTCAGTAAGCTCAAGGGCCCTCCAGGCTTTTATAGGCGCGGACGTGTCTCGCCAACTCAGTTTTTTGAGTCCACTCGACGAAGGTTATTGATCAAAGTGGACGATTCCAGGGGAAAAAATGAAATGCGACACCGATTTTTTTTTTACAGAATATAAATAAACGAAACAATGAACGGAGCTCTCCAGGATGTCTCAGCGTAATTCGCAGCCTCCATTACAAGTGCTAAGTGAAAAGTTTCTTTGTTCTGTTAATGATGTTCGCTAAGATTAGAATTGGTAATTCGGAGCTTGGAAGCGTTAATTTGTTTTGGTTTTCGTCACGCTGCCGTCTGTTGCCTATGGTGTGGGGCAAATGGACAATACTAACAATTCAGTACAATTCTGTTATAGCTCCAGCGCAAAATGTTAATCAGGTAGATGGAGAAGAAACGGACAACTTATTCGTGGGAAGGGGAAGTTTCCGATTGAAGCAGTGGCCGGGTATCAAATAAAGGTTAGGGTTGTTTATTCAACCATCTTCGCGAAATTGCGAGTAGCACAAACTTTTGTCTAGCTTTACTTTGGCGCTAATACCGCGAGGAACGTTCCGGCTAACAAATAGAAGGCTTAAGTAAAGTCTGCTAATAAAAGAAAATGCGTCAAACGTACATGAACATTAGGTTCCTTTTAGTAAAATTAATGGAGCTACACAAGGCAGGTATGCTTAGGGTGATAAGCTTTTTCTTTATTAGCAGTAGTAGTAAGATAAGCTTTAAACGCAATATCACGAAAAATAAAACACAGTAGGTAATAGGATTTTTGTCGTTTCTTATAAAACTTTGCAATCCCGTTATATTATTGTTGTACCGACTGTCGTATATCATTGTTGAATCCCGCTTCGTGGTGGCATGTACCGGGTTGGATTCCCAGGAATCCAACTAAAGGGAAAACGTGCTTGAGGATTCCAGGTGGGGTGCGCTTTATCTTTTCGCATTATTGTTATTTATCTTTAGGTGAATATAAATAATAAAGGCCAGCTGCTTTCCTTTTTTTCCGTATGGTAAAAAAAGTTTAATACAAAATTTAGGAATGTTCTTTCTATTTTGTAAGTGATCTTAACTCAACAACAGCAATGATTTTACCATTTTATTTACTAAATTTTATATCTAATAGAAACAGATAGAGAAAATAAGTGCTTGAGGATTCCAGGTGCGGTGCGCTGTATCTTTTCGCCTTATTGTTATTTATCTTTAGGTGAATATAAATAATAAAGGCCAGATGCTTTTCTTTTTTTCCGCATAGTAAAAAAAGTTTAATAAAAATTAATTTATGAATGTTCTTTCTATTTTGTTAATGATCATAACTCTACAACAGCAATGATTTTACTATTTTATTTACTCAATTGTTATCTCCAATTAAATTAACTGTTATATGCTGAAACTTTTACAAGTGTTAGAATTGAGTATTTCTTCTCTAAATTGTTATTTAGAGAGAAAATACTAAATTCTAGCACTAGAGCTGTTGCGCCAGACTAGATCCCACAAACAAAGACAAACTTATATAACGGCATCCTCCTCATTAGAAATGCAATGCTTTATGAGATATGCGAATAAACACGAACCCTAGAGCGATGCATTCTCTCACTAAAGCCAGTTACTGTTTTTAACAAAGCTCAGAATCGAGTGTACAGACTGAAAGAACTTAGTGTAGCAACAAAGTTAAGGGAATGTCAAAAGGATGACATTAAACGCGACGGAGACAGTACATCAAAGGCTGCCGTCGCACTGCTGATTACGATTCCTGTTATATTTAGAAATGCTGGTTTATATTTGCATGTGTCGGTGCTCAGGGGTGGCAGTGAATGTCAGCTATCAACTGTAACGGTTGGCATGTAGAACGTTTGGTTTTTATGATGCCAATGCCATATACGGCCTATTTGTTGGGCAAAATAAAACGGGTTTAATAGGATGTTTTTGTATTGTTTATATAATTTTAACGCAAATTTTGTTAAAAATTATATAAACATAACAAAAACATTTTATAAATAGCTAGCCCACTTCTTAACTGATCTTTAGTATTGTAAAAATATTATGATCGGGTGTTAATGACGGTAGTTGTTGACATTGAATAGGCGCCTTTGGCTTTCAAAGTAAAAAGTAAATAGTGTTGAATAATTTCGGCGGGCTGGTTAGAACCACGATAGCTCAATTGGGGGAGCACCTGACCCGGTATATCAAAAGGGTGCAGGTTCAAATCCTGCTCGTGGAAATTTTTTCTACATTTGTGTTTTGGGTTTAATAGGTATGACGTGTTGTGACTTGCGACTTATTGTATGTTCATATACGCCATATTATTTGGGGTAAAGTAGACAAATAATTGTAATAATGTATAAAATGAAGCACTATTTACAAATCTACACGTATTGCATATTTTGCGTTTCGTTTTACGTGATTCCGTTGAAATTTACAACAAAACTGGGATGTATACGGCCGTACAAAATAAATAAAAGGAAATGTGTCTGCTGTCAAAGAAATTACTTTTATGATTTTCAATAACTAAGTTAACCTAACTATCTTTGTTTTATAAATAAATAATCTTAAAATTTAAATAAAGTTGGTACCCATTAATAACTACACAATTGCAGCAGTATTTGCATACCTGCGTTAAACAAACGTGACTATTTTTTGTTGCAATAACATCAAAATAGCAGCTTTGCTAAGAAGAAATGCACTAAAAAAAATGTCTTCTGTTAAGTCTGTTCTTGGTAAAAGTTGTCTTTCCTGTATAGGTCTATTATGATATCCCATAATCTCTTCATCGTCATCCGAATATAATTCCTCTAGATACATTTATTAAGGGGCAAAATCCAATAATATTCAAAATAATATAGAAAGTAATTCAATAACATATCCTTTTTCTACAGATGACATGACATTAACACTTAACGCATTTAGCGGTGTTAAATAGCCATGATTCGGTATTTAACTTTGACAGACCTTATAACACAATTAGTAACATAATTTTGGTTGTGCAAGACGCTTGTCTTGTATAAAGGCCTAAATGGATTTAAGTTATATTTAATAAAAACGTTATGCAAGCCGCCCAAAGATGTTGGTCGGCTCATAATTATTTTTGCAACTTAGGCATACCGTCAATTGTTTTTATAAGGTGTGTTTTGTTTTCCGTCAAATGAGCTTACAATTATCATTTGGTCTTGTTATGTGGTCTTGGGCTAGGATTTGATGACCTAATCATCACAAACCGGGGGTAAAATCTAAACATATTCTCTATTGAAATTAAATTACTTTATTTTCTAACCGCCTCCGTGGCCTTAGTGTTAGGCGTTCAGAATTTAATTCCAGCGGGAACTATAATTGGTTTGGTTGGTAATAGAATGCTTAGCCCGCTCGACTAGATCGTTGTTACGTTTCAACAGTTTATGGTAGTGATTATTTACATATAATTTTACGCAAATATTGTTGCGAACAAATTACAATTTGAAAAAAGACAAAGTGTTGAAGAAAATCCACGAGCGGGATTCGAACCCGCACCCCATGAAATACCGAAACAGGTGCACTGCCAACTATGCCGTCGTGGTGATTTTCGACACTTTGTCTTTTTTCAAAAACTTTATGGTACCAAGAAGGATTTAAATTGAAGTTTGCTTCTATCTAAAGCCTTGTCCTACCTTGTCATCACGTTACATAGGTCAAACCTCATTGTAGATAAAAAATGTTTTATAAAAACTTTTAAATGCGTATATACCTAGTACAAACTTTAAAAGCCGCTTCTAAAAATAATGTTCGAAGTGGGTTTAACATTGTTAAAGAAAATAATCTTAGTAATGAACAAGAAAAAATGCATACCAATAATGTTCTCAATATTATATGTAAACTCTTGGAAAGAGGCGAGTCATTCCCAAACGTTGTATTACTAAGCCTGACTCAGCATTTTTATTGATATTAGCCAAATAAAACTCTGATTGTACAGTATTTGAAATCATTATCGACATCAGCTCATTCTTATGTCCGCACTGCTGGAGCACAAGCCTTCCCTGTGGATGGACATGGAGAACGGGCCTATACCACCACGCGGGCCCAGTGCGGGTTGGTGGTTGTTAACTACCGCTAATGCAGCCGGGGCCAACGGCTTAACGTGCTTTCCAAAGCACGAAGGAGCGACGAGGAGAATGATAACTTTTTGGGCCCCACATCCGAAAACCGGTTTTTGCGATAGTTGCTTAACCTCAGCACTCACAGACCGGGCGCGTTTTTTTTTTTTTTTTTATACTTAGCACGGCAAATGACTCCACACCACCTGATGTTAAGTGGAAATGGAGTCCAGACGCGAAGACAACTGGTGCAGCGTGAAAACAACGCAGCATCAGTCAACCTCACTCTGCCGGCCCACAAGGTGCTTCTTCACGCCTCGTTTGAAGGACCCCATATCATAGGAAAGAGGGAAAACATGTGCTGGTAGACTATTCCATCTTTTGGAGGTGCGACAAAGAAACGAGTCACCAAATTTCTTTGTGCGCGATGGGATATGTGTGACAGTGAAGCGGTGACACCGGAGAGAGTTTACCACTTTGCCATCGAGTTCCCCATCATTATCCTCATTTTTGGAAAAAAATTCTAATAATTCAAATTCAAACTAACATCAAAACGAGAAAACGTGCCACAAAACAACTGTAACAACAAGTATATTGATCCAGTGCACATCAATTGCGCTAACGTTTATAAATCGAGACGCAATTCCCAGCGCCAACAATAAGCTCGACACCAGAAAAACAGATACAACTTCCGTTTTTAAACATTGTGCTGCACCTCGAGTTGCATAAAACAAAAAGGAAAACCATTGTAATGTTAATCCAATGGTACGAGCCGCGACTTTCTATCCTATTCGCGGTAACAGTAAGGTTGCTAATGCACGTTAAGGTGACGGAGTTAACTTTTTCATAGAACTCTGGAATGCAATTGTACTAGACAATGGCAGAATTAACCGTCCTCGTGCTGTCAGCGTTTCTACCCAGCTTTGTGTTTGTAATTTGCTGTTAAACTCTACTTGGTTTGCAGTCACACTATTTGTTATGAGAGCATTTTATAAAGGTTCTCGTTTTAATGCGAAGCGATGTTATTAATTACATACAAACTCAATGGGAGAACAGTATCGCCTACTATTCTCACATTGAGTTTTACACTTACTGAAGACTTCGAGATAGACTCTAGTAATATTCATTAGATAGTACAGTCCCGAGCATTAACATGTTAACAACGTTACTCTTAATACAATGGAATAAGAGTCGAAACTAGTAAAATGTGTATGCATGTAAATGCTTGCTGTACAAGCTCAAATACTCTTATCAATACAAAAATTTAAGTCATCATCATCATCAGCTCATTTTATGTCCCCACTGCTGGGGCACGAGCCTTCCCTATGAGGATACGGAGAACGGGCCATATACCACCACGCGGGCCCGTTGCGGATTAATTCTTTTTGAACAAGTTATGTAAGAGTTTTTTTTCTCAATAATTACACACAAAATCTCAGTAATTCACAACTCGTGCGAAATTAAACGAAAAACTAGCGCGAACGTTATCAATGTAACGCGCGGCCATTTATCAAGCGAAAGAGGTATTACATAGTATTCGTAGACTTACACACCTTGAGGTTTGGGGTAGGGGAAAGAGCGAAAGTGAGAATACGTTTACTTATTATATTTTTTTTAGATGTATATAGCCTATACACGAATAAAAGATTTGAATTATATAAAACTGCGCATATAATATAGGTCTGCTCTTGCATACTTATCTTATTTTTAGTATTATTTACTGTAGTTTGACTTTGTTTTACTTAAACAATTTTTGACTTTTACTAGAGTACTGTAGTGGTACTGTATGACATTGTGAAAATTGAAACTTTTACCTGATGTAAATTTGTTAACTTTAACTTTTTATTATTTTGTGTTTTTTTTTTACATGTTGTGGTTGTCTTCTATATTTTTGTGTTTATTTGTAATGGAAAGTGTCCTGCTATGATAGGGCATTTTCCAATATTTTTGACGCTGTAAGGGAGAAAAGAGCTGGACACTTGCTGAGTTTCTTGCCGGTTCTTCTCAGTACAAGATCTCCCGCCCAGAGTAGATTTACGAACCGATGGCATAATGACATTCACATGAGCTACTTGTAGCCTAAACTGAATAAATGATTTTGAATTTTGAATATTTTGAATTATGAAAACCAGTTATAAAAATAACACATTTGGCAAAAAACTATACGGCCGAAGTTAAAAGAGCGCCTCACATTGAATACGATGATTTTATTTTAACAGTCGTCTCACTGGCTAAGCTCATAACAATAAATGTACCCACCGCAGAGAGTTGCTGTCATAACTCTAGATATCTGGAACAAGAAGGTTATAAACATTGTTGTTATAACGATAAACTAAGAATGGTGGTAGGTAGCCAGGTAATGCCACATAGCAAACCGAGCACGAAAGTTACTGCCAATAAACAAACTCTTGGGACTCCTCTGGGTTTGAGCCTTTCCACCAGACCACATAAGCCGATAAGCGAATTAAGTAACATCCGTACTACTAACTTTATTTTTTTCCGAGGTTCAGTACTACACCGTTTACGAAAGGGTCAGCATCATTCCCTTTCTCCGAGCAATACATATTCAACCCAACTCAACTAAAAGGCAATCCTCTGTCTTCCATAATTCAGACCAATTCCGTACGCGCCGGCCCATCCAGTGGAACGCGTAAGTAATGTAGCATCGCTAGGTTTATATAATATCGAGTGCAATTTATCAGAGGTGAGTGAGTGGCGTGTTTCTTCCACCTCTATTATTAGTTGTACTACATTTAAGGCCGCGTACGACGTCTGCGTTGAGCCGGGCAGGAGCGGGAGCGATGGCGGTGACGCTCAATGCATACATCAACAAGGGGTTTTAAAATATATATATAACGGGTAAGAACAGTGCCTTCATCTCACCTAAACTCAACTACTGAGGCACTGGCTATCTTATCTTTAGCTGCCGGAACACAACAATGCTGCAAACATTGATGTTCTGGCGACATATTGAGATACGATAATGGTAGCTGGCCAGGCGGACAAACAAGTTCTACCACTAAATAAACCGAGTACACAAACATGTACCCCCCGCTGGGAATCTAACCCGTGACCTCTGGGTCTAAACCGGTGGTCTAAGCCACTATGCCATAGAAGCGGTTGGTCCACGACGACAGCGAGAGTGGTACAGGAGCGGCTATAGCGACTGTCAAGTGTTTCGAGTCTTTTTTCACGATGCGGTAATTCCAAGCGATGTGCCCGCCCGATTCCGTTGAGTCGAGAACAGGCATTCCCCATTTCCGCTCTGCCACCGCTCACGGCAGACGTCGAGAACGCGGCTTCAGTTCTACGGAGAATGGTACAAGCGTTTCCATGTGATTGTTATGGATCACAGTTCAACTGTTTTATGAACTGATATTTCTGAGTATTCCCCAGAAACAATTGAACAGCAATCCGTGCTGGGTTGTAGCTTGTTTCGATTGTTGAAACAAGCTACAAGTTGAATTGTTGTTAGCAATTGTTTCGTACAGCCGATTCACTGTTTTGTTTCAGCCGTATGGCCAAACGGTCAGTTTCAATCAAGCTGGCACGAATGTATTGCTTTGAAACAACGGGTTAAAGAAATTTTAAGAAGACGTATGAAAAAAATAATTGCTGCAACTGGTTCAAATTGTTAAAAATAAACATTTATCTGTTCTATTCAATATAGTATTATTATGTATTTGTACGACCTGTATTTGTATTTAAACACGTAATTTTTTATTTTTATAGAAAAATCTTACGATCGATTAAATTACTAATTTTTATAGTTATTACTTGGGACAGATGGCGCTGCTATCCATGTAAACATTAGCTCCGTACTAAAATTTTCTTTAAAAATAGTAATTCAAAAGATCTAGTGTATTTTTTATTGTAATTGCCGAAATTATCACTCAACTCACTTCATCTATCGTTTGCTACGCATTTCGTCTGTTCATCGTCAAGGAAAAGTGCAAATTGTGTTCCAGTTTAAATTCACAATAAAACTTTATATAAAAGTGTAAAAACATTAAAAATCCGTAAAAGTTTAATATAAACTATTATTTTACATCAATTAATGTGAACTGCAGTGACAATTTACTTATCATTATAAATTGTGTTGTGTAAACAATCAGTGAAGACCGTTTGTGCATTCAAATGTAAAGTGACAATCATCTTGCATTTTGATTGGCCAACACAGACTCCAACACAATTTAATACACTGACGAAGCATATGTACCATTATTTTCGTCAATTGTTCTATCCGTTGGGTGGTTCAGTGGTTTGGTGCTGCGCTATTGCATCAAGAGGACCGCGGATCGAATCACAGACTTATTGAAAATATTTTTATGCATATTTTTTTTTTTTAATAATAATTTATTAGTAAAATTTTAAAAGAAAGAAAACAGTAAAAATGGTGCTTTTATGTGATAAATGTAATGAAGAAATTAAGAAAAAAGATTTCATAAATTGTGCAAAATGCGAAAAATTTTATCATTTAGATTGCACGAGCATTGGAGAAAAAATGTTCTATCTCATGATGCCAGAAAATAGAAAAAAATGCGTATGTGACACTTGTACATACAGCCATACAGCCTCAAAACAAAGTACATCTACTCGAAACCTATCTGATATATTACCCGAAGAAAAAGACGATATTATGTCAGAAGATCAAATAGACGAATATGTTACCATCCGAAAGACCAAAATATCAGCGTCAGTACCAGATCTGACATTATCTTATGTGTCGATAGAGGATACAGATGAACTAAAAAGTGAAATCCAAAGATTACGGACTGAGTTAGAAATAGCAAATAACGAAATTGAGAAGTTAAATCAAATAAATAACAGTTTGGAAAAAAAAACCCAAGATCAAGAAAAAATTATAAATTTATATAAAACTGTGAGCATAGATGATATTACAAATTTAAATTCAAGTATTAAAATATCACACACGTCTACGCCATTGGTACATACAAAAAGTAAAAAACAACGTTTAAGAAAAAATCACTCCAAAAATAAGTCGCTATCACAATATGAAGATTCTTATGACAATGAGTCTAAATTAGATAAAAATATTGGTACAACGCCACCTCTTGAGACAAGCAGTAAACTTTCAACATGTCGTACACATCACCATGAAGACAACATAAGAGACAACTTAAAAGCGAAGCTTTGCCTAATAAGTGGTATCGAAAGCAACAAAACATCAACTATATTGAGAAGTCATTTTGGAGACTATGACTTATGTCATTATCGTATGCCAGGAGGAAGTATAAATGAACTGTCAAGCGGATTACAAAGTAAACTCAAAGATTTTGATTTGAATGACTATTGTATAATATTTTTAGGTGATACCGACTTCAATGTATCCAAAAATTATAATATTATAATGCAACAATTAAGACAAAAGTTGTTAACTGTCCAGCATACAAATGTCATAGTGTGTGCCCCAATTTTTAAATTAAGTTTTAACGCAAATCTTTTTAACAAGAGAATAGAAATATTTAATGATTTGTTATATAAGGACAATAAAAAACACAAATATTGTTATATCTTAGACTCAAATAAGAATGTTGATTATTCTTACAACATGTTCTCAAAGTACTCAGGAAAATTAAAAAATGGTGGATACAGAGTAATTATAAAAGATTTAGATGACCTAGTATTGGCTATTTCTGAGTATTATTGTCATTTGCCGGCATTGAATAAAACAATTCTACATTCAGATGGAAATCAGAATAAATCGCCCTTTCGTATCTAATCAAAGTTTCAAAAATGGTTCAAACACTATAAATTCAACTACCTTAGGTTTATCTGTTTTCCATCAAAACGTACAGGGTGTTCGATCCAAGCTAAGTCAATTAGAGATACTCACACAATCACAAAATATTGATATTTTATGTCTAAGTGAAACATTCTTGAGGTGTGGAGATGTAAGTTCCTTGCAAATACCTGGATATACCATGGCTGCATGCTTTTGTAGGACAAAGTCTCGGGGAGGTGTCTGCATATATATTACGAATAATATTCACTTTAAACTACTGCAATGTATTGACTCACTATGTATGGAAACAAACTTCGAATGTTGTGGTATACTGTTACCTGAATTGAACTATGTTGTCATCTGTTTGTATAGAACACCTACTTCTAACTTTGATATATTCATTAGAGCTTTAGAACAACTATTACATAAAATTACTCTCCGTTCACACTATGTAAAGAAAAAAGTTATTATTGCTGGGGACTTCAATGTAAACATTCTTGATAGTAACACATCAAAATGTAAAATATTAAAAAATACTTTGCTTAAATATAATGTTAAGTTCACAATAAACGAGCCAACTAGAATTACTCCTGAGTCAAGTACCTGTATTGATAATATCATAACTAATTTTAAGACCTTTAGCTCGAAAGTATTACATCTTGGCTTATCTGATCATTCAGGACAACTTATATGTGTGCCATGTAGTCAAAGTTTTATAGAAAAATATTGGTATATATATAGGCGAGATATAGATAAATACATAGAAATATTTATAAATTATATTTCACAGTTAAGTTTTTCTGATATTTATTTGTACAATGATGTAAACATGGCTTTCGCTGCATTTTCAAAGTTATATAATTTATTTTACAACTTATGTATACCTATGACTAAAATTAGAGTAACATATAAGAGAAAAGGAAACTGGCAAACCAAAGGCATATATAGAGCAAGCAAGATAAAAAGAAGTTTACATCAACAAATTATAAATAAAAATAAAGCATATCTTATCCCATATTATAAAAAATATTGTAAAGTCTTAAAGTCAGTAACGCGTAAAGCTAAACGAATATCTAATATTTCATTAATAAACAAAAGTACAAATAAAAATAAAGCAACATGGAATTTAATAAAAAATCTAACTACTCCAGTAAACAATTTTAAACCCACTATAAATAAGATCACTATAGGCGACCGTACAGTGACCGACGTAAAGGATATGGCCGAGATTTTCAATAGCCATTTTACTACCGCAAATTTGTCCCCTCTTTTGAATAATAACTACCGGACTTCTACTGTAGTCTCAAATAGCATGTTTCTTACCCCTGTTGATGAAACTGAATTAAAGAAGATTGTCATGAGTTTTAAGAATAAAAAGAGCTGCGGCTATGACAGTATTCCAATAGAAGTTATAAAACGTTCTCTAGAATACATCAGTAAACCTCTTCTATATATTCTAAACCTAATGATTGAAACGGGTGTATTTCCCGATGAATTAAAAAGAGCTAAGGTAAAACCATTGTTTAAGAAAGGAAGTAAATGTAACGTAACGGACTACAGGCCTATAGCACTACTATCTAGTTTTTCAAAGATCTTTGAAAAAACCATTTATAACAGACTTTTAAACTTTTTCAATAAGAATAACTTAATAAACACAAATCAATTTGGTTTTCAGAAACAAAAATCAACTACTTTAGCAATGTTTACAACACTAAAAGATATATGGGAAGCTTTGAATAAAAAGAAATCATGTGTTGGATTGTTTCTGGACATGTCTAAGGCATTTGATTGCGTAATCCATGAAACCCTTCTATATCAGCTTGATAAATTAGGTGTTCGGGGAATAACACTAAAACTACTGGAAAGCTACCTTAAAAATAGAGACCAATACACAGAAATAGATACTTTTGATAAAATAACAAAAACATTTAAACAGGTAAATTCTGATCCTAGAGAGATGCTCCTAGGTCTACCACAGGGAAGTATTCTTGGCCCTCTTCTTTTTTTAGTATATGTGAATGAACTCCCGAATATCACAAACAACTTATGTGTCATGTTTGCTGATGATGCTACAATTTTCATACCCAATAATCAAAATGATAACATTAAATTTGAAAGAGAAATAATTAAAACTTTAAATGAAACCATACGTTTTCTAAAATTATTAAATCTGACAGTAAATCTTTCCAAAACAAAAGTAATACAATTTAGAAACTATAAAACAAATCAAATTAAATTAAATATAACGTCTGAATGCAAGTCAATCATCGAAATTGTGGATGAAATAAATTTTTTAGGTGTAAATATTGACTCGCATTTAAATTGGAAGTCGCACATAACTAAAATTAATAATAAAATATCGAGCTACTGCTATGCCCTATCTATACTTGCGGAAACATCATCTGTAGAAGTAGCCAGAGCCGCCTATTTTGGCCAAGTTTATCCTCTTCTTACTTATGGAGTTATTTTCTGGGGAAACTCTGTTAATGTAAAATCTACCTTTATATTACAAAAGAAATGCTTGAGAACTCTTTACAGTATGTACTCTGATGAGACTCTGAGAAATGTTTTCAGAGAAAAGGGTTATTTGACACTGACGGGTATATATGTGTTGGAGATGGCTGTTTTTATAAAAAGCAATATCCAGTATTTTAAAAGTAAAAGCACAAATATTTGTAATTTGCGGAAGAGATATGCATATGACTTATATTTACCAAATATTAACAATGCCCTGTATCACAAGAGTGCCTATGTAACCGGAATCCAAATATTCAATCATCTGCCCACAGATCAAAAAGCCTCAGTAAATTTAAGCTGTTTTAAAATTAAATTAAAGAGATGGCTTATAGATAAGGCGTTCTACAGTTTGACTGAATATTTCGGTACAAAAACAGCATAGTGGCTGTTTCTATGTAACATATACCTACCCACTAAAAATTGCATGCCCGACTAGGGTAAATTGTTTGTTCCCAATTATGCTTAACACCTGCTATGTATTTACACAATTTTATGGCAATAAAAATTTATCTTATCTTATCTTATCTTACTTTAAAAATAACGATTTCCCCAAAAAAAACCTTCTTCCCTTTTTTATTCCGTCAAAATAAAAACAAACAAAATTCCTGAAACATGTCATTCTTAATTTCTTTTTAAAATGCCAAATACCAATTTTCGTGTGTTTTACTACAAAACTTTCATACAAACTTTCACACCCTATTTGACCCCCTTAGGGTATGATTTCCGTAAAATCCTTTCTTAGTGGTTGGTCACGTCACTAAATTAACGTACAGTTCAAATTTCATCTCATTTAGCTTCAGCGGTTTCAGCTCGGCGATGATGAATCAGTCAGTCAGGACAAGTCAATATATGTATAAAGATATCTATCTATCTGTTGTAAAAAGCTTATTGTAGTATTTGTAGGCACTAATTAAGAATCTGTAATCATTAGTCCCAGCTTAGCTTCTGTGAACGCCACTGGCTATTACCAAGATGAAAACACTTAAGATCCGTGAGGATTTATGAAGGATTTCTAAAGAGATAACTTTTTCTGTAACCCTTACCTAATTAATACGCTGAATAAAGTCTAAGGCAGATTTAGATTTTCACAGAATCCAGATTATAGATTTTATTATCAAAATCGTTCTTCAATATTAGTCTGCAGCAAACCTTTATTACGAAATTGTTTATTCAAGCATTAAATTAAAACTTCAAAAAATTTAATAAATTCATTTTTGTAAAAGAAAATCTATTCAAAGATAATCCTACTAATATTATGAACGCGAAAGTTTGTAAGTATGGATGGATGTGTGTTACTCTTTCACGTAAAAACTACTGAATGGATTTTAATGAAACTTTCCTCATATACAGACCATGATAAGCACCATCCCCTCCGTGTTTGGGAAGACACGAAAAACCCGGTGGTCCCAGTTGCGTTAGCAGTCGTTAACAACCACCAATTCTCCCTAGGCCCGCGTGGTAGTTTACAGCCCGTTCTATCTGTGGTGTCCGTTCTGTTTGTGGTGTTTCCATTCATAGGGAAGGCTAGTGCCCAGTAGTGGGGACATAAAATGAGGTGGTGTTGAAACAAAAAACAATTATTAGGTTACTATATAACACACATTGTTAACTCATCTCATACAGATTCTCCTTACATACTTATTTATTTTAATAAGTAAACAGAAGAGAGGCTGGACGGCCACTGTTTATAATTTCTCTGGGGAATTAAACTTGAAACTTTAACTACAGGGGACCCATGAGTTCTAGCTAAATAAAATTAAATGCCAAGAAGTAGATTCGTAATGAAAGTGAATTAACCTAAGCACACTTAACAAAGTAAACGGTTTTAATAAATTTGCACAGGGCCGCCGGGGAGAGGACGAATTCATAATTGTCGTTTTTTATTATTGCTGTAATTTCAGTCCTTTACAGAGAACATTATAAGGCAACACGTATTGTAATTTAACAGCTTTTAATTATAAACATTTAGCATATTTCATAGGAAGAATGAAATAACAACTTTTGAGTTACGTCAGAGAATTGAATACATACGTTTCGATTTCGTAATGAAAGCTTGATGGCGATGTGGTTAACGCGCCCGGTCTGCGATTACTAAGGTTAAGCAATTTTCACAAAGGCCGGTCATCGGATGGGTGACCAATAATTTTCTTTTTAATTTAATAAGTAATTTCTTTGATAATTGTCTATTTTGTAAAATCCCAACCCGAACATGCTTGCCATCGAGCTCCTATACAACATGTAGAAAGTAATCCACGTCATACCTACAGCCACAGGGTACAGTCATTAAAATCTGAGGATTTGGTTTGATGGATTGTCAGAAGGATCTGTCACAGTCACCAGTAAACTCAAACGGGACAGCATACATGTACCATTGCACGTTACCAAACTCACGATCCTCTGTCTAATCCGAATGTGTACAATTTATTTGTTTGTAAAGGTTTACGAGATTTATGTTATTTTTTCTTGTATCTATAGCTTTTGGTTTTCCAATGAACTATGAATACATAAAATAAAATATTTAGTCCAAGTTTTTTTTGTTTAATTGAGCATATCATAATATGAGATTTCTTTGTAAAGCTTTTAGAGACTTAAAACGTAACATTATGCATATTAATAAATTTGCTGATATGGGATCCATTATCTATATACTAATAATATTATAAAGAGGAAAGCTTTGTATTATTGTATGTTTGCAACGAATGAACTCAAAAACTACTGGACGGATATGAAAATCTTGTACCATTAGAATGCTACATTAGCGCTGAGTAACAGGCTATATAAAAATGGAATGTCCACCCGTGCGAAACCAGGACAGCACTGGGCCAGCATCCATAGTGTAGACTTGTGCTCCAGCAGTGGGGACATAACAATGAGTGAATGACCTTATGATTTCCTCTAAGAATTGAACCCTGGACCTCCGGAAATTGGGCCGAGCATTTTTCCATCGGTGTTTGCTACCGAGGTGTTCATTCGTCCATTACTGTTGTGAAATAAAAAATACGTCTTCTGTCTAATAAATTAGAACGCTTAACGTGACAAGGCACAAAAACTTAACTTGAGTTTCCACGAAATTGGGGATTCATTACTAAATCACACAAAATTACAGCTCGTATCCTGTACCGATACATTAGTAACATTGGAAACTAATTTTGATCAAACGGAACCACAAACTGAGGGCTTAGTAATTAATCTAAACAGGAGACGTGATCGTTGCTAGCCAGATTTGTGCGGGAGTAATCAGTACTGACGTAATCTCCAATCAGGATGAATTAGGTCTAAATAAAGAAACTTATCCATCTTTTTTAAACATCCTTTGACTCGTTCGGAATATTTATATATATAGCTTATATATATATATATATAAGCCGACTGAAAGTCGGTTTCGGTTTCGGCAAAAAAAACGGAGTTCGGTTTAGTTTCGGTTTCGACGGCAAACCAGCCGAAACTACGACCGAAACCGAAACTGCATTCGGGAGTTCTCGCGCTGTGCTCGGTCATGTTCGGCACGGTAAATTCCATCCAAGCGACGAAGACATTTTGCCGCGTCCACGTGCCTAATCATGTCGTGTCGCTTGTGTTTGCAGTTCGTTTCGGTTGTTGTGAGTTTTAGTGTGATTGATTTTGAATTAGGTAAACATAAAAAAAATATTTAATATAACAAACAAACAAATACATAGATTATACTAGAATCAAGTTTAACCTATCTAAATATTTTTTTGGTTTATTTAACTCGCTCGCTAAAGCTAAACAAACATTAGTTAGGTACTTGGTACTTACTATAGTGCGTTAGTGTTGATAATATTAAGGATTCAGAGTTTCAAAGTTCATTTTTATAATTATTACTAAGGTATCCAAGTGGCATGTACGGTTTGATACTTACCTACGTACCTAATTATTTTTTTTGTAGAATTAACACACTTATAATTAAATGTGTAGGTACCTACCTAGGTATTCGTATAATAAAATAATTATTTCATGTCTATTTTTCGATTTAAAACCTTGTTTATTACTTACCCCCAAACTAAAATGTCCAAGACTGCAAAGCTATGTGATTTAAAGGTAAAAAAATAAAACTGACTGATTATAGTTACGTTTTCTTTATTTTTCCCTCAAAACATGACCGTTGCCGAAATTTGGTTTCAGTTTCGGTTTCGGTCGTAAAAACCAATTTCGGTCGGACACTACTAAAATAATGAATATTTTTATTATTATTTTGCTTTAAATAGTGCACTACTGCCTTTTATTTTCCTTTCAGTTGTCATATACCTCAAAGGTTGTCTGGAAGAGATCGAATAAGACTGCCTTTGCCCACCCCGATATAAAAATTTCGTTGTTTGTTTTTACTTTTCTGTGTGTGTGTGTGCAATAAAGAGTTTTATCAATCTATCTATTTATCTATCTATCTAATCTTTTACTTATTAGATTAACAAAAATACAATTTTATCTTTTATTAGTCGGTCTGTCTCTATGTTTGTTTGTTGGTATGTATGTTTGTTAGTCGGTCTTTCTCTTTATTTGTTGGTCTATCTGTTTATTTTTTTGTCTGTCTGTTTGACGGTCTCTCTGTCTGTGAGTAATTCGGTTTATCGGTCTGTGAGTCTGATTGTCGGTCTGTTCGTTTATTTTATTTTGTTCTTCATCTAGTTTTGTATGTTGTTCTGTGAGTCAACCTATCTGTCGGTATGTCTTTCGGTCTTTATGTCGGTTGGTCTGTCTGTCTGTTAGTGTGTCTGCCGGTCGCTCTGCTGTCTGTTAGTCCCTATAAAAAAATTGCATACGGGCGGGCGCATCGAAATAAACAAGTTATTATAGAAAATATCAACTAACAACCTTATTTTATATAACTCTATTTCGTTTCAAATGCAATGCTTTGCTTTCTGATAAATATCAGAGGAGCTTAAACAGTACAGCTTCCAGTCAAATCTCAATATTAATGTCTATTCAAAATGGCTCGCATTGAAGCTAAGTCACAGCTTTATCTAGACTGTCAATTTCGCAATTTCTCATCAAATATTTCTAATACGTTCCAATATGAAGCCTTCGTAATGTTACTGTCGTTGGAATTAATGCTCTTCCCGTTACCTGAGGTACCATGATGAACGAACGGTATTAGTGTAAATTTATATCCTCTTTTGTTCTTTCAGTTGAGTTGTGACGCGATGCGTAAAGGAATTCGCGCCGTGATACACGGCTGGATAGTTCATCGAGCATGTTCCCTAATAGGCCGAATCATTTTTACACTTTTAAACCTACCTGGTTTAGTCGATAAACTACCGGTTTCAGGTCGAAGGGTTTCGAGTACAATTCGGTTTATTTAAAGGTAAGGCCTGTTTTGAACTCCTCCTGTCCTGACTGTGCTGTGTTCCGACAGTTAGCGATGAGATAATCAGTTCTTCAGTAATCATGAACCGGGAATAACTGCTTAACTTTCCGAAGCACGAAGAAGCTCAAGATATTTTTATTTAGTCACCCGGTTAGGTGACATTCAATTGCGAAAATTGTTTAACTTACAAAATTGCAACTCGATACAGCGCTGCACATGGCGCTAATCGTAAGGTTAAATGTGAAACCACATTTTCACATAACCATTTGCCACTTTTCTTGGGTCAAGCGATCCAAGCACCACTTACGACATCAAAAAGCACTCTTCCCGTTCAAGGAACTGCTAGATTAAACTGCGCGACGCCATATTTACACAGTATAGATTCCACCCATGCGTACGAAGCGTTTTGCGTCCACGTTTTTCATACGTACCGCAAACCTGTGGAACTCCTTGCCTAAGTCTGAGTTTCTTATCAAGTATAATATTGGGATCTTCAAATCACGAGTAAATCGGTACCTTCTAGGCAAGCATGTAACATCGTAGGCTACATCATCACTTATTACCATCAGGTGAGATAGTAGTCAAATGCAAGCCTATCTAATTATAAAAAAAAGATGTCATGAATTGATAAAGCTCAAAATTTGAATTGAGCAAGTCAATATATTTATGACCTACAATTGAGAAGCATGAAGAAATTAATTCCTAGGAGCGTTTTTTTATAGTCTTACCGTTGCTCGACAGGCGTGGTAGCCGTGTGTCCCCAACAATGGGACGTTCACCTAAAAGATGGCGACACGTTTCTAAGGTAGCGGGCTCCTTCATTTTTCGCACGCTCGATTAATCTCACACACGAACGAACACTGAGTAGTGGGTATATCGACAAATGTGGCCGAATTTATACCGGCTCTAAAGTATTATGTGCAAAGTTGGAACTTACGAAGTGAATAGATTTTATTGGCCGACTAACAGTATCCGGAGTCCCCGACACAAGCCATTATTTCAGTTTCTGTTTATAGGGTATGAAAGTTTTCGTCTGTTCACTGTTATGTGGTGTTGAGTTTGGCTTTTGTAATCGAGGTTTATAGATATTGTCGTTTCACTATCAGTAGTTTATGGTGTTGTTTAATGTTTAGTATGCGATGTAAATTTATAAAAGTGCAGCGGCAGTACGATAGGTTGTGACCCAACTTTCCAAGTACTATTGTTTATGTGAGAGTCCTGAGAGGCGTTTATATGCTGATAATTGGCAATAACTCTTATTATTCCTTTTTAAAATATATAAAAAAGGTACCTAACCAGCTACTGTTTCTTTCCCGTATGATTCACGGTTATATTTACATAACCAGGGTTTTTTTTTCTGTTAGTTGCGGAACGATTAGTTTGCGAAATTCCTACCGAGTTTTGAATAGCAGGGACCATGCTTTGAGTGTACACAGAACCGCGTCTCTTTCATCGAGGAAACATATACTATTATAAACACGTTTGCGATCTTTTCTGTTCTTTTTTTCTTCTACCCAGTTTTTTTGTGTCACAAAGGAAAAGGCCTCTATTTTACTTGCTAATGAAATACGAAAAGACCAAAGATGGACGCGCTTTTTACCCGAAAGCGTTGGCTCCTAAGGGATTGGACTTAATAAAAGAGATAGTTAGCTAGCTGTTGGAATACAGCTATGCTACTAACATTGTTGTTATGACAACAGGACTACCGCCTCTGTAGTCTAGTGGTTAAGACCACTGGTCTCAAGCCCAGAGGTCTCGGGTTGATTCCCAGCAAAGGGAGGTACATGTTTTTGTACTCGGTTTGGTGGTAGGGCTTGTTTGTCCGCCTGGCTAGCTCTATTATATATAACATAGCATATAACATCATTTTTTGCAGCATTGTTGTGTTCCGGCAACTAGAGATAAGGTAGCCTGTGTCTTCAGTAGTTGAGGATTCCGGTTGAAGTGCGCTTCCACCTTCGGCCTAATCATCACATAACATAAGGTGTGATGTAGACCAAGTGTTAACCGTTAGCAATAAAAAAATAAGACAAAAAATGTGCTTTGCCAGGCGGACAAAGAACCAGCTATACAAATAACTAAACCGAGTACCCATATTATTATACTCCCCGCTTCAAATTAGGCCTGGCATCATTGGCTCTGAGACCGGTGATCTAATCACTAAGCCACGGAAGCGTTGAGATGTAAACTAGTGCTATTTTGGGTATGCCACCCAGCATTACATAAGTGGTAGCCTCTCTTTCATCAAAGTCCAAGTCACAATTTTTTGTCACAACAACAAGTGCTTACTTCAAAGTCAAAGTAATTTTTTTTTTTCAAATAAACTTACGAAGAGAGCTTTTGAATCATCCATACATTTTTTACCTACTACCCATTCAGGACGTCTATTTTTTAGCTGTGGAAAAGAATGGATGCAAGAAACTCCACAGCTTTAATAGAAGTAAGTTTTTTGATCGTGGGTAGTTGCAACAGAGACATAACATTACATTAGCTCCATTATATTTTTAAAAATATTAATTCTCATTAAATTAATAAGTATTTCCATCATAACTGTTTGTTTCTCAAGTGGAAATAACAGTCAACAATAACTCAAAGATACCCCTACTCGTAGCATCAAACCATGGCTAAGTGCAGTGCCTGTGCAAGTGAGTTGAAAGCGAAGGATAATACAATTGCGTGTTCTAGACCAACATGCAAGCTCCAACATCATTTGACTTGTGTTGGCCTTAAAAAAGGAGACCCAACATGGGTTTGCCCTAAGTGCAGATTGAAACAAAAACGTCGCGGTGACAATACCAATACGCCGATAAAAAAGACGACCGAGTTCGTCAACATCAACCCCAGAAATCGGCTTCCAGAATTTTTTTTTTTTTATACTTAGCACGGCAAATGACTCCACACCACCTGATGTTAAGTGGAAATGGAGTCCAGACGCGAAGACAACTGGTGCAGCGTGAAAACAACGCAGCATCAGTCAACCTCACTCTGCCGGCCCACAAGGTGCTTCTTCACGCCTCGTTTGAAGGACCCCATATCATAGGAAAGAGGGAAAACATGTGCTGGTAGACTATTCCATCTTTTGGAGGTGCGACAAAGAAACGAGTCACCAAATTTCTTTGTGCGCGATGGGATATGTGTGACAGTGAAGCGGTGACACCGGAGAGCAGCACGTGTACTCCTATGGAGGAAGGGAGAAGGTGGGATAAGGTCAAAGAGTTCTTCAGAGCACTCGCCGTGATATAAGCGATAGAAGACGCTGAGTGACGCTATATCTCTACGCAATTGAAGGTGTTCGAGAGTATTAGTTACCTCTGCATTGCCGATAATACGTACAGCGCGACGCTGCAATCCGTCTAAGGCATCGAGAAGATACTTTGCGGAACCGTCCCAGATGTGCGAGCAATACTCCACGCAAGACCGTACCTGTGTCTTGTACAAAAGACACAACTGGTCAGGCGTAAAGAATCGCCGCACTCTGTTCAGGACACCGAGTTTTCGTGAGGCTGTTTTGATCACGGCTTCGATATAGTCCTTTTGATTCAGATCGCAGCGAATCGTCATACCGAGCATGTTGATATTGTTCTGCAGGCTTAGAGATGTGCCCTGAAGAGTTGGAAGAGGAAGGAATGGTGACTTTTTGGCCGTAAACGCACACACCTGTGTTTTCTTGGCATTGAACTCAACCAGATTATTGGAGCCCCAATTAGATATGAGGTCCAATACCCGATTGAGCTCAATGACAAGATTCACTCGTTTCTCTTCAGTCTCGACTCGCCCAGCCGCAGGGTGACCGTTATACCCACCGTGCACTGTACTATCATCTGCATAGCAATGAATGAAGAAGGTTCGAGTGATGTGGTTGCTACTTTAAACGCTGAAGTTCAACTAGCTATCCAACAAGCCGTCCAACAAGCCCTACCTGGTTTTTTGTCAGAAGTCACTGCATCGGTCACCAGGGCAATCGAAGGAAAGTTCGTCGAGCTTGAAAACTCTGTTAAAACGTTAAGTAACTTATACGACACCATCAAAAGTTCTGCCGCCAAACACTCAGTTACCATCAAAAAAGTGCAGTCAGAGAACACCAATCTAACCATCCAACTAAAAACTCTACAGTCAAAACTAAATGAAGAAGCATCTCTAAAACAAGAACAGTGGTTCAGGCTTCAGAACGTCGAAGTAGTGGGAGTTCCTGAAAATGCTGGTGAATCACTGCCGACTATTGTAAATGGTATCGCGAAGCAGCTCAACATAAAGATTAGCCCACAGGAGCTGGACTTCGTCCATCGTATTCAAGCGAAGAGATCAGTAAAAGGAACACTTCGTAATTTAATAATCCGATTCCATAGTCGTTCAAAGAAGGATGAGGTTTTGTTGGCCGCTCGGAAATGTCATGGTTTAACCTCAAAAGATATTGGAACGCAGGGTGAGATAAGTAAGATTTACATAAATGAGCATTTGTCTGTACATAACAAGCAGTTATTAAAAAATTGTAAAGCAAAAGCTAAAGATTGTGGTTATAAATTTGTTTGGACAAAAAACTGGCGTATCTATACAAGGAAAGCAGAAAACGCGCCGTACATTCTAATATCCTGCGAGGAAGATTTAAAAAAATATTGTAATAGTTTATTCTATTCTAATAATAAAATATATTACTGTACTCATTGTCAATTTTACCATAATTAATTTTAATTTTATTGTTTTATATATGTCGCTTGATAACAACGGTCTAGTAGATTTTGAGGTTATTCGTTGCAATACATACGTACAAAGATACAAAGGTTTCCTCTTTATAATATTAGTATAGACTAATGGTCGCCCAGTGGTCGAAATTCAACCGTATTTTTTTTAAGGCTGCACGAATTGTATCCTAAGCAATGAAAAATTAAAAAAGATAGAATGTGAGTTTGTATTGACATTGACAGATTTAGGCAGCTCCTCTTACGTTTTTAAATTTTTTGAAAAATGATTTAAAGCAATATTTATTTTATTTAATGTATTTTATATGCATAATTTTAAAAAAATATTAGCATTCTTCACTTCTCTATATAAACTATAAGTGTGCGAAATTTCATACTCCTCCGTCCGCGCAATTTTCGTAAAAAGGGGTACAAAGTTTTTGCTCACGTATTAATATAATAGATTATTATTACTTTGTCTGGGCGTTGCAAAATCCACAGTGAACCTCTTTTTAAGACTAGGGAAACACTGTCTATCGCATACACAGGATCAGGTCATAAACTAAATAAATAAGACCAGGTGACTCCGGATTATGTGGCCACTCTCCTTTCCTCGTCTTATTTATCTTATTTATTTTATCTTATTACCCCAACAATACATTTCATACTCACAATCATCTACACTATACATCAACACCCCTACGCTCGTTTTGAATTATCGTGGTTATCGCAGTAAACTAACATTTTTATTCCTCGACAATTTGATTTTTTGATTGTTATCTTATTTTTATTATTACTATTTTTAAATATAAAGTACCGAAAATTATAAAACATAAATATAAATACATATCATTACTGTATACAAGTACTAAATACAAACGTAGTAAAAAGGCGCGTGCAATATTGTTAATAATTTAAGTTTTCTGTATCAAAATGTTCAAGATGTCTACAATAACATTCTTAACTCGAATCACGATATCATTTTAGTCACAGAGACTTGGCTTAATGATAGTGTTTTGAACTCTGAGTTATCGAATGGTAGGTATGAAGTATTTCGTCGCGACCGCGGGTCGAACGGAGGTGGTGTTATGATGCTGTGCTCCCGTCAACTGAATGCGCGAGCGCGCACGGAATGGCAGCGCGATGATATCGAATGCTTGTGGGTTACGGTGGACGGACAATAGGCTCGCAGCATAACTTACATATAGCGCTGGCTTACATGGCGCCAGACGTTGCCTGGGCGTTGCCTTTTCGTTTAAATAGCTGTCGACAATTGGTGTCTGATGTTGCTGTGTCGCTTAGGGACGATTTGTTCGTATTGGCTGGTGATTTTAATTTGTATAACATTGTATGGGGACCTTCTGGGCCAACACATTTGAGTAAGGGTTCCATTGAATTGCAGAATGCTGGGATTGATTTAGTAAACCAGTCCTACTTCCTTGGTCTGCATCAAAATAATAATTATCTAAATAACGCTGGTAATACTTTGAATCATTTCTTTTGTAATTTCAATGCGGAGGTTACTGAATCGGCATCTCTATTAGTAAAGGAGGATATCCAACATACTACTCTAGCTATTAAGGCAACTGAGATTCAAGTAAAACCATTGCAAAAGTGCTCTAGGACGAAATACATGTTTAGAAAAGCAGAATACGAACTAATTAAAGAAGAGATGCGTATGGTTGACTGGGCTAGCGTAATGTCATCAGGCACAGTTGATGAGGCTGTTGACACCTTCTACTCTATATTGTATCGCATAATTGACCAGTTTATACCAGTTGTAGACACTAGCATTAACGATGCATATACATGCCCTGTGTGGTATGATCGTGCCCTCATTAACTTGCTTAAGGAGAAACAAAAAGCTCATCGGTGGTGGAAACGTTATAAGAATCCATTGGATTACGATACGTTTTCAATGCTCAGAGGGAGAACGAAGATTATGCAAAATGACTGTTATCTTAAATATTTAGCACACTGTCGAAAAAACATTAAGTGTAACCCTAAACTGCTGTGGTCATACGTTAACTCTAAACGTAAATGTAATACAGGATATCCAGGTATAATGACGTTAGACGACAAGCTGTTGACGGGTAGCGACGACATTTGTGCAGCTTTAGATTGTTACTTTTAGAGTATGTTTGCTCGGCCAACTAGTTCGGCGGAGGGTCAGGCATATACCGGAGCTGACTCTAATAGCTTCACATGCACTTTCTCGGTTACGCAAAAGACAGTTTTTAAGATGCTATCAAAGTAAGATACTAGGAAAGGGGCTGGTAGCGACCTAATTCCGCCATTTTTTGTGATAAAATGTGCTGAGGCACTTTCCGTGCCCCTGTGCATTATTTTCAACCGATCAGTTTATGAGGGAGTTTTTCCTACAAAATGGAAAGAAGCTAATATAGTTCCTCTTCACAAAAAAGGCACTAAATGCAAAATAGAGAATTACCGCCCAATATCGATCTTGAATGTTTTTGCCAAATGTTTAGAGCGAGTTGTTTACGATGAAGTTTACCCAATAATAAAGAAAGGAATACCGGACGAACAACATGGTTTTGTAAAGGGTAGATCGAAAACGTCAAATTTGAGCGTGTTTGTTAGCAACGTACATAGAGGCATGGGCTTTCAGTCTCAGGTTGATGTGATATATACAGATTTTGAGAAAGCCTTTGACCGAGTTGATCACATCATACTGTTGCAAAAACTCCAACAGCTTGGTATACGTGATGATCTTTGCAGGTGTGTAAATCATATATATTAAACCGTAAACAAGCTGTAGTTATTGGTGGCAATCGTTCGGATTTCGTATCGATCCCTTCTGGTGTCCCGCAGGGTTCCCTTCTCGGACCTTTATTTTATATAGATTACATAAGTGACATCGGATTGTGCTTTAGACATGCTCAGCTTTTACTATATGCCGATGACACTAAAATCTATATTAAGGTTAATACAGTTGAGGATTGCATTAAACTGCAGGAAGATCTAGACAGACTATCATCGTATTATATAACTAACCGTATCACAGTCAATGCTGCAAAATGTGCACACATTCAATTCACTAGGCGTAAGAATCCCATTGATTTTGATTTTAAATTAAATAACGTCAGTCTGAATAAGGTTGATTCTGTGAAAGATTTAGGGGTTTATCTCGATTCAAAACTTACATTTAATAGTCACTTTGAATATGTAATAAACAAGGCTTACAAAAACTTGGGTTTCATAATAAGGGTCACGCGTGATTTTTCTGACATTTCTTGCATAAAAGTGCTTTACTAGGCTTATATCAGAAGAGTTTTCGAATACTGCAGCACAGTTTGGAATCCACAGTACGTGACTCACAGGAATTCCCTTGAGCGCCTCTAAATGAAATTCGTTAAATATTTAAATTTTAGAGGCAAATTAAAAATGTATGACGCTTAAGTCGTCTGTACAACATTTTATCCAAAAGGCTTCCGGAGCTCGATATCCATTTTCAAAGTCTTCCCACGTTTCTTAAAATACTTAAAAATAATGACATGCCTTAGTAGTATTTTAATGTAGTTGAGTGGTAAATTGGAAAGGTTGAATAATTTGTTAAATGATTTAAAAATGTTTATGTTAAGTTTTGGAATGTACTTTGATTATTATTTTTTGTAAAATGTTAATTTTTATAAAATGTTAATTTTTTTGCATGCTGTGATTACCTATAAATTCAAGAACAGTAAGTAAACAACTCAAATATATATTTTGAATTGTAATGCTGTATCTTATGTTGGTGATCCAATAAATAAATAAATAAATAAATAAATAAGTATGACTACACTGAATCATGCCAAAAGTACAGCCTCATAACTCTGGCTGACAGACGTGAGATGCAAGACATGGCTGTATTTCATGTTAAATGTTCTGGAAAGCTAGACTGTGTTAAACTATCAAATAGTATAATCAACTTGAATGCCCCTGGTAAAAGAACTCGTCACACCAATCTTTTTCATGTACCGTTAGCGCGCACAAACTACGGGGCTAATGATATGTCTATTAGATTACCAAAAACGTACAACAAGTTTTATTCAGATATTGATATATTTGCAACATCCAAAACTATGTTCAAAACTGCAGTTCATAAGCTTAAGTTAAGTTAAAAGAGTGTTTTAATTGAATCTTTAAAATATTTGAAAGTATACTACTAATAACCCACGGTCATAATCAATTCGAGCGTCCATGTAAACCAACTACAATATTACACTCACACGCAATAAGACACATCGACACAACACAATCAGATTCACACCTATTCTGTAAGTTATCATTCGACAAAATTTCATCTACCTACCTATTTTATTTATTTTTAAACTACCTACCTGCGTTAATTAATTATGTCAACATTTTTAGTAGCATAATATGTTTCTGTAATTGGCTTATGTTTAAGTAACATCTTCTGTATCGTGTGTTTAGATAAATGCTGTTGAAACATTGTTGAATAAATAAATAAAATAAATAAAGTAACGACATTTACAAAAAAAAGTATGTCGTTACATAATTATATTATTTTATTTAATAAATTTACAATTAAAAACTTTCAAGAGCCCGGAATTACAAATAATGCTAATACCTCTATATATTAACTTAACATTACACTTTTTTCTAAAAAAAAACGTACCTGGGCACTATGTATGTAAATTAATAGAAATAAAATGGAATAATAATCAGTTACTATCTGTAGCCTAGAGGTTAAGTCTTTTTCGCTAACTATTATCTCGTGTTCTCCGAATAGAAATTTTAATCTAAATTTTACTTTGAAAAAGTGGATACATTCAAGAAACTAACTTACTGCCAAAACTCCCTTTCTAACTTAAAAAAACTTTACAAACCCAATCTTAATTTTCACATTTTGCAAAGGAGGCGAATACAGTTTCACGAGTTTCTTTGCCGCACCGCCAGAAACATTAAAGTGAAAACTTGCTAAGCTCTTTGGAGGCGGATCACTATGTTTTTGAAATTCAGATAAGTTATCTGTATGTTTGTTTAGTAAAGGCACAAAATAAGACAGGTGAAGGCGAAAATCATTTATGAGAGCTAATTTTTATTGCCTAAACTGAGTAATTTACTTTGAAATAAATTTTACCTTTTTTTATTTCGAAGTGCAAAATTTACTATAGCGTTAAATTGTTATCAAATTTGTGGTATTTCACCTGCATAGGTAAATCTGCATGGCCATCGGTTGCAATGATCGTTGGATAGATGGCGCACTGTTAAAAATTAAAAAGCAGTGACAAAATTCGTTTACGTCAGCCTTCTCGGTAGCATAGCGGTCAGTGCAGCCGCCCGGATTGAGGAAGATCCAGGTTCGATTCTTAGCTGGGTCGGGTGGGCGTTTAATTTTTTCACTGTATTTTATAAATTTTAGGAATATTTTCTTTGAATTCTGAATTTTCAGATCGCAGATCGCGAGGTGCAGAAGGTGCGATCTTAAAAACGATCTCAAAATCGGCGCGGCTAAGGCCCCGTTGTTTGATGCATTGTCAAATTTGAGTTCAAATTTAACTATCAGTTAGACAGCTGCAAAAATGTCCGTCTCTTTATATCGCGTAGCTCTTATCTCCTGTTGGCCTTCAACAGGCCCGCCGGTGTACCGTTATACCTAAAGTTCCGAGTGAGACAGTCACTTTTTTCATTATGTTTTCTCGGTTTTTGTTGAAAGAAACTAAATAAGTTATATTCAATTTCATGAAAAACTATTATATACTACTTGTAGATACTATTACGAGTATGATCCTCAGGTCTTTTATAGCAACTTCAAAGTTCAACGTTATTCAAACGAATAAGCAATTCCTATGAAACTTTGCTTATGGAAAATACAGCGATCTGAGTTTACAGTTAAAGTCTACTATCAAAAGTTCAAATCGCATAAATTTTGTTGAATAAACGATAACTCACTAGATTTTTGTTTTCTCTTTAAGCATGAAGTTTCATTAGATTTGACATAATGATTTGAAATATATTGAACTTTGAAATTTTTATAATATACCGTAAAGTGAAAACATTTTTAAAACTAACAATATAGCTCTCACTTCACAAAATACAACAATGTTTTTTAAAGAGCTTTCTTATAAAGTACTACCAAATATATATACCAAGTAAAAAAGTTTAAATTGTATGTTACAAATATTTTTAATTGTTATTTTTTTCTCAATTACAATATTCGACGCGACCGCGCAAGCCTGTGTGTAAAATATTTATTTTTGATCTTTAAATATATTTTTCCTAAATATTAATAAAATATCGCTGGCAAACGGCGATCGCAACAAGCACTTGGAAACCAGTATTCTAGTAGCTTAATTGAAAGAGCAGTAGCCCAGATTGCGAAAGGTCTTGGGTTCAAGCCTCCACCACTTGTTGCCTCCATTATTCGTCTCGTAGGCTACGTCCGTCGTCGTAGCAAACAGGGTATGTGCTACGAAATTAAGTGGTTCACATTATAACATGGTTTAAAGTGGTTTCAGATGAAGTGGTTATTCGACTGTGGTGATACGGTACTTTTGTAAAGCTAGAATCTTTTATAATTGAATTTAAATTTGTATTTTTGAAGTATAGAGGTTTAAGGGAAAGGTACATAATAATTAGTCAGCTTTACTGTCTTCTCTTCATCTATTGTATTAAATGTATTGTATACTGTTTTAAATTGATTTATGATTCATTTAGTTAAGACAAAAACATTGAATGAAATACTTTGCATGAGCTATAATAGATTAGATCAGTTCACATAAAGTATTTCATTTAAATACATAGATACTAGATTAGACTAGACTAGACTATACTAGATTTTGCTCGAAGCTTTTTTCTGTGACAAATTAGATTAAAATACTAGTTGTTGCCCGTGACTTCGTTTGCGAAGACTACAGTAAAAAAAAAAGAAGTATCCTATATGCTGGTCTTGGTCATGGTCTGTATATGAGGAAAGTTTCATTAAAATCCATTCAGTAGTTTTTACGTGAAAAAGTAACAAACAACCATCCATACTTACAAACTTTCGCGTTTGTAATATTAGTAGGATTGCTATGTCGTTTTGCTGTGATTGAAGAACAAACAAACCTTACGTTTGAGCCCCTTTCATTGTCCGCAGTTCTCTGAGACCATGTTCCATTTTAAAATAATTCTTTATATAAATTTATATGATCAACAATGTTGAACACCAACAGTCCTCGAGTGGCGACCGCGTACCGGAAAGTGCAGTGTGGGCAGACCTCCAACAAGGTGGACCGACGATCTGGTGGAAAACCGGTCGTTGTGGAGATCTTTGGGGGACGCTTTTGTCCAGCAGTGGACGTCTTTTGGCTGAGATGATGATGATGATGATGATGATGATGATGATGATGTTATTTATCAAACTAACTCATGTTATACAAATACCGTAAAAAGCAATGTACCAGTTCAATAAATTACGCGAATAATACTTGGGTAAATCACCCGATAGTTGGATTACGCGTTTATACCAGAATTACTTATTTTTATTTATATGTGTCATTTGTTAATTTACCGTGTAATTCTGCTTTCGTTCTACTATTAAGTATTCTAGCAACTGGATATTATATTTTTATTTCTTATATTTTGCGTCGTTTTCTCGTATGGAAATGGTAGATTTACAATCTACAAACGTTTCAATAACTTGATAAATAATCTCATAACTGTGTTAGCGATTGTTAAAGCTTCGTATATTTGAAATACAACAATAAAATTATGGTAACTATTTACCTGATGCTTAACAACATAATTGCATTATCATCTTGCCGTGATAACGCGATTATTTTGATCAGTAAAAGTAGAAAACAATATGCTAATAAAAGAACAAAATAAATTGCTTATACAATATGTAAAAAATGAGCAAAAATATTTAAGGGTTCGTACATATACACTGTAAAGACTTCACTGCTTAAATATAAACATTTTTTTTTACTTATGTGTAATGTTAACAATTTGTACAACCCTATTTTGTTATTGATTGACAAGCGCAAGCGCAGTGCCGGATGAGTTACCTTTGACACGTGGCACGCTTGTACCCCCGCCGTCTCCCCCGCGCCGCGCTCTCAGACCGCCCGCGCCCTATTTCTCTAAAAAATATAAATTTCTTAGCTACCTATTATTTGTGAAAAAAACATTTACTTATCACCAAACATGTAGGCTGCTCAAATGTTATTGCTTCTTTTTTTTTCCAAGTTTTATATAATGTAAAACATGCCTAAAACTAATCATAATACAAGGCAAACACAGCTATTTAGCTGCTTTTAGTCACATCTCTGAGAATTGGCATTTATGCACTTTCAAAAACGACATAATCAAATCAAGTACGGCGCATGGTTAATGTCGATTAGCCTGAAAATGGCAGCTCGCTTTTCACGGAATCTTTAATTTATCAGGACCTCTTTATTTCACCTCTATGCTGGACTGCTAAAACAACAACGCTACTTGTAAATACATCTTAGTTTGATTAAGCAAGCTAATAGTGTAGAATTGTAAGCGTACAATTAATTCATCGTGTTGTTCGATTTCCATTCCTCACAGAGGTTAGAGAGAAAGGGGTTGTCTCCCTCTGAGATAGAAAGAGAGAGGGAGAGAGAGTAATCTTTGGTTCAATCGGATTAGAAACGACAAAACAAACGGCAAGAGCCCGACATTGCGCTGAAACTACAGCCCTCGCTAAACAACACTGCAAAGGTACACAATTCATTAATTAAATAAGCATTGCCGTTCGACGGGTACGGGCTTAGTTTGAAGCAAACCAAATAATTTTAACTACGGCTAATTGCCTTGCGAATAATCTATTGTGCTCCGATGGTAGAGATGCCGGCATTTAACTGGATTGCTAAAAACTAATCAAACAACACTAAAAAGGGTAATAACTGTATTTCGCGCCATTCAAAGTTTTTGAAAAGCTTTTGTTTTATTCTAGCCAAAATATTGGGGTTATTTAACTTAACTCGTCACACAGTCACACAAAAAATATACATGAAAAATCGACACAGTTGTATTTTAACGTTATGAATTAAATAAATTATTAAACTATTTTGGCAAACTTAACTATTTTTTTGTCTCAATGAATCACCTCAATTTTTTAGTTTTGAGTTGTTAATTTCAAATCAGTTGTTATATTCAAAAACAAAATCAAATTGTTACCTATATGTTACCTAAAATCATAACTAAAATAATTGAACATGTAAAAACAAATATAAATAATAGTTACACAATGAAATAAAAAAAAACCATTAAAATTACAAAGCAAAAATAAAACGTATAACATCAATCGGGCGACTCAATGCATCCTCATAGTAGTAGTCTCGGCTGCGTCTATTGTTTGTGCCGTGCCGAGCGCTCACTGCGGACCCAAGACCGGTTTCGTGCGTAGGTAGCCTAAGAGTGTTGTAAAAAAGTGTGCTGTGGTGTGATGCATTCAGAACACAGCTGATTTGTGACTGTTGGCCTATTCATGTTTACGTTTAATTTTAAGAATGCAGTTGCGCTGCGCCTAGACTTATTAAGTTAATATTAAGCTTTTTATATTAATCTCATTGTAAATGAACTTAATTGTTTTTATGGGAATAAATGTCTTTAAACCTAAATCCAAAGTTTTTAGCCAATTGACAGCTGTAACAATAGTCTACGAGTATTCAACTATATTCGATACGAAAGTTTCGGCAAAAAGATATTTCTCGGATATTGGTTGGTGGTAGGGCTTGTTAGCTGCCTGGCTAGAAGCCTGTTGCCATAACAAAAATATTAGTAGCATTATTGTGTTTCGAGAGTAATATATATAAAATAGCCAGCTCCTTAGTAGTTGAGGGCTTCTACCTTCAGTCTAATCGTTACGTACCATACGTACGTTACGTACCATTAGATGAAAGCTAAGTATTTTGCCTTTGCAGAATAGAAACATAGCAATATTTTACACACAGATGTATGCAGCAAAAATAGCAAAAATGGCAGTGTGTTATTAGAACATCAGAATAATCGGCTTACATGTAGATGCTTTAAAATTACTGAGTTTAAACTTGGATAAAGAAAGTTTTTTTTTTAAAATACTTATGCCTGATTTCACCATTGACCCCATAAGTTTTAGGTGACAGTTGTTGGAGCAAAACCGTCACCTAAAACTTAGGGGTCAATGGTGAAAATGGGCATTAGTCACTTTTATTTGACCCACACACAATCTCATCATCGGTATTAGAAACAGGGGGTACATATATGCATTTATACTTCACCCCTGTCCGTACCAGCTTCCAGCGATAACACCATACTTTCCCGGTAGTGGTGCATTGCAATATTTAGTCTGCATGCACGGCTAATAAACATTCGCTTTGTGCCTGCACTCCGTGGAGGATTTTATAAAAAACACTGTGCACTTTCCACGGCGCTTGTTTGCAATATTTTATTAAAATTTAAATTTGTTGAACATTTTCTTGGTTCCTGGTTAGATAGATAGATAGAGACTGGTTAGAGGCAGCTCATATTATTTACGAATTGAGTTTCTTTATAAGAATTATGGATGCACTGCTGAGCTTTACTTTTTACGCAATATAAAGTTAGTTAATTGAGAGATTGCATTTCGATGGCTCGAGGCGGTAAATACTGACATCTTCTTACATCAACACTCTATTTAAATCGAGTAAAGTTAAAAATAAGTGATTACCGGCATATTATTTAATGTTCATTTATTGTGTGAAAACATTACTGAAGAATGTTTAAGCTTTTAGTTTGTATATAACCTTGTTTGTTTCCAAAATAAAAATAAATAAAAATCAAACCATCACCGACCCATTCATGCGTAAAAGCTTTATTAGCCCATCAGTGGGATGTCTGGCTGAACAAGATATCAATCAGCTTCAGACTTTGGAATGTAGGGAAAATCAGAGTTAAAATAACCTAGGACATTAAATAATTTTATTATAATAATATTTTTATATGCACTACCACTACTTAATCTCTAGCTACCGGAACACAACAATGCTACAGACATTCATGTTATGGCGACTTTTAGATAAGATGTTGGTTGCTAGCTAGGTGGACAGACAAGCCCTACCACCAATCAAACAGAGTACATAAATATGTACCCGGGTAAACGAAATCGGAACCTCTAGGTCTGAGACCGGTGGTTTTAACCACTAGACCATAGAATACTAGACCATAGGCCTATGAAGATTTATAGTTAAATAAAAAGTTTAACTACCATAGAAAAGTTATCTCCAATTCTAGTACAGAGACTAGAGGTAGAGCGTGCACACGAAATATTGCTCATATCAAACACTTTTTAGCCGAGTGCCGACCACAACCGCTCCAAAATTTACAATGCCCAAAAAGTTTGGCACTCGGATTTTTAGATAAAAATTCTCTCTATATTTTTCATATAGATGTTGATACGAAGTTATGTTCTTGTAATAAATATTTTTAAAAGTCTTTGTTCGAGAGATAAAATAAGCTATAGGTGTTGTCTGTGTAGGTTAATTTTTTTTTAAATACTTGATTTATAATACCTGGACTAATAATCAAGTATAATTATTTATAATACATTTTATCTGAATGAATATATAATAGAAACTTGGCGGCAAAGGGACGGAGAATTTATCCCCTATGGTTCTCGCCCGCTTTAATACGTACTCTTAGAGACAAATTCTACCTCTACTAGTGCTCTTATTACATGTATGAATTGAATTTCGGCATTCAAAAGAGATGTAAAGATGGTCTCATTCGTAGATCATAGTTGATAGTTAGTATTTATGTAGCTAAATTTTATCAATTTTTATCTTATTTTGTACTAAAACTTTACTTTTGATAATGATATATGTACAGTCGCGAGCAAAAACATGTAAACAGTTATAACACTTAATACAATGGAATAAGAGACAAAATGTTTACTTATCGGTGCTCGTGACTGTACTGCTTTTAATTTGATCATGCTGTGTGCACATGTTTAGGGATGTAGTCTGGATCGCAACTGCAACCTTATTTAATTATGTATGTAAATGACTGTATTCTGTTTTGTGTATCAATAAATTAATAAATAAGAATTAGCGCACACGTCCGGATGACGATCGTGAAAACGAAGCAACTTTCTTTATGTCTGTTCCTGGATGAGTAGTCATGTGTTGTGACGTGATAATGATATAAAATATATTATTATGAACTTAGTGTGACTCACACAACGCTTGCAAATTGATAATGTATACATGAACATAATAATATAACAGAATAATTATTGATGCTTTTAAATCTCTAGTTAAAAGTGGATAAATTATTTAATTGATCAAATCATGGAATGAATGAGCAACGGTGGGTTTAACCAACCACAGTGTGGTTGATATGGCAGGTATTCAATCAAGTGCACTAGGATTATACGTAACAAGGTTAGTATTAAAAAAGTTTTGTTATATTTTTGTGTTGGCTTTACAGAAATCCTAAAAACGATTGCTTCGTGTTTTTAGATTAGCACTTTTGATAAGCCTATTTTTTATGTATAATAATAAGTATGTATTTAAGTATTTTAAGTATGTTTATCCGTTGTCTAGTAACCATTTAACGAGTTTCAGTTTGTTAATTGGTGTGAGTGTAGGAAAGTTTATATATTTATTTTATTATTTTTAAAATTTTATAACGAGCAGGTAACTTATATCTTATCTGATTGTAAGTAATAATTAGCAAAAGTGAAAGTGCACTTCTACCCGGAATCGTTAACTAATGGAGAAAAATAAAAGTCCTTACTTAGCGGATGTACCGATAAGGAACCAAGATAAGTAAGCTTTATATTAATATAGATGCTGTGATTACGTCATAAGTCACTTGACTTAAATACTTATTTACTTTTATAGAATTAGATATATCAAAACCGTAACATCAATTAATAAGTTAATAACAAATAAACGAATCCTCAACTTTTGATACCATGCAGTAGTCGAGTATTTTTACCAAAGAATTTGACTTGACACAAACATCTCTCACCGCACTATTAAAGCTTTAATTAACGAGCTATTCCGAACCGCAAAATCTAAAATTAGCCGCCAACCATCTAAAGTTCCGTATAATTACTGTCAACTCGGTGCTTTCGTTGCGAGCGTTAGGGGTTTGGGCTCACGAGAGACGGAGCGAATGATCGGACCGATTCTGAATTTAATCATTATAATCGGCGGCGTGGTGAACCGCAATCGCTCGGGCGGCGGTGAATCGATTCTGGAAATTTCGGTGACCCGAGAAAGTTGGCCACTGTGAGCGATGAGGGTGCTACAGGAGGCGACGTCTCGTAAAATATTTGAAGTATCCCCCGCCCGGTGTTAATATTTTTGGTGACATGCTTCGAACTAATGCGACGGTATCAAACTTGTCAATTAATATTTGTTGAATTTTCGTAAATTTAATTTTTAATTGATGTTAAATCAAGCGGTATGGTGTATTATGATAGTCTATAAACTTTTGCTTGCACACAAAAAGACAGATAGAAAGACAACCAAATTGACACAGAGACAAAGCACAAAATAAGTAGCCTTGTTGCTAGCCTGGAATCTCTTCCAGGCAATCTTGGCTGACAAAAAAAATAAAGGAAATGAGATAAAAATAGTAATTATAAAAAAATACGTACTTATATAATTTACTTTTAGCTTAAGGTTCTTGAAATGTAAAAGCTTCTTATTCTATAAGTTGTAATATGCCTAGACCATACTATGAATAATGATGTTAACTCCCCAAATAAAAAGGTTAAAACTTTTGAAAGTATATACCCCTTTTTTGAAAGTCGGTTATAAAGCTCAAAATCAAAGTATTTTTTAAAATCAAATAAACCTAATACTAGGTAGGTACCTACTTTAGAATCGTTCAAACAATTTTTACCTACTACCCATTCAGGACGTCTTTTTATTAGCGGTGAACGAGAATGGGCGCTGAAACTGCACAGCTTTTGTAGAAGCAGCAATTTGATCACAAACATTGACTTCTCCGTATAGCGAGGTTATTGAGCCTAATCACTTATCACATTTAAGAGTAAAACAACATTTCTCATCCTTCAAAAGGAAGCCACTAACTTTAACAAATCCACTCTGAGTAAACAAGACGGTACATAGCAATAAGTTGGACACACACCGCCGGACGCCAGCGCCAGTACAGTCCGCGCAAAAAGCATTTCACTCAACATCGCAAAGCACTACGGTCATAAACAGAACTGCGCGGACTCGACATGAGAATACTCTGCTTTACGACCTCGCGTCTTGGCGTATTTTTCGCTGCACGTAAAACTAAATTTTAAAATCCTGTAGAGCCATCCCGGCAGCTGTGCGGTGTTAACTTCACGAAGAGGAACAGTGACAAGATGTGACAGGGAGGTAATTAAAAGTGAGCGTTTGTGGTTACACGGTGTGTTTTTATAGTATGGTGTGTCGGATAACGATTAAATGGGGAGACCCTTGCCAAACTGTGGCTATAAAGCTTTATTTTTAATTTTATATGATTTGAATATTTATAAACATTTCTATATTATTATGTTGAAATCTTTTTACTTGTTTTCGTAATCTGAAGCATTGTGCCAGTCAACATACTTAAGAACTTATATTAAGTTCCTAACATAATTATGGGATTATAATAAGTGTCTAATAAAAGATTTTGTTCTCTACTCTATCTGTCTTTGTTTCAGTCAATATTTTATTCATTAAAACAGAAAATAAATTCAAATTTTCAACTGAATAAGCTTGATTTTGACTCCGTTTGGAGCTTTTTAATAAACATTTTGAATTTGGTAAAATTTACAAAATAATGTATACAGCATGTGTCTGGAGTCAGGCATACTGAAATAGTTCATCTATTTAAGTTTATAAGTGTCCCGTCAACTGATGTCCCTTCCAGCCTCCATACATCGCGAGTTTACACCCATGAAACTATTTTTACTCCCCTCGCGCGTACAAATTTAGTCTTCGCTGTGGTACTAATTGACGCTTTAAATCTGTCCACGCCTTTTCGTAGTTACGCCGCGCAGTATATTATTTCATTAGAATTATGTTATAAGTTATGAACGCGAGTGTCGGTACACTGCGGTAACTGCGGTCAGTTAATTATGATTGTAGTTTCTTTTGATATCGGTATTATATCGGTCTTTGTTCTGGGCGCGAGCTTTTGTAGTTTAAAATGTCGATGCATAATATTTAATGGCAACTTCAATTAAAAAGTTGCTTCGCATACAAAAGCCGGCGGTCGGCCGCTGTTTTTTTTATTAAAAATATAATTTAAAATCTCTTTTGTATTTAATATATGTGTGTTCTTAATAAATTAATTTAAGTTAAACATTAATTCAATCTGCGTGTTACGGAGTAAATACTTTTTTGTGAATTTTATTATTATATTTTTAATCTGTTTACAGTATTTTGTCTCTTTAACTGTTGTATTTTTTTTAATCGCAGTTGATTACGATGCTCTCCTATGTTCCGTTCATCTCCTTTACAGTGACTAATTTAAATAGTTTGATTTGTAGTTGAATCTGTTCTAAAAATAGATATAAAGAAACATATTTTCTTATACCGAGCTCGACAAATCACTCCACTCCACCTGATATTAAGTGGAAATGGAGTCCAGACGCAAGGACATCTGGTGCAGCGAGAAAGTAGTGCAGCTTCAGTCACCCTCACCCTGCCGGCCCACAAGATGCCTCTTCACGCCTCGTTCGAAGGACCCCATGCCTCAGGAAGGATTAGGATAGGAGAATAATTTTACCTAAACACAGGTTTCAAACGACTACACTGAACGAATCAATTGGAAGGCTATGGAACTCTGTACCTCCGTCGTTCCCTCTGAACGGCTATCATCATATTTCTTATTGATCCCTGGCAGAAAACCAAAGCTTTATAGTAATATAGTTAGTATGAAAACATTATAAGAGTGGAGTGCCTTGCCAGTAATAATTACGCTATCAAACGCTTTACAAACAGAGCTTAGCGAGCTAGTACTTAGTAGTGATCACTTGTTTTGACCTCAGTTTAAGCTCACATCAACCATACTAAGCCGGTGCGATTGACAGAACAAAGGTAAACCTAATTAAACCCTGAAGCTGAAAGCAATACTTACGCCAGCGAGCTAGCAAGTATTAGTAGTAGCCACTTATTAAGCCTATCCAAGCTATTATCAAGCGTATTAAGTCAGTTGCGATGGACAGATCACACGTTCATAGTTTATGCTTTGAACCCGAATGCGTTATCTACGTGCTACTAATGTATGTGGGCTAGTACTTATTAGTATTCATATGTCACTTGTTTGAGCCTTAGGTTTAGGTTGTTACCATGCGTATAGATTCCATTGCGATACACAGACCAGACAGAAGTGCTTACGTTTTACTTAATACGAGTATACGTTATTTACTGCGCTACTGATGTTAGTAAGCTAGTACGTATAGTCACTTGGTTTAACCTCAGTTTAAGCTATAAGCGTATGTCCGTTGCGATGGACTAATCACTCGTTAATACCTTACACTTTGAACTCGAATGCGTTATCTACTGCGCTACTAACGTCAGCGAGCTAGCTGGTATTGGTAGTAGTCACGTGTTTAAGCATTAGTTAAAGCTGTTATTAGGCGTATTGACTGATCACACTTTAGTACCTACGCCATTCGGCTCTTAACCCGAACGCTTTATCTTTTGCACTACTGACGAGCTTACTAGCGGTTACTAGTGTTATCACGTATTAGGTAGTAGTCACTTGTTTAGCCTCGGTTTAAGCAGTTATCAAGCGTAATTGAGTCCGCTGCAATCGACAAAACACAAGCAAGTATATTATTTTTGATCTTACTTACTGCACTATTTACGCCACGTATTAATAGTAATCACTTGTTTAACCTCGGTTTAAGCTGTTATCAAGCGTAATTGAGTCCGCTGCAATCGACAAAACACAAGCAAGTATATTATTTTTGATCTTATCTACTGCGCTATTGATGCCACGTATTAATAGCAGTCACTTTTTTAACCTCGGTTTAAGCTGTTATCAAGCGTAATTGAGTCCGCTGCAATCGACAAAACACAAGCAAGTATATTATTTTTGATCTTATCTACTGCGCTATTGACGCCGCGCATTAATAGTAGTCACTTGTTTAACTTCGGTTTAAGCAGTTATCAAGCGGAATTGTGTCCGCTGCAATCGACAAAACACAAGCAAGTATATTACTTATGATCTTATCTACTGCACTATTGACGCCACGTATTAATAGCAGTCACTTGTTTAACCTCGGTTTAAGCTCTTATCAAGCGTAATTGAGTCCGCTGCAATCGACAAAACACAAGCAAGTATATTACTTATGATCTTATCTACTGCGCTATTGACGCCACGTATTAATGGTAGTCACTTGTTTAACCTCGGTTTAAGCTGTTATCAAGCGAATTGAGTCCGCTGCGATGGACAGATTAATGAGTATGTACAACCGGCAGGTCCATCGCTGTCCCACATTTTCGGGGCTGAGCTGTAAAGTGACGCGCTTGCTGCGGTCGCGACCGGCGTTGTAATTATTTCTCTTCGTGCAAAATTAACCTAATAGTAGAAAATTAGTTTCTGTTATGGGACATTCATCATTATGATCAGTGTATTAATGCTATTGCTGGACTCAGGCCTGAGTACATGGATGGTTGCATAATAATATGGCGAGATTGAGCGGTTACTCGGCGTGGTCACTGGCCCAATGCGGGTTGGTGTTTTCGATAGACACACGATCCATCTTACGGCAACGTTGGACACCAACGGGTAAACGTGATTCTTGAGGCACCTTTGTATTCTAAGTCTCTTCTTTTTTTACAAGTTTTTATTTAGTTTTACCTGTCCCAATGTTCAAATTGTCCAAACGGACAATCAAATCTTGCAAGTTAAATTTGATACACTTCCCGGTTATCGATTGAGATGAAATTTTGCATGCAAGTGTAAATCGAATGACAATGCAAAATTATTATGACATGGAGCTGATCTGATGATGAAACCCGAAATGTCTATAGAAACTCAGTTGTTAAACAACACAACCCCATCGAGTTTGGACTCGTTTAATCCGTTTTGACGAGTACTTTAGAGCTAGATGGTAACCAGGATCTGATGATAGAACCGGAAAGTGGCCATAGAAACTTGGTCGTAAATTAAAAAAAAAAAAAAACAAAATTAAAAAAGCGTTTATTACTTATTATTAAAATTTAATTTAATCAGGTGCGTTCCGTTTTACGCAGAAAGAGCTTACATTATCTTTTGGTCTGGCAGTATGGTGTTGGGGCTGGGATTTAATATTCTGTATGATGGGATCCCAGGCTGGTGGTAGATTACAACCATCTTCTCTATTAAAATTAGGATGTTTTTTAATTTCAATAGGCTCGCGTATTATCCTAGGGATGAATCGTTGTTCTCTGGCGAGTATTTGTGGTTTATCAAATCTGATGTAATGGTTGGGCCCCTCAAGGGAATGTTCGCTATGCTTGACGTGTCTATTGCTTGACGTCGGCTATATGTTCTATAAACGTGAGTAGATCCGTAAAAGTTGTTTCATTTCAATGTGTAGTGTTCGCGTAAACTTTAGAAAATAATAAGTTTAAAATAATTTAAACCTGATAATATTTTTTTTTTATTGTTAACAATTGCTACTATATTTAACGTAAGGAATCAAGTTACCTATATGACGAAGATCTTATGGCACAGCTATTTAAAGACAAACACGGCAAGTGCTTAATTTGTGTAAAAACACAGACCAAATCATAGGTCTGTGTGTTAAAATAAATAAATCAGACATAAAACTATGACATGTGTTTTTATATAATTTTTTGAATAATACCTATGCCCTAGTTTGTGATTACTCTATAAAGTAAGTATGTGTTTTCTATGTCAATTTTATTCCTATGGCTGTCACTAATCAGTGAATCTTCAGTGCAAAGTTACTAAAGCAAGTATCAAATAGCCAAAAAAAGAAACCATACTTCACCACCCATACAATAAAATGGCCGTTCGCGCAAATCACAACACAACACAAATCTCCCTCTCATTTTATGTAACCTCCAACATGCTCCATTAACCAACAAAATGAGACAAACGGAATCGCCGCACGTTACTTTGACAAATCTGAGACATGCCAAGGAGCGAGCGGACTTCAACGCGAGTTGCCGATCAAACAGACATTTGGGGCGATAAATCATAAAGGGCCGGCGTATCCGGACTTCGGAGTACCACTGCTGCTTCGCTCCCTTAGGGCTCAACATAAGTTTTTACACGGATATCAGTGACGAGTATCCGAAAGATGTTATAGCCTCCTGTGAATTTAAGGAAGATGTTTTAACCACCTCGTAGTGGCTAAGACCATTTGTCTCCGAGCCAGATGTACCGCGTTTGACTCCCAGCCGGGGGTATATTACGTGTACTCGGTTCGGTAGGTGGTAGGGCATGTTTTATGTCCACCTGGTCAGGTGACCAGGTGGACATACATTATTTAGACATTATTAGACATTATTTAGATAAGATAGGTAGGTACCTATCTTATCTAAATAATCTATCGCTTAATGTGTTTTTTTTTTATGTACGGGTAAGCACAGTGCCTTGATCTTACCTGATGTTCAGTGATGATAAGGCCAATGATGGAAGCGCACTTCGCCCGGGATCCTCATCTAGTGAGGCACTGGCTATCCTATCCGTAGCTGCCGGAACACAACAATGCTACAAACATTGATGTTATGGCGACATATTTAGATAAGATGGTGGTAGCTAGCCAGGCGGACAAACAAGCCCTACCACCAACCAAGTACACAAACATGTACCCCCTGCTGGGAATCGAACCCGGGACCTCTGGGTCTAAACCGGTAGTCTTAGCCACTAGACCACAGAGGCGGTTAAAGGCGGTTAAGGTGTTTCCACCTTTGGACTTATCATCACCTAACATCACGTGAGATAAAGGCCAAGTACCCCTAAGGAAAAAAACCAAAGATATGGGGTGATAAAACATAGAGAGCCCAGCGTGTCCGATGTACCACCGCTACGCTCCCTGAGGCCTCAACATAAGTTTTCACACGGATATCAGTTATGAGTATCCGAAAGATGTTATAGCCTCCTATGAAATGAAGGAAGATGTTTTAACCGCCCTAAGTCTACCGGTCTAGACCCAGAGGTCCCAGGTTAGATTTCCAGCGTACATATTTGCACTCGGTTTGGTTGGTGGTTGTTTTAAGTCCGCCTGGCTAGCTAACACCATCTTATCTAAATATGATATCGCACTAACATCAATGTTAGAAGCATTGTGTTTCGACATTTAGATATAAGATGCCTTAGATACCAGTGCCTCAGAATTGTGGAATCTAGTTGAAGTGCGTTTCCACCTTTTTCCTAATGTTCAGCTAACATCAGTTGCAATGAAGGCCAAGTGCTTACCCATAAAGAAATCACCAAAGATATGGGGTGATAAATCTTAAGGGGCCCAACGTATCCGAAGAACCAGCACCGCTACGCTCCCTGAGGGCTCAACATAGCTTTTACACGGATATCAGTTACGAGTATCCGAAAGATGTTGTAGCTTCCTACGAAATTCCGCGTCATACGTTGCACCAAACTATTTATATTGCCGTATCTTACTCTCCCGATTTAGTATTGGAACCCTTGACACCTGTTTACTATTTATAAGAGGGTGCTACTAAAGTTGTTATTGCTGAATTCTAAATGTGACAAAGATTACATAAAATGTTAAAGATACTTTCTCTCTATGTGCTAATTTTAAAAATAAACTATTGATAAAGAAAATAATCTCTATAACTTATGAATATATCCAATTTATAAATAAAACGATATATTATAATAAGTATATAAAACACATTGTAATTAGGTAGGTATATTTTATGCTTTATTTAGTTCCAACACAAATCAGCGAATAAATAAAGCTATGTTTAATATTTTAGAACACAATAATTAAAACGAACAATACGCAATGAAACTCTATTTGCAAAAAAAAAAAACATTAAATTCAGCATCAGTATGTTAAAATCTCGAATGAATTGGTTTTTGCAGCACACAGTAAATGTTTCAATGCTAACTGCCGAAAAGGTAAGCGACATTAATTAAGGGCATGGGTTGAAAATACCAACATCTTTCCAAATATGTTTTACAGTTCATGTGATGGGGTCAACGCCCTCAGTAAACTCAAATTTGTGGCGGTTACTGATTTGCATTCGTTGTGATGATTTGGTTAGCTGGCAGAAACATTTGAGCTTTTTATACTTACTAATAACAAATGTTTTGTTGCTTTGATCACAAAGACCCATTAGAGCTTAGAATTAAGGGTTATAGGTACCTACAGCGGGCGGCAGCGGCGCCGGCGCTTAGAAGATAAATTTCTTTTTGCTAACCCAAATAGCAACAAAAATATCTTCAAAAAATTTGTCAGTAGTTAAGTTATAATAGATTACCAAATCTTGCTTAATTTAATTACTGCAGCCATCGGTGTCTACATTGTTGTCGTAGATGGAAGTCATTGACACCCATCAACCAGCATTGGGCTAGTTTGATAAGTTATGGTCTAAATCTATCCATGCTGCTGTCTACGTAGTAAGGTCTGAGTTTACCAAAAAAACATTTACTGACTAACGGTAATAAAACTATGAAAGCCGGTATCGCACAGGCAGTTTCCAAAAAGCTGAATGAAAGCAAATGACTACAAAGGTAACATACTTTTCGCTATACAAACAGGAGTATCTGTCTCAGTTCGTTGAGCCTCGATTTTCAACCAAAACACAGAAAAAATACTTCACATGGATTTCTTTTATCAAGATCAGCGCCATGTAACCACCGAGTTTACCATTCCATTGGATAGAAAACAACCTGATCATTTATAGCTTCCGCACGTAATTCCCGCCAAGCGTTGCGAGTTGCGAGCAATAAATCCGTTTTAGCCAGCCGTAATCTTGGCAAGTTGGTTTTCCTGCCAGTTAGCCAAACATTAGACCTAGCCGGTGCAGCCAGGGTACGTAACATCAGATAAAATTTTAGTCGCGCTGGTAGTGATTTTAGAACACGACACACATTTTTCTTCTATGAAAATAATGCTAGTTTTTCTGGTTTTGATTATTCTGAGTGAAGTGCGTTTATAACTTCGGCCTTATTGCCACAGGCAGCGGTTCCGCATAGTTAAATAACCAAGATTAAAAAATTACGACAAATCAGAACAACGGATTAACGAGTGTTGGAAAGATGCATTGAAGTTGGTTTTCCTGCCAGTTATACAAACATTAGACCTTGCCGGTGCAGCCAGGGGACGTAACATTGTATGTTGTGGTTTAAGTACACGACAATCATTTTACTTCAATGAGAAGAACTAGTCTTCGGATTTTAACGATATTGTGTGAAGTACAACTTCGGTCTTATCGTCGAATAAATAGGATTCAAAAAATATTCAGGTATAATTGGAGCATCAGATTGACGGGTTTTGGAAGAACTCAAGAGTGCCACGGGATTTGCATTTTTTATATGCTTAAACGTAATGTTGGAGTACCACTGACAAGACGCATTGGACGCAGTGGTACGCAAGGCGTTTACTCCAGTGTAATAAAAAATAAATAGTTGTAGGGGCGAGCCTCAGCTACCTGCCGGGTCAAAGGTGGCGGATACGTCGTATCGTAAATAGGACAGCCGCGAATATAAGGTAACCTTAATAAGCAGTCCCGGACCGAAGCAGTAGGGTAGGGAAGGGGCGGCGAGTTGTCGAGTGGCATCGGCATCCCCATGAAAATCCGCAACACACCCAATGACGGTCCTACGTCATGGCGAGTTAGTGCCGCCATCAAATAGGCGCTAGGCCCTGGTAGAGGGAGCCAGTTTCCCAATGGACAAGCCTCGCGGGGAAGATAAGGGCCAATGAGATTGAAAATCTACAGGCGGCGATGGAAGCCATCTTCCCCGGCTGTAGTACTGCGATCACCAACCCGTCGTTGCTTTTGTGGTGATTATTAGCTAAACTTCCCTCTCTACAAATCATAAATGACAAAACTAACAATCGACCCCGAGATTCCAGCGCCTTTTCACTTCCTAATCCGTGCAGTGGTCAGGTGAATCAGGGCAGGGGTGCGAAAAGTAATCCCTGGGAGTTGACAAACTGCCGTAAAAACTATTACATCGCCACATTCAACATTCAAACACTGTTAACAGACGACAGACTGCTGGAACGGAAACCGAGCTACATCGCATTAAGTGGGACATTCTGGGAATTTGCGAAACCAGAAGAGAAGATGAAAGCCTTATTACCCTGCTATCAGGAAACCTGCTCTACTGCAAAGAAGGTAAAGGAAGGAAAGGTATGGAGAGATCTATGCTCGGTATCACCGTCATGGACCGTAGAAGAAATGAGTGGATTCGGCTAAAAACCAAAGTGGTCGACGTGGTCGAAGAAATAGAGCGCAGAAAGTGGAGATGGGCAGGACACATCGCCAGAATGCACCACAGCCGGTGAGCGAGAAGATCGCTAGAATGGCGACCCCGCGCTAACACCCGCGGCAGAGGTTGATCGCCCAAGAGATGGACGGATCATATCCGGCAGCAAGCTAGCACGAACTGGATGCGTGTGGCAGCAGACCGTCAAGAGTAGAGAAGCTGAGAGGAGGCCTATGTCCGAAGACGGATGCTACAAGGGCTGCTATTGATAGATAGATAGAATAAAAAATAACCTAAAAATGGTTCCATGCGATAAATAATGTGAAAGAAGGAACGCATTCAAAGCACTGGTCAGAGGCTAGTTTTAGATTACGTTTTTTTTTTAGTGTGGTTACCTAACAAGCTTCCTTTGAGCAAACCCAGATACACGGCCATAAAATATAAATAATGTTTACCGACTTGTAAGTAACAAGCATTTAATTCAGACGGGATAATAATAATATTTAATTTGTTCGCTTTCTCCTCCGGAATTCGTGAATTACAGATTCGTCGTGAGTTACCTATTTTTATATTCTATATTACAACAGATTATATTAAAAAATCGTTTCTTATTTATAGAATATATTACGGAACACTATCTAGTTTCCGTTAGTTTTAGTTATATAGTACTTTAAATTGCAAATTTATTTCCAAGCTCAATATATCTTCCGTGTAAAGTAAAGCACACGTTCGACTGAAAACGACACGGCGAGATAAGATGTGGCGACCGCCGCAGATAAGGCATGTTCCGCTGTTATGTGCTTTTGAACTATGTACCTTATCTTATTTGAAAGACGGTTGTTAATTTATTGATTTAATAATTTGTATCCTCAACTCCGTTCTCTAAGAAGGTATTATGATCATATAATGTAACTAAGAAAAATATTGAAATGAAACAACTTTTACGGATCTACTCGCGTTTATTTTAAACATTAGTTTTAATTAATGTTTATCCTGACGTTTCGAACCCTAATTAAAACTAATGTGTAAAATAAACGCGAGTAGATCCGTAAAAGTTGTTTCATTTCAATGTGTAGTGTTCGCGTAAACTTTAGAAAACAATATAAGAAAAATATGTTTATTTTAGCCATTATAGGTAATGATAAAAATGGCCTAAAGGTTTCCTAAATTACTGTTTTATAAATAACTAGCGGCCCGTTCCTGCTTCGCACGGGTGGACATTTTTTTTTTATATAGCCTATGTTACTCTACTCAGCGTTAATCTAATGGTAAAATAATTTTTTAAATTAGTCCAGTAGAAAGTGGTTTGTATGGGAAAAGAAAATTAGTTTTTTTTTATTATTTTCCTCGTATTTTTTACGTTTTTCCTCTCCATAAGAAGCTTCCTCAGACTTCATCAAACACAACAAAAAAGAAATCAGTCAAATGGGTTCAGCCGTTCTCGAGTTTTGCGATTAGCAACACATTTAGCGATTCATTTTTATTTATATAGATGGGCTAGTTTGAGAATTAAATGTTTTAGCGTCTCATCATTATGTTTTTAGGTATTAATTTCATGTATTTTGTCTACAAACTCTACAATATATTCATAACATTATGCTAATTACAAACTCAGACAAATATAAAATTATGAGCGACTAAAATACAATATTAAAAAAAAATACCTACAATATTATCTTTTTAATGGTTCTCTGTCGAACACTTTTTAAACTAAACATTTAAAAATGAAAAGCTTTCAAAAAGAAAATTAAAGTGTACCCGGAAGAGATGCCAGCTGACACTCAATAATCTATTCCAAATGTGTGAATCACAAAGGCGTCTTTTGAATTTCAAAAGGATAGCCTCTGTCTAATGGACAAAGGTTATTGACTTTTCACCTCCTTTGTAGTTGAAATTCGTAGACATACGATTCATAGAAGCTTTATGGTGTGGCATCATACAGTAGACCTGTGTTTGCCAGTGAGTGTTTAAGAAAACCCCAAGATTAAGCTTTAATTTGTAGTTGTTTGTACCTGAGGTAAATTTGTTAATTTAGATTTTTAATTATGTTCTTGTACACGTGGTTGTTTTCTATATTTTTTTGTGTTTATTTGTTATGGAAAGTGTCCTGCTATAATAGGGCATTTTGCAATATTTTTGACGCTGTAAGGGAGAAAAGAGCTTGACACTTGCTGAGTTTCTTGCCGGTTCTTCTCAGTACAAGATCTCCCGCCCAGAGTAGACTTACGAACCGATGGCATAGTGACATTCACAAGAGCTACTTGTAGCCTAAACTGAATAAATGATTTTTTGATTTGATTTGATTTGATTTGATTTATCCTGATGAAACTTTACTACGCTAATTAACCGCAAACTTGTGAAACTTTGTAGTAATTTTTAAGTAATAATTATAGTTTCTTTTTAGATTCTTTCTAGAATTATAGTAACCTATTTACAAGTAGCATACTTTTATAAGTATTTAAACGAAATAAAAGATACTAAAAAGTTATAAACATAGTAAGAATCCCGTAAAAAATCACTCTAGCTTTTTCAGATTAAAAGATATTTCAGATTTTTCAGTTAAAAGTTTTTAACTGAAAAATCTTTTTTTTCTGAAATCTTGTCTATCAACTCATGTACTTTTTAAAGAATTTAAAATGGTATTTAAAGATTTGACACAATAGAAAGATACTGGCTTATCGTATTGTAGATATACAACGTCGTTAAGTTAAGGAACCTAAGTCGAATTATGGTTCGTGAACAAATGCTTTGAGCTTGAGTTTAATTAGGTAATTACGGTAAATAATTTCACACTATTCTGTTGTGGTGTGGCGCTTGAGTTTCTCCTAATAATTACAGTCCTTCGAGACAGTACACGTTCCAACTGTTCTCTGATTCCTTGAATAACGAATTTTATTCTTTACAATATAATATTAAATTTCATATGAGTAAGTAAGTAAAGAGCCTATAACTGTCCCACTGCTGGGCAAATCACTACAATTAATGAGCATTGGCTTCATCACCACGCTTGCCATGTGTCATATGCTTGTTGGTGATCATAAACCCGGGCTATGCATCGAAAAAGATCCGAAACACACTTTGCCTGACCTGAGAATTGTACCCGGGACCTTAGGGTATCGGGCCGAGCTCTTTGCCACTCAACTACTGAGGCGTTTCATTTATGAGATTCAGTAAAATTACATTTTATTTAATGTATTGTAAGAACGGTAAGTTAAATTGATGCTATTCTAAGCCTATCTTATTAACTATATTATCTATATTATCGAAACAGTTTTTTTTTTATATTCTACAGTATTGTGTAGGCTAGGAATCGAACCTGGGGCGAATAGGTAACTACAGAGGTGATTAAAGGTCTCTCTCTGCCCATTAATCCGTATGTTTTTTATGATCTGAGGACCGTATTATATCATGATGTGCCAGGAACGTGTCATGCAGAAAAAAAAATTGTATTGAGAAGTACGAGACTATGCCCATAGATAATAATATGTAGATATATCCGTCACAGACCAACACAGTCGCGCATGCACGGAGCGTATCGGCACCGGCAAAATATTCTCGCCAACAATTGTTGACAGTTTTCATTAAACCCGTTATGCAAGACGCTGTTGATCGTTGTAGTGGGCATAGTAGTCAGTGTCGTGTTACTTCCAGCACAGTCATGGTATGATACGGTCTAATGGGCAGAGACCTTTTAAATTAACGGTCTCTTGCCGAAGCAGACGACGATGACAATGGAAAATTCAATTTCATCATCTGTAGAACAATGACCATTCTGATGAGTGCAAAATTAAGAAAAAGAATCGTGTCCCGCAATAGGCAAATAGTACCTTCCATCCATCCACTTGTTCTAAACACTCTTTTATATAAATCACAGCTTGTGACAGGCTTTTAGGCTATTGTACGTAAATCTTGTTCAGCATATTATACTGAAAACGGCATGACAGGTTGTAATTTATTATGCGGCAACACTTTCGAACTAGCCATTGATAAGTTTATTACGAAAATGTCATGTTTTTTGATTTTTTTTTTCCGATTGTTGTTTTATTTAAAATCTAGTTTAGCTCACTTCAACTCACTATAATTTTGAAATTTCTATTCGAACTTACAATTCACATTTTTTTTTTATTTAAGTTTATTTGAATACTCATGATTACATATTCATTGTTGTTGCTTGGTCCAATGGTAAAAACAATATCAAGGCATTACGATCATCTTCAATGCTCTGAATTTATAATATTATTAAAATTAATTTTAATAAAATTAATTTAATTATTAATATAATACCATCGTTAAACAGTCGAAACAAACGAAGAAGTTTCAACGAAGTGACTGAAGTTTACTTAATGTAGGTAGGTACTTCTATTTTTATTTTAAAAAGAACCTATATTAATAACTATTTTTAATTATTTATAAAAATTCAGTTCATTTTATTTTGTTGCAATAAAAGAATTATCTATCTATGTTTATTAATAAAAGAATGATGACTAAATCGATGTATGAGTAACTACTCGCTACTCTCTTAGCTGTGTGTTAGTTTTGTAACATATTATTTATCCAAAAAGACAGCTTCATTCAATTATTGTATATTTTAATTTCGTTGAACCCCACCTCTAATCCCAAAACTTTCAGAGGGCTAGACAAAGGTCGGCGCACCATCAAAATTCATATTGACTAATTAACATTTTAACTACGTTATTTGTGCGGCAGAAAATTCGGTTCGCGCAATAACGAAAGTTGGCCAATATCGATTAGACACAACATCTGTCCTCCGCACCCAATAAATATGCAAATTTGTCTCGGAATACTCCCTCCATAGGAGTACGAACTCCTATGGAGGAAAGAAACTGGGGGTGTATTCGAGAACCACTCGCGAACAGTCGCACAATCTAAATTTTAAGACGACACACTGATAAATGCACCAATTTTCGTCGAATTTAGTACTATAATATGTTTAACTAATCTGAAATTTTTATATAGGTTAATTCATGTATTTATAATGAATTTGCTAGCGTAGATTGTATAATTTTGACTCGATCATAACTATTTTCGAGAAAACCTTGAAAAAGTCACTATTAATTATTAAAACGAAACTACTTAATTGATATGCTTGGGAACCACTCTAATACAGATAACATCAATATTCGTAATTTAGAAACTGCATATTTGGATAACAAAAACCAATTTATTGTTTTAAAATATTAGATTTTGTTCATTTCTAAACGGGCTCAAATCAATCGTCGCGGGCGCTACCTAATTTTGACCTTATGACAGCTTCTGTAAGGATTAGCCGTTTTTTAATGTTCACGAAGCGAAGTGGCGCGAGAAGATGGTTGGAATCTACCACCAGCCCGGGATCCCATCATACAAAATATTAAATCCCAGCCCCAACACCATACTGCCAGACCAAAAGATACTGTAAGCTCTTTCTGCGTAAAACTGAACGTACCTGATTAAATTTAAATGAGGGTATACAAGCTACTAACTAATTATGAGACGACAAAACACCTCAGTCTCCCTGTGACCACGGACCCTGCAAAGGGTTCGAAACGTCAGGATAAACATTAATTAAAACTGATGTGTAAAATAAACGCGAGTAGATCCGTAAAAGTTGTTTCATTTCAATGTGTAGTGTTCGCGTAAACTTTAGAAAACAATATGTATCCCATATTTACATTAGGTTCACCATCATTACTGCACAACATTACTTTAGGAGTAAGTTAAATTATAAAAGTATAAGCGTAGATATATTGCTGTGATGAACCTCCAAAGATGAAATCAAGTCACCATTCCAATTGATCACCACGCTTGCCAAATGGTGCCAAGGTGATGATAATCGTCGCATGCATCGTAAAATCTAAAACACACTTTGGTCGACACGGGAGTTGAAACCAGGACCTCCAGATATCAGACAGAGCGCTTTGCCACTCTATCACCGAAGCGCCATATATAAATATGAAATTAATTTTACTAGTGATGTTAGAATAAATCTTCGTAGCCAGCGAAGAGAAAAATATCTCGTTTTTATAATTAGGTTTATCTTAACAGGAAAATTTTCTTTTCGGTTATTAGATATTGCTATATATTTAATATTTAGATTCAGTTTAAAAAATACGTTTAGATGATTAACGCCCGTATTAATGTAAGGGTATATAATTAATTAACTGTAATAAATACTCTTTTTAATCAAAAGGCATACATAGCAATCGATGTTTTTATGTAGCATTTATAAATTACAGAATAAGATGACGGCAGAAATAAGTAAGGCAGCTGCTATCCACCCACATAATTTATATGCGTGAATCTTACTGTACTACCGCACCATACTACCGAAATCCAAAAACAAAACAATTACGGACATTAAACATGGAAACATACCGTCGCAGTCATAATTATCAACTCAGACAACAATTAAAAATGACATAAACATAGCAATAAAAGAAAAAAAAAAACACAAAACGTTTTATTGCCTTTTAACGTGGTAAATGCCGCATGAATTGTGAAATGAAATCACTTCACATAACCTACGTCAAGGTGTGAGATTAATTGCCATGGTCCCGGAAAAGTATCGTTACAGTTTGATATTTTATTTTATTTGAAGAGCTCGATGACGCTGGTAACGCGCCTGGTCTACGAGTGCTGAGATTAAGAGGAAACACTAAGGTCGACTGAATTGAAAAATATGTATGAAAGTAGACAAAATCAACGTCGATCGACCTTAGTATTTCCTCTTAAGCAACTTTGGCTAAGGCCGGTCATCGGATGGGTGACCAAAAATTTATCGTCTCGAGCTCCTTTCCGCTTCGGAAGACACGTTAAGCCGTTGATTCCGGCTGCATTAGCAGTCGTTAACAACCACCAATCCGCACTGAGCCCGCGTGATGGTTTATGGTCTGTTCTCCCTATCCATCCATTTGGGAAGACCTGAGCCCCAGCTGTGGGAACATGAAAATGAGCTGATTATGATGATGATGATGATGATGATGGTTTAATTTTAAAACCGTACGACATAAATGTCTATAAGTACCTTCAACTATACTCTAGATTCTTAAGTAAGTACTAAGAGTACTAGTGATCTTACAGTAATTTAAACCATACTTTTGAAATGGAATGTGCAATGTTTTTAATAACATAATCACCGTCATTTCAAAAGTTGGAATAAAGATAAACCTGGTTTAAAACTGATGCTTCTTTATTTTTGTTTATAGAGACAGAGACAGCACCATTGGTATTAAACAAGGTTTGACTATGCTCTACGATATGGAATGACAGAAACAAAACTCAGGACTTATTTAATAACACCAGCTTTACTGTTATTGTTATTTTTATTATTATATTTACTCTATTACGACCCACTGTTAGGCAAAGGTTTTTCCCGTGTTACTCTAAAATTTATTCTTTTTCTTCTTCTTCTCTTCTTCTTCCTCAAGCATAATTAACCCATTGTTGGTTGTCTTCATGATCCCTCCACTTGGCCCGATCTTGTGCCACTCGCAACCATTTCCTTCCCAAATTTATTGTTACCTATTTTTTATTCATACATAAAACAGTTTGTAGAGACGCCTGCACATCAACCTATCAAAAACAAAATTAAATTTATTTATTAAATGTTCAACCATACGATTTATCCATAAAAAATCAAAGTCTATTGAGGAAATTTGACAGTTTGTGGTAGTTCGATGTGCAGGCGTGTATACATATTTGTTGTAGGTCTCATAATAAGGTGCTTTAATATTATGCTTACAACAAACACGCGCTTCCATAGAAATGGAAGGGTCTTTGTTTCCGGGTATTTCATGCCCGGCTGAGAGGCTTCGATGCGTAATATCTCTCGAAGGAAATTTTCGTCCCATTTTGGGTCCAGTGATATTGTAACAATAAAATGATTAATTGTGGAAAGCATTAAGACAACAATACTTTTTCTGTAGGCTATGTAAGTGAGATGGATTTACACAACATAAATATGGATTCTCATTACCTGTTTACTTATTTACTTTAACTTTTGATTTCAACAAACAACTTTAAACTGTTTGTTCTCGATTATTATCGTCAAAGTTGGTTCAGAAATATATATGAATTTCTTTTATTTAAAAAAAAAAGTCTGATCCTTTGTATCTGGTTTAGAACAAAACATTGTTCTGAGGTATCTGGTAATAAAAATGTTGAGATTGGCTGTCGATGACGTAGTTGTTGGAAATGATGTAAGACGTTCGACAAGACTACTTCGAGTAGAAGTAGTCTTGTCGAACGTTCTGATTTGACGTGTCGATAATGATGCGGCTGAAGACCGGGACTCCAGATCTCTAGCGTTTTACACGATAGCACGATGTTTAGTGATTTTATGTCTGCTCCGATAACACACTCTTGTAAATGGTACTAGAAAATAGCTCTAGACTAAAACAAAATCCCGACAGACTTGTTGAAGGCTATTCCAAAATCGGACAAATATAGGAAAAATGGCGCAGCCATGTTTGTAAGACTTTATAGCAAGATTCCTAATGCCACAAAATAACTACATTTTAATTTATTTAAGTCGAAACTATACAAATGGCTGATTGATCAACAAATCTATGACTTTAAAGAATTATTAGACTTTAATACTAATTTACTTACTTTAATTATTTTCTGAATTAACATGGCGGTCGAGACGCGGGAGCGTAGGGTACGCCGACACGCGTACGTGGGCAAATATGTATATTTATAATATAAGTACAATTATATCCAGATACATATACTTTTTTTTTCTCTTTTCTAATTTATTTATTTTTTAGTGCCAATTAGACTAATAAATAAATAAATAAATAATAAATAGGATAGAAACGTCACCTCGCACAGGCCCTGCCAGAATACCAGCGCCGTTGCGATGTGACTTTCCCATACCGTAGCGACATCTGATTGGCTCCTCACACTGTTGTATTCTTTTTGTATCTTGCATTTCATGTCTTTGTATCTGGTATCATAGTACCTATGTGTGAGTCAATCAATGTTTTTTTCTTTCTTTCTTTCTTCTTTCTTTCTAATACTATACGTTTTGACCGCTTATAAACTTAATTAAGTAACTTGCTCATTTTTATTTGTGAATTTTATTTTATTTTATTTAAAAAAATAAATATTTTATTGATGTATGAATGATATTTTTATGGAAACTTAATTGTAGTATAATGTTACTATTTGATGTACTTACAATATTTGCATGCAATATAAATTGAAAAACATGATGACATACAATATTTGTTACAAATATGAATACTGTGTTTTAAGCAAATTAATAAAGAATTTATTTATTTATTATTATAGAATTTGATAATGTTAACTTTTGCACAACGCTGATATAGGTACTACGATAGCCTGATCAGTTAGATACTTAGCCTTTACTACCAGATGGTGATCAAGTCCCGCTCGTTGAACTTTGTATAACAAATTCAGTTCGCAATAAAATAACATAAGATTTACATTATATATTTTATGCTAAACTAGTTCTTGTTGTCTTATATTGAAACTAATTCTAATAAGTTCCTTTTTCTAACGAGGTGTGTACACTGTGCAATCAGACAAACAAAACCAGTCCCACCCAAATATAGTTATGGAAACCTTATCCAGTGACCCATGTTAAATCATTTGCTACATACCTGCCAGTTTAAGGCCTATCCGCTTCCCTGGAGGCTTGACGAGCTCTATGTGGGTCCTCCGCAGGCCCCTCTCGGTACATAGGCCGGAGTCTGTGGAAAGGGACGTCTGGGATTTGAACACTGAAACAAAATTTACAATGTTAGTTACAAATGAAACAGCTCAAAGCGTTAACACAGTGCCTTCCTTGATACCAAACAATACGGGAATTGAATTGCTTGTTTGGTCAACAGTGAATGGATGACGAATAAAGTTGTGATTGTTATAGGTTAAGCAAATTGAATTTTGGAAAATGAAGGTGGCTACATCAGAATTAAAACTACATAGTTTAAGCCCCGAAATAAAATACAATGTTTATTAAAAGAACGAACTATTTATTTTTACACTGTGTCTTTTTATATTTTATATTTTACAATGTACATATACTCATACATGGATATTTTCAATATATAAACAAAAAAACGATGCTCTCTCACTCTCTCTTATCTGAGTGAAACGAAGCTTTTGATTCTTAAACGGTAATTTCCTACCTATATAAACTGTAAGTAATGCGAAAATTCTTATAATTGTGTAGGTAGCGTACCTATATTATGTCATTTTTATCTTCAAGATCCTGGTTATCAGAGGTTCGAAGATAACACCGAGGTTGTATTAATCAGATCAGATGCGTTTATGATACGCATAAACTTATTAACACAACATTTTAAGATTTTTTTTTTTAATTAAACTTTTTTTTAAATAGCAATATTTAATGACGGATGGATTTACTTTAAACAACTCAGGCCTTTGCAACATAAACTTTCTACACAGCATCATTAAAAATAGTAGCATGCATATAAAGCGCATTGTTCCCCGGGGTAAAAGTTAACGTAACGCGAACAAATCTCCGGGCGGTCGTTAACGCCGCGTTTACTGTGGCTGCACTTGCGGACTGCTGAGCGACTCCTAAAGTAATACTTTGTAGTGTTGCTAGCTTCTGGGAGTTGTTGACATTCGAATTGTCGACAGCTTAACATTGTAAAACTTCGATTTCACTGTTTTAGAACGGCCACAATAATACTACCTATATGAATGTGTCTTGGTAGCTCGATTTTGATATTTTGCCTCTAGGGAAAATGTCAGCATCAAGGTAGGTACTGAGACAAAATTGTGAATGTTTAAAAACAGAAAGGTTCATGTAAAGCGCATTGTTCCCCGGGGTAAAAGTTAACGTAACGCGAACAAATCTCCTGGCGGTCGTTAACGCCGCGTTTACTGTGGCTGCACTTGCGGACTGCTGAGCGACTCCTAAAGTAATACTTTGTAGTGTTGCTAGCTTTTAGGAGTTGTTAACATTCGAATTGTCGACGACTTGTTATACGAATGTTATACGTTAGAAACAGCCAAAATCGAGATCCTGATAATCTCTGAAGAACTTCGATTTTGTTACCAAAGAATTTAAACGGGTATTAACGCAAACTAATTAGAAAAAGGTTTCATACTTTATTTATACCCATCATTTTAAACGAGTTACACCGGCCGTGCTCTGTTTCAAAAGGGCCATAATAATATTATTTGTGGACTGATTTTGATATTTTAACTATGACAAATATTTCAAACCTCTGTGTATTGACATTTAAACCGTAGGGAATGTCAGAATGAGGCCACTGGGATAAGACTGTGGACTATAGACGTTTTAAAATAGCAGAATCGAGGCAGATTTGTGATGATTTTTATTATAATTATTTGTACCCTTTAACTGTTAATGGCAATATAGATGCCACCATAATTTGAAACTTATGTTATTTCAACTATAACCAATACAATTTATTATAAATTATTAACTATAAGTATAGACAAACTTATTGAGCATATTATCATAATTTATACACATAATTATAGGTATATATTCATTCTATATAAGGTAGTTATAATATTGTCATCAAAAACTAATTTTTTTGTTCAAAAAATTACAAGCTGTTTGCTCATAATTAACAAGACGATAGAAATACTATTTATACCTACTCGTAGATGTGATGGACCTTACCATTACAACTACAACTAAGTTATCAATCAACCAAGTTACAAGTTAAATTTAAGACTACTAACACCGAACCCAATGACCCAATGAATGTGAGCAATGACCCTGCTAAATCTTCGAAATTTTAGGATACTAAAATATTATCAATATTAGTAATAAAACTCCTGGCTCACTCATTGGTTGACTCATCAACACACGCCCCAAACCTTTGAACTTTATCAAAATGAAATGCAGGTAAGTCTTTTCCATGACGTAGGCAACAGATAAGTTGGTATATTGCAAAATTCAAAGACCATGGGATAGGGGTATTTACGCAAACGTAGCTACCATACATTCGCTAGTGTAAAATAAACGCTACATCTGTATAAACTGTTTCATTTCAATACTGCTAAATTGAAACTTCAAAACTGAGCACTCGTTCATTTCACAGTCTAAATGAAAAGAAACCCCGACGGGAACATCGATATGGCCGTTAGTTTTGATTGTCGCAGCATTACTTGCTCGCTAACCGCGACTTCGGTCAGCGTTTTTTCCAAGTGGAAATGAAACCTGCGCAATATTGAAGCAGAATGAACCGTGGTTGGGGCGCAAGTTACGAGGCCCTGTTGATATTTTAATTTTTTTGTTACTGTGGCACGTAACAGTCTTTACAAAGAAATACTAATACTAAAAATTTACAAGATTAATAGACAACTAGTGGGTCGCGCGCAAAATTTCGCGTTTATTCAACAGAGTTTTTAGGAATTTCGAAACCTATGACAGGTTTTATTATTTTTCTGCACATCTACGGCTGGAGCTCTTCAAAATGAGACCATAACCGATTTTTTATGTGCAGTTATTGTCCCATAATCACTGGGACAAAAATCGGCTTACGCTATTAATATATATAATTATGAGTGCCGAAACATAACTTTAACTTACAAATACATTTTAGAAAAAGAACAGTATGTATAGTAATTAATGCAGCTGCAAAACAATGCGTTGGAAGAAAAAAAAACAAAATATTGTTACACATGTATTAAAATACATATTAAACATGTACGTACACACACACACACATGTAGAAAATTTTGACAGAGCATAATAGATCCATTTAATTGATTGTGTAAAGAGTTTTAACTTAAGGCTATTTAGAGAATTACAAAATAAGTCTACAATAAGTTTACAAAAACACAAATTTTGAAAAAATTTCCACGAGCAGGATTTGAACCTGCACCCTTCTGACATACCGGGTCAGGTGCTCTCCCAAATGAGCTATCGTGATTATAACCAGCCCGTCATAATTTGCGTTAAAATTATATAAACAAAACAAAAACATTTTATAAATAAGTCAAGTAAGTATAAGTGTTAAATATTCATAATTTTTTTATAAAATACAGTGAAAAAATTAAACGCCCACCCGACCCAGCCAGGAATCGAACCTGGGTCTTCCGCAATCCGGGCGGCTGCACTGACCGCTATGCTACCGGGAAGGCTGACGTAAGCGCTGAATTTTGTCACTGCTATTTTAATATTTTTGAGTGCTTTTTAAGCGGCACTAGCGCCATCTATCCAAACGGTTGTTGCAACCGATGGCCATGTAGATTCATCTTTGCAGATGAAATACCACAAATTTGATAACACAACGCTATAGTAAATTTTACTTTTTTATTTTAAGTGCTAATTGCTGCACTGAAGCTAAATTAAATATTCATAAAATTTTTATAAATTTCGATTCCTGGCTGGGTCAGGTGGGCGTTTAATTTTTTTCACTGTATTTTATAAAAAAATTATGAATATTTAATTTAGCTTCAGTGCAGCAATTAGCATTTAAAATAAAAAAGTAAAAGTCTGTGTTATACAAAGTATGGCAGCGGTTGAAGTAATTATTCCTAGTGTAATTTTTCCGGGATCGAGGTGGCACAGACATCTTTATGGAACATGAGGAACGTGCGGGCAAACGAGTTTTGGTAATAAAGTTTATTTTAGATAAAAGATCTGGAGAGTCTATGTAGGAATTTAACAATTTGAAAGGAAAGACTTTTTTCAATTCATTATGCTATATTTCTAACGATGATAAAATATTTCTTGAATAATGTGTAACCTGTGTTTTACTGCCTCTGTTGTCTAGTGGACCATCACTCTTAGACCCAGAGGTCCTGTGCATGTTTGTGTACTTGGTTTGGTTGGTGGTAAGACTTGTTTGTTCGCCTGGCTAGCAACCACAATATTATCTACATAATATGTCGCCATGACAACAATTTTTGTAGCATTGTTGTATTCCGGCAGCTAGAGATAAGGTAGCCAGTGCCTCAGTAATTGAGAATTCAAGGTGAATGCTCTTCTACCTTTGGCCGTATCATCACTGCCTGCTCGCCGGCGTTGCCGAGTTCATTGGCAATCTGGCTTTCGCTCAGATTGTAAATGTTTCATAGAATCTATAGATACGTAAATTAGGGACATGATTATTTATAGTGCTTTCCTGATATTAGTTGAGATGTATATACAAGTTCACGAAGCCCGCTTGCCCTAAAAGGGGCGAGAGATACGTAAAGGCTCGTAAGGTTTCTACCCCTTACTAAGATATTGTTCTAGATTTGTACTGTTTTTAAGTCGCCACTTATTTATCGAGTTTTTTAATTTAAAATTAATTTGTTGACAAGGGAAGTTAACATTATTAGCCGTATTATAATTATACTATTTTTGTAAACAACTCTTGATTTAAAAGGTGTAGATACTAAGTTTCTTGCGGGGTTCTTCTTAGTAGAAACAACCCTCCGAACCAGCTGCAGAATCACATTAAATATATGTATAGTTTATTGCATTACATAATATTACTATTATAGTGTGAACTCATGTTATTTTACAAAAACACAAATGTTGAAAAAAAATCCACAAGCAGGATTTGAACCTGCACCTTTCTGATATACCGGGTAATTTTTTCAACCTTTTTGTTTTTATAAATTGTTTCTCAACAAAATTTGCGTTAAAAATTATATATACAAAACAAAAACATTTTATAAATAGCTTGCCTACTTTTAACTGATCTTTAGTAGTGTAAAAATATTATGGTCGGATGTTAATGACGGTAGTTGTTGACATTGAATGGGCGCCTTTGGCTTTCAAAGTAAAAAGTAAATAGTGTTGAATAATTTCGGTGGACTGGTTAGAACTACGATAGCTCAATTGGCACCTGACCAGGTATATCAGAAGGGTGCAGGATCAAATCCTGCACCTGGTAATTTTTTCAACATTTGTTTTTTTTGTAATTTATTTCGCAACAAAGTTTGCGTTAAAATTTAATTAAACAAAACCAAAACATTTCATGTTATTTTATTATAATTCTTTATTTTTATTTTTAAGACCTGTACTCGACTTTCATAAGTGCACTATTGTGCCTAATATTTTGAATAATATTTTTTTATTGCAATTCAGTGCGATTTACCAGTTGTAGAATTGAGTTTTGCTAGGGCAAGGCGCGCATTTCGGCTTATATGAAGGTACCGCCACCTGTCGATGATGATATGATGACTTGGGAAAAAGATGCGAAGCCTCTGCAACGGCGTTTACAATACAACCTTAAATTATGGGTGGTCAGTAATTTGATGGTGTCTTCATGTTGACCGTTTGAACCACGGAGGTTTCATAGGTGCCGGCATTGCGCCAGCGTGTTTTTTAATCTCGCTAGATTACAAAGCTTCAGGTAAAGTTTAAACAAAACGTTTAAAATATAATTTTGGGCTTTATTATAATCTTTTAAGGAAGGCACTACGTCATATCGTGTCGTAAGTCGAAGGTGGGACACTTTGTATAAAAAAGAACCGCAAGTAACTCAGCAAGGGTGTTTCTTATCTCCCTTTCTTTTACAGCGGCAGTTCTTTCACAGACACTTTCCATCACAAATCCCGATCTAACCCCAAAGGTTTTATAGGGGTCGCCACACGCGAGTGTCTCCTCAAATCTCACTAGATTACTAGACCTTCGATTCGGGAGGTATGTCTACATGTATGATATGTTGAAAAAGATGTATTAAAATTTTCACTTTTGTACCACACGCCTTACATTGTTGTCTGTGAATTTCGCTACGGGCCGCGGGTCGTTAGTACAACTTGACATTTTCGTACAGAAAAAGAAGGATTATTTTTTATCCGCTTCTAATTTGCGAGAACTTTTTACCGCCGCCGCCGCGCCGTCTGTGCTGGCCTTTCATCTTGTTATGGAAGATGATGCGGGGCACCATTTATTCATAAAAGTATTAAATCCTTTTGTCCGCGGTTGTACTGATGTTTTGATATTAAGATACACTTTTTCATGAGGTCTTTTTCCTCTCATAACATTAAGTGCCTTTTTTAGTGGCAAACGAGCAGTGGGTCACCTGATGGCAATCACCGCCGCCCTTTGACATCCGCAAAACCAGAGGAATCGCAGATGCGTTGCCGGCCTTTACAAATAAACAAAGAATAAGGTCCGAATAGTTATTCCGTGTTTTGTTCCTGTCATGTAAACGTCATTTAAAATTAGAGTAAAAGAGACAAAACACTAATAATAACTATATAACGGAATAACTATTCGGACCTTATTCTATGTTTATTTGTAAGGCCCTAACGGTTTCCCATTTTTTTTCTTACAAGTAAGCACTTGGCCTTCATCTCACCTGATCTATGATAAGATGATGAGATGGCCGCAGATGGGAGCGCACTTGAACCGGTATCCTTAGAAAATGAAGAACTGGCTATCGTAACTCTACGAACTCTAATTTTAACGATACACAGCATTGCTACGAACATATTATTATTACAATATTTTTCATCACTAATCCTAATCCAAAAATTGGTGCATTTTCGAATGAAAAGACTACAAGAAATATTTCATTCAATATTTAAATCATGTTGCTGTTAATATTAACACGGTTCTTACTGTATAGACCTGAGCCATCCTCGTGGCCAAGAAGTGATAGTTCTAGGTCTTTAAGTGGGTAGGCTTTCCCTTCCCTCATCGAGCTTCTGGTGGCTGGATGAGGGAACGGGAGGAGAATCCCTTAATGCCAAGGTCGCCCCTGGCCTATGGACCGGATACTGATTCTACCGGTGGTAGCCTAAGACGTCAATTTCCTAGTAGGGCTGTTAATATTGACTGTTCTCGACTAGGCTTTTTTTTTAATTATAATGGGTTTGCGCTTGACCACTACCTCACCAGACGGGAAGTGTAGATGTGGTCTAAGATAGACCGCACTCACATAAACGGTAGGTGTCCTATTCACTCTGACCTTGAATATTTTAAACAGTCTCTAAAATTGCGTTTAGTATAATTTTTTTTTTGAGAGTTTTACCCGATTTCTTGCCGTAATAACACGTGTTGTGAGACTCCATTTTAATTTATATCTACCGTACTCTTTTAATAATAAAAATACTTGAAATTGGCTAAATGCTAAACGCGAAGCCATTAATTAAGATAATTAATTTTTTAACATTTTTAAATACATACTTTTAGCTCGGCTTACCAATTTATTTATTTATTTATTTACCAACCGGTATATATCCTTCGTTGACTCGCCATTTCTCGCTGAAGCTCAGCTTTAAGCACTGTGTAGCCAGAGTCAACTTTGCAACAAGCAACGGCATCAAATGACCGTTAATTTTTCGGTTAGACTTTTCCGACGTGTTTTATTAACCCCCGCCAGGGGCTCGCGTTCTCATTACGTCGCAGTAAGAGCCCCAGGGCTAATGGTAAAAACCCAACTGATTACACACGACAGTGAAGCGGGAGGCGGTGGAACAACTCAATATAGCCTTGAGCATTTATTTTTTAATGGAGCTTGGTAGTAAAATAGATTGAATACCGTATGTAGACAATATAAAAAAAGCATTTATTCATTGCCACACAAAAAAAACAATAGATAGATGCATAACAAAGAAAAACTTAAAACTATAATGGCCCTGAAGAGACCTGGATAGCCTACGCGACGAAATAGTTCAAAGAGATATGAGCGCTTTAGTGAAATTTGTATTTTGTATGTATTTGTATTTGTAGTTTGTTGGCAATGCAGAGGTAACTAATACTCTCGAACACTTGCAATTGCGTAGAGATATAGCGTCACTCAGCGTCTTCTATCGCTTATATCACGGCGAGTGCTCTGAAGAACTCTTTGACCTTATCCCACCTTCTCCCTTCCTCCATAGGAGTACACGTGCTGCTCTCCGGTGTCACCGCTTCACTGTCACACATATCCCATCGCGCACAAAGAAATTTGGTGACTCGTTTCTTTGTCGCACCTCCAAAAGATGGAATAGTCTACCAGCACATGTTTTCCCTCTTTCCTATGATATGGGGTCCTTCAAACGAGGCGTGAAGAAGCACCTTGTGGGCCGGCAGAGTGAGGTTGACTGATGCTGCGTTGTTTTCACGCTGCACCAGTTGTCTTCGCGTCTGGACTCCATTTCCACTTAACATCAGGTGGTGTGGAGTCATTTGCCGTGCTAAGTATTTAAAAAAAAATATATATATATATATATATATAATATTTTACTGCAAACTTTCCTCATCAATATGCTTAAGCATTCTTGAAAGATTCGTTTTATTAACACACGAGTTGAGTTGAGTTGAGTTAGTAATAATACAAACTAGAGTTTGCCCATTGGCCAAAATTCACCATAGTTTACAAAATATACAATGTTTTTAAAATATAATGTAACACAATATGATAAACGTAAATTTCATATTTCGGAACTTTTTCTTAATATAAACTTTTACTATACCAAATTACACACTCCTCCGTGCGAATTTGCCTAATAAGAGACGCAGTTTTCTCTTCACGAATTAAGACATAGATACATAATTGATTAAAGAATTAAAATAGGGCAGATATAAATAAATGCAAAAATATAGACGGTTTTTTTTAATGCTAGCTAGCAAATATGCTAGCAAGAAATCAAAATGTTGAAATCGATAATAAACTATAAATAAAATAAACAACTCTAAATAAATATTCGGATGTGTGGAATTCTTATTGAGTAGCGAAATAAATTGGTGGGCGGCAGCGAGCGAGCAGTTACTATTGGACTACTATTGCAAAAAGTTGTAGCACGCAAAAGACTGACATATTGAGTGGGAGCCAGGTTCTGTGTTCGAATTTCAAAATTTAAAGGTTGAAATTCTAAATACGAGGCCCATGGGATAACAATCCAAAGGTTGTCGACTCTTTTAAAAATATTGATTTGATAGAAGTGTAATTTTTTAAATAATTAGATAATTTTAAGAATTTTCTGAAAACTAAGGGTAAGGGTTCTGTTTGGCTCTTGTAAATTAAGTAGAACAAAGCCAATGTAATTTTTTTAGCAGGCTCTAAGTCTTGTATTAAAATGATAATGTTGGTAGGTAGTGAGTAAGTACATAGCATTTTATCTGTCCCACGGCTGGGCAAAGGCTTCCATCATTGAAATCAAGTCATTGCTACAATTGATGGGTATATTGGCTTAATCACCACGCTTGCCATATGTGGGTTGGTGATCACAAACCTGGGCTATGCATCGAAAAATTCGAAACTCACTTGCCCGACCTAAGAGTTGAACCCGGGACCTTTGGATATCGGGCCGAGTGCTTTGCCACGCGGCCATTGAGGCGTTTAATTTGGTAGGTACTATACTACAATTTGGTTGAAATGTTTAATAAACTTTTCTATTCCATTTCTGCAAATCGACAGACACACGAGTTGCAGCTCACATAGAACATTTTTTCGCACTATTTTATTGCTGTCCTTTGCAAATGTCACGCCTCGTGAATGCAACGAGCGGATTTAGTGAGCTCTTGACGCGGTCTGAAAATTGAAAATATTTCCACGCGCGCTTTGGCTACCTTTTTTTTGTCGACCTCCGTAGCCGAGTGGCTTACACGCCGGACTTTGGGCGGCGTGAATTCTAAAGTCCCGGGTTCGATTCCCGGTTGTCGAAAACTAACTATTGGATATTTCGATATTGTGTCGGGTCTGGGTGGTTGTGGTTCCGTCGTTGTTTCTGATCTCCATGAAACGAGTGCTTCAGCTACTTACTTTGGGATCAGAACAATATATGTGATGTTGTCTCATATTTATTTATTTATTTATTTAATTTAACTAAACACGGCACGTCATTTTAACATAAAGTTTTTCATTTTGTATCATTAAAAAGCCCATCCATGCGAACTAGAATAAGTAAAAAGTGTAACACAAAACCGCGTAATAAAAATCACTCTGTATAACTAATTTTGATCCGTTCTGAAACCTCCTGTAGAAATTGTCATCCCCTACTTATGGGATCGTTTTCCAAAAATCCTGAAACTCTTTGTAATTTCTAACCAGGCCAAATACCGAAATTTAAGGAATGACAGATTTCCATACAAACTTTCCACCCCTATTTCACCTCTCTAGGGGAGGTTTTTCTAAAAATGCTAAAGCACGTAATTCTTTATTTATGTTGAATAATCTAAAGATCGATTAAAATATAGATATTGACATTTTAATAATAACAATTTTCCAAGAAAAAACCTTTTTCCCTTTTTTACTTATTCAAAGAAAAATAAACGAAATTCCTGAGATTCCACGTCATTCTTTAATTCTTTTCACGAACCCAAATACCAATTTTCATGTATTTAACTTCAAAACTGACCGACTTTCATACAAACTTTCACCCCCTATTTGACCCCTTAGGGTGTGATTTCCGTAAAATCCTTTCTTAGTGGCTGGTTACGTCACTCAATTAACCTACAGTCCATATTTTATCTAATTAGCTTCAGCGGTTAAGGGTCGGCGATGATGAGTCAGTCAGTCAGGACGAATCATTATATGTATATAGAAGATATATATGGGTGCGATGTACAGACGCCAGCAGATCAACCTACCACAAAATGTCAAATTACTTTAATAAATATTGAACCTTAGTATTTGGGTATAAAGATCAATATCGAAATTTGACAGTTTTGGATAGGTTGATGTGCAGGCGTGTGTACATATACAGCTATATTTAAATAACAGTTGACATCTAACGAATGGGTTTCTACAATTTTTGAACATAGTTACTGATGCGTATGGTTATAGTATTTGGGTCTATATTTGAATAGCAGGTACGGAGTGCAACGAAACACGTATTGACTTCTTGATGATTTATTTAGCACTGTCTTGAAATGAGTTTAGAGGACGCAACATGCCGCCCACCAAAGTACGTCAGGACTTTAATTAACAAGCAACAATTGATACACAACCATAATTCGACATGAATATTACAAGCATGAATTTGTTGAACATAAATAAATTTCTTATAAAAAATATTAAAGCGGCAATTAACATTATTTTTGTCATGCATTACTCCAAATTATATAAAGTTAGGTATTTAATTATTAGTGACAGGCAATTTACATAACTTGCTAATAGAACGCTTAACAACATCATTTTTACATTTGACACTGTATACTCTGGTACAACCGTCTTGTCCAGGATGTTTACAAACTATTCTACCTAGTGACCATTTTCCAGGGGGTAATTGTTCATCCTTAAGTAACACTATGTCACCTACATTTAAGTCAGATTGCCTGCTAAGCCACTTAGGTCTAGTTTGCAGTCTAGATAAGTATTCAGTCTGCCACCGATGCCAAAAATCCCTAACCAGTTTTTGTGTCATTTGCCAACGATCTAAACGATTTACATTAATGTCCCGTAAATCATGAGTAGGTATGTTAACCGGAGCTTCTCCAATCAAAAAATGACCTGGGGTCAAAGGTTCTAAGGCGTCTGGGTCTGAAGTGTCAATTGGAACCAACGGCCGCGAATTTAAACAAGCTTCTATTTCACATAACACGGTCGTCATCTCTTCAAATGTGAGACTGGTGGTAAGTATTCTTTTCAAGTGGTATTTAATAGACTTAACACCAGCCTCCCATAAACCCCCAAAGTTAGGGCTGTAAGGCGGAATGAAGTGCCATTGCGTACCTTCCAACGAAAGCTGTTCCACCAAATCACCTGGAAGTTCTAATTTTGCGTCTTGCAACGTTTTTGCCAGGGTTTTGTTAGCGCCCACGAAGTTTCGACCTTGATCGCTCCATAAATGTGTGCAGCATCCCCTGCGAGCTACAAAGCGACGAAATGCACCGATGAAAGACTCCGATGTGAGGTCACCAACCAACTCTAAATGAATACCTTTGGTAGCCATACATATAAATATGGCTATGTACGCCTTGTACTGTTTAGCTCCACGTCCTTTCGACATTAAAACAAACAAAGGACCAGCAAAATCGACTCCGCTATGTTGAAATGGACGGGCAGGAGTTGTTCGAGCTCGAGGTAAGTCTCCCATCAATTGCGTTTTGATAAGGGCCTTCTGCCTGGCGCATATTACACATCTATGTATATAAGCTTTAACTGTATTTTTTGCTTGTAGAATCCAGTATTTCGAACGAAGGTAAGTCAAGACAAGCTGTGTTCCACCGTGCAGAGTCCTTTTGTGTGCGTCTGCGATAATAAGGTAAGTTAACTCGTTTTTATTTTTCAGGATTATAGGATGTTTTGTGTGTTCCGGTAAGACAGAATTTCTCAACCTTCCGCCCACTCTGAGAATACCATCTTCGTCTAGGTAAGGATTCAACGTTTTTATTTTACTATTTCTCTTTACATTCTTATTTGCTTTTAAACATTCAATGTCTTCGTACATATTTCTTTGTGCTATTTTAATACACCTTTTTAATGCTTCATCTAATTCTTGGGTTGTGATTGCTTTATTAACTCCTTTTGGATTACTTTTGCTTTGTAAAAATCTAATACTGTATACTATTACTGTTAAAAGTTCTTTCAAATCATTAAAATCTTCAAACTTAATTGTATTTTCTTCTTCTAATTTTGTATTAACTTGTATATTTTTTCTTTCTAGTTCAAGTGGTACCACGTTTGGTTTTGTAAATTTGATTTCCTTGTGTTTTAACCATTCGGGTCCTTCCCACCACAGTTTACAGTTTTTCAATTGTGAGAGAAAAGCGCCGCGCGAAGCAATATCGGCAGGATTCTCTTCAGAAGTCACATGATACCATTGTTTGTCACTGGTATTGTCCAAAATTTCGACTACCCGGTTAGCCACAAACTGCTTCCAACGTGAAGGTTCTCCGCTAAGCCATGACAAAACAATTGATGAATCAGTCCAGGCGTATATTTGCGAAGCAGGTATTCGCATTGCTTGTGCTATATTTCCCAGTAGCTTTGAAAGTAACACTGCTCCACAAAGCTCAAGTCTCGGTACTGACACTGACTTCACAGGAGCGACTCTCGTCCGCGCTGCAAGTAGTGTGGTGGCTATAGTGCCGTCAAAATTGATTATTCTACAATAAACAACTGAGGCATATGCCTTCTCAGAGGCATCGCAGAAGCCGTGCAGTTCGGTTTGCTTAATGTTTTTAGTTAATGTTCCTAACCACCTGTCTATAAGTATATCTTTAGCATTATCAAAGTCTTGTCTAATTTTTATCCATTCTTCTATCAATGCTGGATCAACTTCATCATCCCAATCAATTTTTTTTAGCCAAAGCTTTTGTATTAGGATTTTAGCAGTGATGATACATGGAGCTATCCATCCAAGAGGATCGAACAACTTTTGAATATCTGATAAAATAATTCGCTTAGTAATCAATTTTGAAAGGGGAGGTAAGTTTATATTGTACATGAATTTGTCATTTGCTAAATTCCATAAGATACCTAATGCTTTGACAGTGCCGTTGATATTCAAATCAAGCTGTACTCTAGTTGATCTGTTTTTAGGCTCTATAGATTTTAAGAAATTGGCACTATTAGACGACCATTTCTGTAATTCAAAACCACCTCGTTGTAATATCTCTTTTAACTCTTTACTTGCTGCTATAGCTTGATCTTCACTATCAAATCCCGAGAGTATATCGTCCATATAACAATCTTCTTTCAGAATTCGAGATGCGATTGGGAAATCAGAACCTTCATCTACTACTAACTGCTGTAATGTCTTTACCGCAAGGTAAGGTGCCGGTGCAGTGCCAAACGTGACGGTAAGTAAACGATATTCTCTCAGCATTTCACTAGGGTCATTTCTCCACAAAATGCGCTGGAAATCAATATGTTCCTTCGCTACTAACACCATTCTGTACATCTTTTTCAGATCGGAGACGAAACATACTGCGTGCATCCTCCATCTCAAGATGATACTGCGAAGATCTTCTTGCAACACAGGTCCAACGAGTAACTCATCGTTCAGAGAAATGCCGTTTGTGCCCTTACACGAGGCGTCAAACACAACTCGCATCGGGGTGCTTTCGCTATCACTTCGTATAACAGCGTGGTGACATAAATACACAGCTTTATTTTCATATTCGTTTTCTGGTACTTCTTCTGCATGCTTTAAAGTCATGTACTCCTGTATAACTTTCCCATAATCTTCTCTTAGTTTAGGTTTCTTTTGTAATTTTGCTTCCAATTGAATAAATCTTCTTAATGCTATTTCTTTACTATTGCCCGCTGGGGATTTTTGATTTTCTGTTTTAAAAGGCAAGTTTACTATATATCGGCCTTCTTCGTTCCTTTTGTGTGTTTTTTCGTATATTTCTTCACATAGTCTTTCTTCCTTTGTTAATTTTCTTACGTTTTCATTGTCTAGTTCCCACATTGTCTTAAGCATTTGATCTAAGTCAATTTGATGGTGCATTACCATTAGAGACGGCGTGATTTGTTTTGTTTCTCCTAATTGGCCAAACAAAATCCAGCCCAGAGCTGTTTTTTGTGCACATGGTGATTCTGGAGGTCCTTTTATTAGACCTTGTTGCAAAAATTGTGCGCATTCGTTCACACCTAATAGTAGATCTATCGGTGCTGGTGTGTTGTATGCAGGATCAGCTAATTGTAAGTTTTTTAGATGTGGCCAGTCTCTCACTTGTATTGACCTTGATGGTAAGTTTGTAGTTATTTGTTTTGGTATAACATAAGCTTCTGTATTTATACAAAATTCCTTATCGTATTTAGAAACAATCTGAAGTTGCACAATGCTGTTTATTCTTGTTTTCGTCGAACCAACTCCAGTAATGTTTCCTCGTGCTGGCTTCTTCTTAAGTTTCAGTAATTGTGTGGCCCTTTCGCTCACAAAAGAAGCCTGTGAGCCCTGGTCTACCAGCGCTCGTAATGTTGTAGTATGACCTGTATCACTCTTCACGTTAACTAACGCTGTAGCTAACAAAGCGTATCCCTGGTTTGTACTGTAGTGTGACGTCATCATTGTATTAACTTGGACCTCTTCCTCTTCTGCATTTGTATTTGTAACACACGTATGCATCGTAGATTCCTCCGTCTTCAATTGATGCAGAAGGGTATGATGACGCCTGTGACAAACGCGACAAGACATTGGTAATCGACACTTTAAAACGGAATGTCCGGTCAACAAACAATTAAAACACAGGTTTTTATCTTTAGCGTACTTGTTTCGTTCTATAACAGAAAGATTTGTAAATTGTTTACAGTGACACAAGGTATGATTTTCATTGCATAATATACACGTTTTTACTGGACGAGCCGTGGCATGGAATGAACGTTCCCTAGTTTTCTCTCTTACCTTTTCTGAAGATAAAGTCGTGGTAGGGTTAGCTAATTCTAATGTACGAAATTTGGTTTCCAAAAAACACTTCAAATCCGACCACGATGGCAAATCATCAGAATTATTTTTATATGCGAAATTTTCCCAATCTTTACGTGACTCCTGGTCCAATTTCTGTACTACAAGAAATATAATTACCGGATCCCAGGAATCGATCTTAATATTAAAATTATTTAATGTATTAAGGCATTCGGTAGTATTGTCAAGTAACGTTTTTATAAGGTTGACAGACTGAAAACTTACCTTCTTTTGAGAAAATAATCTATTCAACAGAGAGTGCACTATAATACGTTTATTTCCATAACGTTGTTTCAAAATGTTCCACGCGTCGGCATAATTCGAATCCGTAACACGAACATGTCGCAAGAGTGCTTCTGCTTCACCTGCAATGCTGGTCTTTAAATAGTGAAGCTTCTGTACGTTCGAAAGTGATGAGTTGTTATGTACCAAGCTGACAAACAAATCTTGAAAAGTAGGCCACTCTTCGTAACTACCGGTATAGGTAGGTAGCTGGATTCTAGGTAGTCTAACTTGCGGCGATAGAACATCTGGGGAATCGCTTTGATTAACGGATCCACGATGCGGTGACGCCAATGTCTCGATTTGTGAAATTGCGTCTTGAATGTCACCCTTGAGGCAGATGTACGAGTCTTCAAATTTATTGTATTCATCATTAACGAAGTAGGACATATCGGCCCGCCTGTCTCGCGGAGTAATTTTGATAAGTTCGCGATGTGTCGAAGTAAACAATTTCCAGTATTCATCTATACACTGTATTCTAGTTTGTAAATAGCCTTTTGTCCATCTAGCTTTTGGACATTTCTTCAAATTTGTTTGAGTTTTATTTATTAAAGCCGCCGTTTCTTCAAGTTGCAGCAGTAAATGTTCCACTTTTGCACTTTCTGTAGCCATAGTTATTTTTATTTAAATTACGTATTATAAACTCAATAACACTAATTTTCACTCAGTTAGTCGTAAAACAAATTGTAGTTACTATCCTTCGATAACTCTTATACACTTGATAATTAAGACCACTTTGTAATATCAATAGCTAACGAGTTAATGAATAGAATTCCTTTGGAATGCAGTCTTTTGTTCGGATGCGGCCGGCTACCGGGCGCCTTTTGTTCACTCAACTCGCAAAAAATCCGGCTCTTTTAGGTCCATTATGATGCGTATGGTTATAGTATTTGGGTCTATATTTGAATAGCAGGTACGGAGTGCAACGAAACACGTATTGACTTCTTGATGATTTATTTAGCACTGTCTTGAAATGAGTTTAGAGGACGCAACAGTTACAATATAAGGGTCTTACAAATAAACAAAGAATAAGCTTCGAATAGTTATTCCGTGTTTTGTCTCTTTTACTTTAACTTGAAAGGACGTTTACATGACAGGAACAAAACACAGAATAACTATTCGAAGCTTATTCTTCGTTTATTTGTAAGAGGGTAAAAGTTTAAATGTTTTTCTAGGTAGATAGTGTCGGTTGACACTGACAGCTATAACGATATGAACACGTGCAGACACTTGAAATTTAAAAAAACGGGTTTTAATGAAGTGCAGACACTTAAAATTAAAAAAAAAAGGATTTTAATGAAGTAGTGGTTGTCATTGAATCTGGCTCAATATATATAGCTTAGGGACACGGGCTAGATAGTGTTTACAAAATTTGCATGGGTCGGACATAATCTCGATAGCATAATTGGTACCTGTCCTGGATTTCTAGAGGGTGTGGGAGCCAAGTACAGGTGGTTTCTTAACCCTTGTGATGACAATTTTTTTTTTGTATTTTTAAATGTGTGACATACTTTTGAAATAAGAAGGATGACCTTAACCCTGCCCCGACGAATATTATAATAGGTGTCTATAAAAGCTGAATAATACCTAACAGCAGGGCTATTTCCAGTGAGATTCATCTCCAGCTTATTTTTACGTCCCCACTGTGGGGGCCTCCCCTATGGATGGATGCGGAGAACGGGCCACAAACCACCACATTGGCCCGGATGCGGATTGATGGTTGTTAACGACTGTTAATGCAGCCGGGACCAACGGCTTTACTTGCCTTCCAAAGCACGGAGGAGCTCGAGATACATTTTTGGTCACCCATCGGATGAACGGCGTTTACGAAAGTCGTTTGACCTCAGCAATCGCTGACTGGGCGCGGTAACCACTGCGCCGTCAAGCTCCTCCCGTGGGAATATAATTATTCAATTACAGAAATTATGACTGATTGATTTGATTATTATACAGACTTATTTAACTATTATAGGTAGTTAAAACTGCGTCATTAGGAGTCAAGAATTAGCCAACATTCCTCGACGAATAATTTATCAAGCATGTGAAATAAGAAGCACAAGCATACAGTAGATTGCGAGCCCTCGTTAATTCTCCAATATATCGTGGTTTCACTGTGAGCGTTTTGAAAGGGTATAGGGGTGTTTTTTAAATATAACACATATTACACAAAATCTTGTTATAATTAAAATTTGTGCGTTATTGTTGTTATGTTGCCTGTTATTGTTCCACGACCTAGTGCAGAGTAAACTTGTAAAAGCATCGTATTTAGCTCGTAAAAATCAGTTGACAAATTTTAAATAACTAGAAGTGTGCCTTGTAGGAAATAATTTGTTATCGTTGCATGCGATCTTTACAGCGATTTACGAAGGTAACTAACAACCATTTTTTTTACTTTAAAGAACTAAATTTTTATAAATAACATCATAAGGAAATTACGTGTCCTTATTTATTTGTGTGTATAATATAGGTACCGGATCGATGTTAGATACGAAGTGTAGGCAATGACGTTCCTTCGGAGGCATCGTATATGTAACCCCTAGGTATAGCCTAGTCGCAAGAGCGGCGTCATCAATCCACATACGTAAACCGGGACTAATTGAGCAAGCATAGTAAATGAATATGTCGGTCACAGGCAATACACGGTCAGCATAAAAAGCAAAATATTAAACCCTCGCCTCGGTGGCCGAGTGACAAAGCGCTCGACCCGATTTCCGAAGGTCAAGGGTTCAATTCTCAGGTCGAGTAATGCCGAAAGTGTGTTTAGGATTTTTCGATGTACAACGGGTGTTTGGGATCTCCAACCCGTATTCTGCAAGCGTGGTGATTCAGTCATTACCTATCAATTGTAGTAATGACTCGATTTCAATAGGCTAGTTATTTTACTTATTTTATTGAAACCTCCATGCACCAGCTAAAACTGGGACTGTACAGCAAAAAAGACAATCGCACCGCTGCAGGGACGCCGCGTGCGCCGGCGCGCTCAGGTATTTCGGCCAGTTTTAGAATATCACCATTTCATTCTTTTGCTGAGTTTTAACCGCTAATTAGCATTCCAGCGAGTTGTTACAGTCATGTTAAAATGTTTATGGCCGGATTTTTCTTAGGGTTCAGAGTGTTTTGTTTTTAGGTGAGAGCAGTTTTGTAATCAGCGCCGAATCAGATTTGATGCGTTTGACATGCGTTGTCGTGTCCATATTATTTGGTTGTCTCATTTAAACCGACGACGGTCCTTGGGTCATTTTTTAATTGAATGAACTTTATATGAATAGTATAAAGCACTTTTAAGAGAGTTTTGTGATTTTCTACAGCTCGATTTGTTTGAGATTGCACCTTATCTCTAACGAAAATCCTATTCCATAATATTAGAAAAGTATATTTTACTCAAAACATATTCTTTTTGATATTATGCATGATAACTTGGTGTCCACCACTGAAATAGTTAAGCAAAACTACTGCATAAATGTTTCGTTCCTGTAAACCCTATTTAATACGGACGCTGTTTCATTTATATATTTATGGTACTGTTATAGAAGAGATAAACATCTATTTATTGCTCAGTTTAACTTTAGTCTACGTTTTCGAATAACACGAAACGCAAAAAACAAACCTGAGTTATGATAATAAAATATTGTTTATTCTATTGCCATTGCCATTATGATAACATAACTTAACACTGATACCGACACTGACACACACTGACTAATAGGTTATGGCAAATAGCTTAAAAAATATTTTCAAAACTCAGGTTTCGTTTGCTGCTATAATGTTACTTCAATTTATCTAAAGTGAGGCAAGAGATGAAATTTGTGAGTACGCAATATAATTTAATGACTTAATTCATTAACTTACCAAGCTTAGAAAATTATATCGGGTAATACTCGGTCACGAAATCTAAAATCCCGTGGGTACCATGAAATTTTGATCACCTCAAGTTGACTTACAATGTTGAGGAACTGGTAATACTTTATATTTCATTACAATGTTGCCATTGCCAGTGATATCAAAATACATGTTACGTCATAAAATTACAAATCAGCAATATTGTATCAATTTTAAACAAAATAAAGTTAAATTAAAAAGCTTTGATTACCATCGTTGGTACAGCTTATAAAAGTCCCATTGCTGGATTGCTGGACATTAGAAAACAATAATATGGATTAATAGCATATTAGGAAATTGATTATCAATCTACCAACTTACCCAATGCAAGTAACATGGATTTTAATAGTTTTTTTATGTGCCTACTACTCGTAGAGTTTTTTTTATAAAAATAAAAAACGTAGATGCACATGCAATAAATATTTAAAAAAAACTATTACGACACCTTTCTTGTCTACAAAACAGATTTAAAACAATTTACTTCTCATTGCAAAAACAAATGACAGATGTGGTCTTGGTAACCACAAAAAAGTCGCTTACTTAATGTAGGGCGCTATAAATCACAACGCTACTTTACTTGTGTGACTTCGCAACTTCCATAAATCATCCCAACCAACTTACCTTTCAATGAACAAACTGCGTCAAAGTTTTCGCTAGTGCCTTTGTAAAAACGTAGATTACTACGACACGTCAGCTCGCGGACTACGCTAACAAACCGAAACGAGGATACATGAGGACATACGTTTTAAGAGTAAAGTTGAAAAAGTTTAAAATATGTATGTGTTCAACTTGTTGGTATTAAGGTCTGAAAATCACCGCCTCTGTATACTCGATTTGGTTGGGGGCATATCCGCCTATCTAGCTTCCACCATCGTATTTTAATATGTCATCTAGCTATCTACCACCTATTTATTTCTATCTGAAACGATAGCCACCACTTATTGTTTTATCATGTATGTAAGTGCCAATAAAGGTCTTTTTTTGTAACATTGTTGTACCTAATATGGTAAGAATATTTACACAATGGTTGGCCAAGATAGGTAAAAAAAATGTTTATTTAAAAATGTGTTTCGCGTTTTGATAAGTGCGAAAAGTCGTTACTATATTATTCACAATAAACATTGCCTTAAAACTCTGTTCAGAGTAATAACGGGACACATCCACACAAGTTTGTCTAATTGTTAATGTCATCCTTAACATCTGAATACGCAACCCTCAAGGCATTCTTCCGTAAACTAATTTGCTACAACCAATTTCAGTTCGATCCCAATCAATGAACCGTAACATATTGGACGAAACAAAACGTTCGAGTACAACCAAAAGAACTGACATTCATCTAATAACCCAATTTGGCCGTTGTTTTCCTCATTCGGAACATAATTCTGGGATCACTGGCCGCCATCCGCCCATTCCTTACCCCTCGAAGACTCAAAGAAGGTAAATAAAATAACAGTGAACCGCTCTCCGTTGTGGAACAGTCACGCGCGACCATGTTAATGGATTACGTGACTCCTGCTCTATGGGTAGGACTGGCGAAAGGAATAATGAGCATGGATGCGCCGTAAATTGCATGTGCGTTTTTCAAGGAATTCAAGGGGGATAAAATCGGAGCGCTTTTCTCTTTCATATTACTTCTCATTGAAAGTCAATGTCATAATTTAAGATAAAATTTCCTGAGCGTGGCCTAATGATTGGACCACCGCACCGGTGTCAGAGTCAGAGGTTGGTTTATTATAGAATAGAATAGAATATAATAGAATACTTTATTTGCTTTTGATTGGGGTACATTATAGTTATTATTATAATATGGCTCCTCCCATTCAGCCAACAATGGTGGCATGCAAATTATAATTAAATTTCAGAAAATAAAAAAGTAAATTTCACATAAGGTTATTACAGACATTCATTAGCATAAAATTGATAAAAATCAAAAATCATAAATTAAGGTTAAATCGAAACAATAAGGATGTCAAACTATGGATGCAAGTCATATTCAATCACAAACAAAAGAAAAACGTCAAAAAGGCTATGTCAATGAAAAATGCGCAAATGTTTCAAGAGCTTAAAACTAAGAAAGTCAAACATTAATAACTAAAAATAAGTCAAAAACCAAATACGTGATGATTACAAATGCTCTCCACCATCATGAACCACCTTTTAAGGTAAGACAGTTTATACAGTACCTAATTACTACAAACGTTACATTCATTGTGCTTTAAAAAATTTTGTACTGTGTAAAAAGTGTGTAATAAAAGTCATTTATATAAACTAGTTAAGAATCCTCCAACATTAAGTTCCTTTATGCTTTCAAGTAATTTATTGTAGACGACAATGCACATCCAGAAGCAGTTTTTTTGAAATCGAGTACTTCTGGGAACAATAGAGGTCACCAACCTATTTCCATTTCTAGTATTTCTAGGCTTGATGTCTTTAGCCATTTTAAAGTAATTACTGTTTAGCTTGACAAATTTAGAAATTTCGTAAATGTATAAACAAGACACAGGTAGAATGTTCAAAGACCGAAACAACGGTGCACATGGTTCATCTGGTGCAGTAACATATTACTATGATGCATTTTTATTGTGGGATAAATGTTTTTTGCATATTGGTGCTATTTCCCCATATGATAAGACCATACCGTAGGTGAGACTCTATATAAGCAAAGTAGGCTGTTAGGGCAGCGTGTTTTGAGGCTACTTTAGTTAGTTTATACAAGGCATAGACAAATCTGTTTATTTTATTGCATATTTTTTCAATTTGTTGATTCCAGTCCAAATTTTTATCAAGGTCTACCCCTAAAAATGTTGTAACATTGGTACCATTTCGACATTAGGTGGTCGTGAGCGTGTTTTAGGTCCAAATCACAAGCTACCACCATCGTAGCTAGATCTGTTGCTATTTCAGTAGCATATTGTTATATCTGTTTCAAAAATACGAGAGATAATATGGCCAACTGGCCATAATGAGTAAAACAGGCTGCCGATACGCTAATGAAACTTAATTGACTCGAGGTCTAGGTTACATACAGGCCAAGCGTTTCCACGTAATAAAAACTATACTACTTAAGACAGAGAGTGGAAGTCTTAAGCAAATATTATAAAAATCAGGTATCTGCTATGGATGACGTAGCCATTTTTCCAGGAAAGTAAATCTCTTTAAAGTTCTGCCTACTGCAGCGCATCATCTAATTCTGAAAACTCCCATATCTTTTTTCCTAAAGCAACAAATTAACAACCTTCTGGTCTCGTTAATAACGTTACGTATACAACGTCCGGCCATGGCACACCACGATCTAAGCCGGTGACGAACTTATCTGGTGGACGTTGTTAACATTTTGTACATACAAAGAGGGTTTTTGCATGTTTCGATACGGGCAATTGGCATGCTTCGCTATGCGCCAGGGGTAACTTTATTGTCATGCTGACAAACAGTTATAAGTATCGACATTGAGGAAAGAAACAATGAGGAAAGGAATACTCAACATGGACGAGAAGTAGATTGAACGTGCATTGCAACAGAAACACATCAAAGATCGAACCACTTTGCCTCGGCAACTTTACTAGACTGAAGACTAATAAAAAGTTACTACAATGGCAGTCTATGCATAAATGAGGGGATGAAACGAAAGTTTAGTTTTTTTCACAACGGGACAGAAAAGGTCCATCCATTAATTATCTTGAAGGCCAAGGGTTAAGATAAGGTGGCGGCAGTTAGCCAGGCGGACTTAAAACAAACCCTACAACAAACCAAACGGACTACAACGACATACTCTACCTGCTGCGAATCGAACCCGAGATATGTAGATCTGAGACTGTTGGTCTAGCCACTAGAAAACATAGGCGGTGAGAGAGGCTCAGTTGAAATTATAAATCATCCTTTATTAAAAACGATTGTCTGCATTATGAGTTTACGGCTTTGTTTGAGCGTATCAGGCTGAAATAGAATGCCGTTGTTGATGCAAGATGCAGTTAATGTATTAGATCAATGTGTATTTATTTCAAAATTACTGGAATATAAATAGTAAAAATTGAGTTGCTTTAATGTAATTTGTATGTATAATGAATAATGAAACAGATTATGTTTCTGTCTCTTCGAATATTCTGGCTGTGCTATCTCGCTCATCCATGAGGTCACCATGAATAAATTTAATTTACTCATGTGAAGTGACACAATTATATAGCTGTATAATACATCTAGCAGATGTCTTATTAGATACGATACGTTACGTTACGTACAGGGGGGGACGGCTAGTGTCTCTAACTAGTTAAGAACTATGAACTTTGCGGTGTCTGATAGACGTAACGGCCGTCGGCAGTAGTATAAAGATAAATCTACCAAAAATATCAAAAATAAATCTATTGTTATTGTCGCTATACAAAAAATAACCAGATTTTGTTATTTTGGTTCCCTGCTATCATCATAATATTTTATATCAACTTGTTGATAATGTTATGTATATTACTCATACAAACACCTTTCACCCATATTCTTTTGTTCTCCTCCACAATAAAAAATACAGCGCGGACGACATCCGCACTTCTAATCAAGAATCATTTCTCAATTCTATTTTTTATGTAGCACCAAATCAACCAAGATTTCCGACGAACAAGAAATTATGTTATGTAACGATCATACTATTACATTCTTGTACGAAAGGAATTCAAAAAAAATTGCTCATTTTTCGACAAACGCGGGAATTTTTGTCGTCAAACCCTTGTTAATGTCTCAACATGGGTTTGTCAACAGTCATTCTACTGAAGCAAATATATGTAAGTTCCTTGATCAAGTGATCGATGACATGGACAAGGGTTAGCAAGCTGCGGACAAATGTTCTGGGTGGTATGTCTGGACTAGTTCACATCTGCCACGTAATACAGATACGGGAACGCCCACAGGGTTTTAATGAGTATGCTTATATGCCTTACTTCCATTATGCGTTAAGAGGGGGGGGGAGAGCCTTACATATCCTTGCCGGCTCACGACGGCGTAATGCATTTCTCTATAGAAAAAATAAGGGTTGGTAAAATAATTTCGTTTAATAATATATTAATAAAAAGTTTTTGTTTTGTTTATATAATTTTAACGCAAAGGAGGTCACTACAATCTGGCCAGTTAATGTACCGAGGTACACTTTATGGAAAAAAAACTTTATGAAATGCTAAATAATATAGCAGGCCTACTTCGTTTATTAGTTAATTGAAAAAGACAAAAATACGCCATTTTTGACCCTGTCTATGTTAAATAATCTGTGATACGATTATCAACAGGAACCAAATCGCGAGGAAAATCAGAATAACACAGGGAATTGCCAAGTTATTAAATAAAAATACGAATCGCAAACAAAAACAACGAAGCACCCCGAAACGAACGCAATGACATTTATGACATTTGTTGTATTTTAACATTTTGTAGCGTTTTGTTACTTGCAAAGAGACAATTTATTTACTGATTTTAATATTATTATTTTCTATTCTTTATTGTTTTACGCTCATTAAATTATGTATTGATAAAAATGGAAGGCAATTAGATGCAATAGTAATAATTGACAGCAAATATATTTTTTTTAAGACAACATGTTTTGTAGATGTCTGATACTAAACGCAATTTGAACATCCAATGTTACCACATGATAAAAATGTGTTACAAGTAATTAACAACTTTATTAATTTATTATCTGCTTTTATCTAAATATAAAGCAAAATTATACGTTTTTTCGGAATCCTCGAATTTTTTTCTACATTTTCTACAAGGTACAAACATGGCCAAAGATGTATGGACTATTAGTGACCTCCTTTTGTTGCCAAACTTTACAAAAACATTTGTTGAAAAAAGTTGAAATAGTGTTGAATAATTTCGCCGGGCTGGTTAGAACCACGATAGCTCAATTGGGAGAGCACCTGACCCGGTATGTCAGAAGGGTGCAGGTTCAAATCCTGCTTTTAAAGCCCGGTGAAGCTGAAAATGCCGCAGCGGCAATCAGCAATCTCTCTCAAAAAAAAAAAATCCTGCTCGTGGATTTTTTTTAACATTTGTGTTTTTGAATATTAATAATATGAAATACTTAATACGACCTTTTAAAAAAAATGTCTTACTTACCTTTGTAATAAAACATAGTCAATAATAATATTTAGCGATATATTATTATTATTTTATTTAACTATATAAACGAACTAGCGGCCCGTCCCGGCTTCGCACGGGTGGACATTTCTTTTTTATATAGCCTATGTTACTCAGCGCTGATGTAACCTTCTAATGGTAAAAAATATTTTTTTAAATCGGTCCAGTAGTTTTGGAGTTTATTCGTTGCAACAAACAAAAATACAAAGCTTTCCTCTTTATAATAAAATCAGAGGCACAATTAACCGGCCACCCTTGTTTAATTGAAGAAATACTCGATCACTTCTCTTTTACATTAAATCTGAATTACGGATATTGAAACCATAAATAGGGAAAAACATCTTAACTACGTATATTCAAGTGTAAAGTAATTGTGACCGTTAAATAACTTATTGCTCTGTAAATTTGCTTTTAAACCTTTCAGCAACTTTATTGATACTATAACGTTGGTATTGCAAATTGGAAAAATGTTCCCTATCTATAATCAAGCCATAAAATATGGGCAGCTGCAACCGCAAAGAGAAGTGAACGTTTTAAAACAACACAATATTCCGTAAATAATACTTTACGGCGTGTTCGTTAATAGTTCATTGTAGTAAACTTTGAACTAGATATTTGCTCTTTGAAAACTCCTAAGCCAGATGAGGCTAAACAGAATGAGTGGTTAATTTGAATTTTTATATGCTGCTAGTTTAAACACAATTCTAAAAAACAGAGATAGATGAATACTTTATTGTTAGAAATAGTTTTATTGTCTAAGCGTTTATATGTGATGTCTGATGTCTGACCTTATAGGTATTTTAAAATAAGAGGTTTTCTTACTATCTTTCTTCTTTACACATGCATAGAGGTTATTTCGATTGCTATTCTCTCATAATTATAAGACCAACTAAATACATCTACTATGATAATGTAGATTTATATCTTAGAACAATCATCACCTTTTATTTTTATCAAAAAATTCTAGTTATAAATCAGTGCATTTTTATCGCATAATGTTTACGCCAAACGAGACGGAATAAAGATATAATGCGGTTCTGATGGAAAATGGAATCTTTAAAAATAAGACATAAAACTTCATCCCTATTCGTGAATCAGTTTTGCAGTTTAAAAAACCTAATAACGTTAAAAATATTATTGAATACGTGGATTCTGACTTAAAAAACAATTTTCCTGAGTTTATTATTAAAAAAAACATTCAATGCTCCTTTTACTATTCGTAGCCATTCGGTAAGTATATTAATTATGAGTAAAAGTTGTCATAATCAAGTCGGAATGTAAACATAATACATATAGAGTATTATAGTTCGTCTTTAGACGAAAATTCTATTATTATCCATATTCCATAGGCCTTTTGAGAGGCGAATCAATGGTATATAATTGTAAGGACACTTCGAGCTTCCAAGTTAATCAATTACTTTTGTGACTTGAGCAGATCTTCATAGTGATATCACAGTCTATATAACCTCTTGTGATATTATGTATAGATGCCAACGCCCGATTCTCTAAATGCCACTACACATTTACAGAATACACTAAACATGCCGCTAGTTTAGGCCCAAGACACCGTACCCTTAGAACAAGCATTCGACGAGCCGGATCACACCCGCTCTATACTAGGTACAGACATGTACCTGGGCGCTTCTCCCCACCACCACGGCCCGAGTCTGAGCCTTTAGAGAAACCTTCGGGTTGTTCTTTTCCCCGATCCGATCCGAACCCCTCGGTGAATCTAGTAGAGAACGGGACACGCACTAGTGCGTGATGCCGTTCCCTCTAGAAAATCTCCGATGGTGATTCGTTTCACACGGCTTGAGGAACCCTTTAAGTTTCTCGTCGCCCCCCAAAAAGCCAGGTGAAGCTGAAAATGCCGACAGAGGCAATCAGCAAAGTCTCTCCAAAAAATATGTACTGACGTGATCAGTTAGTAGCATACATATAAGAAATTTTCCTTTTCTATACAACAACACCTACCTACTCTATTTAGAATAAAAATGTGCAGAAGTTTCTGCGACCGTTAGAACATTGAATTATAGTCTAAATCGGGTAAAATGGGATCATTCAGTACTCATAGAATATGGGGGTACTAGTTTAGCCTCTCTATTATAAAATGTAAACGAAAGGTACAAGGGTAAGGGTTGTTTATAGTTAGAAAATGTTTTCGAAACTTAAATAAGCAATGAATTCGCAATATTAAGTAGCACACTTTTTATACTATCATCAACGAACAAGGGGTAAAAATAAAATGCTAAGAGAGAACTCATCTATCAAAATCTATTGTTTTCAGTGACGATCAAAATAACAAAATGAATAAATACTTCATTGGAAATATAACTACTAGCTTAATGAATCAAAACCTACGTATTAATAGCTTACACAGGGCGAAAGCTTAGTTTATAATTAGTCACCAAAGCCAGTGAATCATTCAAACGTCCTGTCCGACTTAAAGGGAATTCATATTTAAATATAAATCGGGCGCAGGGATGGCAAAAGTTGACTTTACTTTAAAATTTGATATTTTTACAGAGACGTTGCTGGTGTTACATTAGTCAGTGTGATTATATAAAATTAAAGTGATTAATCATCAGGTTTTAACTTTTAATTTAACAATATGTTTGTATTTGAGATGGTTATTTGAAACACGGCGCGTGTCCGTTCCATCAGGCAGACTTGTTTTCTACAAATATCCATCGTCCTGTCAACCACTCCCAAACATACCGCTTTAACCTTAGAGGACATTTACAAAGATTTAACGAGACACTAAGATCATCGTGGCCATGTTGACAACATTAGGTCTCGACTTCATAATGTACTATACCACTGGTGGGTAAAGAACTCTATCATTGAAGCTCTAGCTATAATTGATAGGTATTAGCTAAAGTTTAGGGCACCCTAGTACTAGGTAGATCGCCGTTGAAATGGACAGACCAAATTAAGTTAGCCATAAAGCACCACTTATACGAATGCACTAGAATAGTTACCAACAGAGGGGTATAGAAGCTATACGGCTATAGTCAAGCGGGTCACTATGACTGAAGTGACGAGCACAACCGGTTTGTCAAAAGTGTAAAGACGAAACAGAAAAATATTTCTGACTATTTTATATATTTATTCAAAAATAAAGCAAAACGCGAACATAATACCCTGAGGCATTCCCACCAGTAGACCAGTGGGTATCAAGAATGAAAAAATCACAAAAGAGTAAACTAAAAAAACAATAATTGTAGACAAAATATACATAAAGACAAGAAAAAGAAAAAGTAAGAGCAAATATAATAATTATTTTTATTTTAAATGTTAAGCTTTTATGTTATTTTTGATATGACAACCCTAGAGCAGACTGTCTGCTCATGACACCGTTGTCTATTTGTTCGCCCTCAAGGATTCTTGTTTAATTCATTTCCAATTAGTGACACTGGCTAAGTATTGTTTAAAAAAAGCGGCAAGATAAAGTCGATCGTAACTTACGAACTTTTCATACTAAATACAAGTGTGAAAAGTTTCTTTGACTTACGTTCGGTAGAGTAAGTAGAGTTTTATATGTCAATATAGTTAGTAAATTCCTTTTTATTGCTACAAGTCATTGCTTGAGCTTGATAAAGTTTGGTATTATTAAGAAATCAAAACTCCAGAGAGAGCCAAATCAACAAAGTTTTCATATGGAAAATAAATCGTAAATCAGTCAAACATTCCTAGTTAAAAAAATAATATTAGAAAAATTTACGCGACCCATACAAATCATAACCACAAATCTTTTTTTAATATGCCGCTCTCGGAGGAAGCAGAAAATTAAATTCTAACACAATTAGAATCTGACGGAGTTTTCAGATTAGTCGGTCTTGTTCCTTTCAGTCGGGACCGATTTATAACTCAATTAAATTGTCATTGAACACTCGCTCATCATTCGATTGGACTGGACTAATCATGACAGATGGACAGCTGGTGACATCTTATTTTCGATGATATTCCGGTCAGATAATGTTTACTGACACGCTTCTAGTAAATGATCAGGCAAAAAATAGCCATTTTCTCTTAGAGGCAAGTGATCGATATAGCGACAAGGTTGCTTAGAAACTAGCTTAATCCAGGTGATTTAATGTTTTATATCACCTGGATAAAGGGATCACTGATTAAGGGTACCGATCGGATATAATTTAATCTTGTTAGTATTAAAACAAACTGACTAAGTAAAGTATATATGTAACGAAATAGATTGTTGCCATTTACAAAAAAAATGCATATTAATGTCGATGTTGTACTGCACAAATCAAAATACATAATATTTATTGAAACTCACACTAATCACTGTTGTAGTGATTAACATAATTTTCTGGTAGATATTCAGCGAGAGCTGTACCCGCGACTCTGTTTGCGTTGATTTAACTGCATTATCTACTTTTCATAATATTTTTTTTAATAATGCATAATAATAAGATAAGACACAACTTTTTAAAATATATTCAAGCAATCTTCCTAGCAAAGGAAAATTACTCATCTGGTAAGATAGATGCTCGTGCACAGAAACTTCAGACTTCCTATATGAATATAACTTTAACTATTCATTTAATTAAGTAGCTTTCGTATATTTTTGATACTTTTTCAAGCTCTTAAACGATAAATATGTAACCAGATAATAAAAATAAAAAATGAAAATTGGTTATGCATAGATGAAACTACAAACATTATCAAACATTATAAAATATTAAGAACGCAATACAACATAGTACACGTCCATATTGATTTCAATATCTTAACGCTTACTCATCAGACCATGTTACATCTAATATTACTTCAATAAGAAGTATATTAGCAAACAATTTAGATATTTGAAACCCCTAGCGTTGCAAGAGAAATGCGAACAAGCTGTTACAATCCAATTATACGTCTTAATATGGGAGTCTTCATACTTCTAACGCCAATTACATATCCTTGGATATCTCTACACGTTTGTTGGCATAACTTTATAGCCCTTTTTATGGGTAGAAGAGCGCACATGCGGACATTTATAAATTGGGTGCCTGCTTTTGGGTCTGTTACCCTTACAAAGAGATAACGTATGGGGCGAAATTATTTAGTATTATTACTCTTTGTCTCATCGTGTGTTGAAAATTTTAATGTTCCGCTAAAAGCTAGATGGGAAACTGTGGTCAGCGCAGAATTCCGTGAATATTTTGTTGGGTGCTTGAGCACGTGTTATTTTAAGATGACTTGTAATGCTAGCTATTCCCTTTAATGTGGTGTTAGGTATCAACAACGAGGTGTGTTCTAGATTGCTGCTTGAATTTGATATAATATAAAGCCGTACTTGACGAAGTAAATAATATCACATATTAAGGAACGGTAATACCTTCCAAACATTACAGCGATTTACCATTTGTTGTTTAATACAAATATATACTTCTTACCGATTAGCACAAAGATCACTCTGGCGCAGACTCTTCTACTGTCCATCATTGACTATGCTGATGTTTGCTACGCTGATCTTTCGGAGGAACTTCTTAATAAACTGGAGCGTTTGCAGAATCTCTGTATTCGGTTTATTTATAACTTGAGGAAGTATGACCATGTCTCGATTGATCGATGATGATCGATGATGACCACCAAATTTAAATTCTTATCGTCAGATTTTCTTCCGTAAGATAGCCAAAAGCCACATTGGGTCAGAGAACACACTGGTCGGGTTATATCCCAATCTCCCCAGCGTCGGGACGCAGCAGTGTGAATATTTAAGAAATATATAATGCATAGCTACTCTTGTTTTGTAACTGTTGATTCACCTAAGAAAATAAAATAAAATAAAAGTAATTATCTCCATTTGGGCAATTTAGAACTTATAATTTTCATTAACTTACTACTACTAGTAGTAATAACATTTCTGCCGTAACCAGAATATTAAACTCTGTCATCAAAATTTGATTTGCTATTGCGTACATTAACATACCTATGTAGCAGTAACGCTACATTTATCGCATACTAAATTTTAATTCTGCAATCTCGTCAAAACATAGCGTTATGGGAGATTGAGTTTTTACGGCGTATAAATCTCAAGCGGCATCGCATAAATTAAATTTCTAACATGATAGTTCAAACTTGGAGTAGTTTTTAGTCTTAAAACTGGTATTTTATAACTTTTCAATTAAAGACCGGTGAAGATTCTCACAAGCATCCGTTTTGAAGATCTCTTTACAGATTTATTCTGAGATTTGCTTTTCTTTCCATCTTCTTATAACTTTAAGTGTATGGTAAGCTTGATTTAACTTTTTTGAGATTATAAAACTTTAAAGAAAACTTGTGCTGTCTTCAACGCGTAGGTAACTCACAAAGGAATCATTTACTAGAACTTATTTGTAAGGCTATCCCAGCGTTAGTAGTTTTTTTGGTAAAAATTGATTTTATGAGCCAACTAATTGGTTACTTTAATTTATCTATTGTAAATTTTTACTTTTTATTTTCAAGTGCTAATTGCTGCACTGAAGCTAAATTAAATATTTATAAAATTGTATAAAATTTAGTAAAAAAAAATAATTATTTAAATTAAATTAAACTTAAAATTAAGTGTATTAATTAAACTGCATGGCCATCGGTTGCAACGACTGTTGGATAGATGGCGCTCTGTACCGCTAAAAAGCACTCAAAAACATTAAAAAACAGTGACAGAATTCAGCGCTTACGTCAAGCCTTCCCGGTAGCATAGCGGTCAGTGCAACCGCCCGGATTGCGGAAGACCCAGTATCGATTCCCGACTGGGTCGGGTGGGCGTTTAATATTTTCACTGTATTTTATAAAATTTTATAAATATTTAACTATTGCATATTAAACTGAGACTATGATTTCGGAGCGCAGCTCAGTAAAACAAATTAATTAAAGCTGTGGTAACATTGTCATAGAGTTCTCTGAAAAACAAGAAATATTTTTTAATGCTATTATAAGCTTCGGTCTGATAAAATACATTGTTTACTCGAGGTCTTAATTTTGAGAAACAATTTAATACTTTGCCTAAAACAGCTTAGACACAGAGCGGTAGAAATAAACAAAGTTAATAATTCAAAAGCAATTTTTTGTAACAATTTGCAACGAATCCTGAATGATGCAAAGGAGTGGCGAGAAGGTGATTATTTGACGAGCGAAGTTGGCGGGCATGAGTAGAGCTAAGGAAACTTGCAAACCAGATGCGTAAACCGCTGCGACGTCGAGCTCCTCAATTATTATGACGTCAAACACCTCTTACATTACGTGGCATGTGGGCTTATCTGCTCTATAGAAAACGAAGTCCAACCCAACAGTTTTAATTTACGCAGTAAATATTCTTAAAAAAGTTCGACTAACAACTTTCTGCGGCGCTTCGGCGCGGTCCAATCTCAGCATAATTTTGGGAGCCACAGAAAAACTTCACTGTGCCACTTACGGAAGTTGTTCCACAGTTTTTGGGGAGTTGAAACACGAGGTGTGGGGGCGGTCCTCGGAATGACACAGCCCGAGTTCTGATGTTATACTGCCAGTTCCTTTTTATGCTGATTTGCGTAATGGCTGCGCTGGTTTTTGCCACTATAGTTATATGCATACTAGGCCGGTTCCTGCTATTTTAAAACGTCTACAATCGAGTGACAATGACCTTTCATTCCAATCAAGCTGTAGACATAAGACTTTATTAAATTAACAAACTTAAGGCCCTGCCACTTCTTACTACATACTTTATAGTCTTGGTTTATCGGTTAGTGGTATTGAACCAATTAGTGACAGTGGAACCAACAGTTGCAGGTTAAAATCGTGCTGTGGCAAAAGTGTGTGTAATGAACATTTGTGCAGCGAGTCGTATATTTATAAAGTTATTTTTCGTGTATTGATCCGTTATTTAGTATGTGTAAAACAAGCCCTTCTTAATTTGGAGCTGAATGACAACGACCTTTCACAATAACGGCGACAGTTCCTTCTATTGCTTTAGTGTTCAAGTTCTGTCTTCAGTTTATATGTGCCATAAATATAACATTGTGATACCATAATAACTATTATGATTTAGTTGAACTGTAATTTTGGTATGATTATCGTGGATATACTACTCGTATAAAATACTACTAGGAAGTAAGTTCCCAATACGCAATGACCTTTGCTAAATGGCTCTGTTAGTAATAATTAATAACATGAGAGCTTTTTCTCATTGCTACATTCATGACCAGTAAGTAGCATTTGTGAACATCAAGATCGTAACCCTTCATAAATATAAATAATAATAACACTAATAATATTTAGAACCGGTCAAATAAACCATTTATCTCTCCCTCTCTCTCTCTCTCTCTCTCTCTCTCTCTCTCTCTCTCCTACAACATAGGATTCTTTAAAAAAAGATTGGAGGAACAACTTGCGGATTGGTAAAGTGAGGACGGCTGGTGAGCCACAATCATGCTCCAAAAACACCCCTACCGGGTTCAATTGAGGAGTTCAGTGACATACACAAGAAAAAATTGGGTCAGTGATAAAAACGCAAAGATTTTTAAAATAAATTATTTTTAAACTTTGTAGTTCTATTTTTATTAACAACTAATAAAATCTTGATTTAAAAAGTATTTTTTAATTTTATTATAAAATCATTTTAGAAACAAATGAGCTCTTTTTAAATAATTGTAATTTAAGGTTACCTCCCATAATTTAATTAAAACATAGTGATTTGTATACTATTTTGTGACACCAAACACCACAATTAAATGAGTCACTTATTTATCGTACCTATTCAGAGACAAACGGTGAAGTGCAATGAAAGACGTTTTTTATAAATATTATTTACATTTATTATAATTAAATATTTATAAAATTTTATAAAATACAGTGAAAAACAAATTAAACGCCCACCCGACCCAGCCAAGAATCGAACCTGGGTCTTCCGCTATCCGGACGGCTGCACTGACCGCTATGCTACCGGGAAGGCTGACGTAAGCACTGAATTTTGTCACTGCTTTTTAATGTTTTTAGAGTGCTTTTATAGCAGCACAGCGTCATCTATCGTCATCGGGTGGGCGTTTAATTTTTTCACTGTATTTTATAAAATTTTATAAATATTTAATTTAGCTTCAGTGCAGCAATTAGCACTTGAAAATAAAAAGTAAAAATATATTATAATGTTTATTTTGGTACATTTGAAAAGTTGTAGACAATTTATTCACCCGATGGCGGAACAGCGAAAGCCTTTTTGAACGTCAATAAAATTTTAGGGTGACGTTTTCACAATGTAAACATTAATTTCCGTTTTGTGATTACATTTTTATCCCATTTTTTTGGTTTTAACGGCCCTTGGGTACAGGCAGCAACATAACTTGCTGAACACTTTAATACTGTGCCAATGCAAACACACAAGGTAAATTCGAATACAAGTCTTGTATTAGAAGTATATTTGTGTATTATGTTTTATGTGATGAATGTATCATAAAAAATACATTAGTTAACATGATATGATTTTAAAGTGTTCAGGTATTTATGACAATTAAAATCATATTATCTTTTCGCATCGTATCTTAATTTTGCTAACCATACACCCAAAAAGGTTTAATTTTTAATTGTTGTAAGGTCAAGCTTCGTTTTACCATTCTTATTTTTCATAAAAAGGAGCTTAAAATAACTTTCTTATAAGTATCCTATCTAATCTAACTTACCAAATGCTATCAGCTGTGACAAAAGCATGCAATCCCGGCGTCAGCGGGCTTAAGACTTGGCTCCTTCTCAAGTTTCCCTCGTTCACGTGTTTATGAGGTGGCTTGATAGTAAAGTCGGCTATTTCTCTAAAGTAAACTGATCAATATACTTTTATGTTAGCAAAATTTTATGATAAATGTTTTAGGGCAATTGGAAATGTGGATATGTATTTGCATTTATGCACCACTGGTTTCAGATTTTAACTTTTAACAAAAGTTATGAAAGCAAAGTAACAAACTGAGGTAAATAAAAAATTACAAAAACCAAAGTACAAACTAATAACTATATTTCTCTATAAGTCCTGTAATTTAACAAGATCTATAGCCCTTTAAGCCGGAATACGTCGATGCAAATGCAACTGCTTGGCGACTACGTACTAAGATAATAGATAATAATAGGTATTTTGTAGATTGGAATAAACCACATTCGCATTTTTTTGTTTTATGTATGTTTATATATACATACATATACGTTTATAGTCACATGACTAGGACTATACTGCCATATAGACTATAATACTATAAAGCGGTATCTAAATGAAAGCGAGTTTCAAGATAATTGAAGTTATGTAAAAATAGGTTTTATTCACTTTGTAAATTAACTTTTTTGCTTTTTAAATATAATTTATATATTATGTTGGATCTATTTGTTATTTATAAAACTTTACAAATATGCAGTGAAAAAATTAAACGCCCACCCGATCCAGCCAGGAATTGAACCTGGGTCTTCGGCAATCCGGGCGGCTGCACTGACCGCTATGCTACCGGGTACATATATGCTAATATATGTTATATGTTATTACAATAGTTAAAATATCTAAAATGTATGTGGATATGCCTTATTCATGAGATACTGCTACACCGCTTAGTAAATAGAAAAATAAAATTTGAGTTTTAATAAAATGTGTATAAATATGTAAAAAAAAACAATCAAAGTATATTTATAAAATCTTTTATTATTTAAGTCTTTATTGGTAGGTATAAAACAATATTTGAAGAAAAAAGAGATTCTATGAAATCAAGTCAAAAGTAGGGAGTTCTCTCCAAAAGGACATTCTATTTTAAGGTATAATATTTTCAAAATGTTTCAAAATATTTTCTTTTTTGTTTTTTGAAATGCCTTCTGGTGGAGTTTTCTTCTTCGGTGGTGGCAAAACTTGATTTTTCAGAAATTCATTTCCGATTATGCTTGCTGTTTGCCTACGTAATATTGATATACCTCTAAAACCCTTAGTGATTAGAGGTAAAACTGAGATAGGTAAATCACTGTTAAGGTTTTTTCATATGTTTTGAACAAGATACCGCTAAAAGGTTTAGCTATCAACAAGTTTGGCCAATCTAAACTTCCGTGACTGAAGTACTCGTATATAAACATATTTTATTATTTTAACGTTGACAAAGCTTTCCATTTTGGTGCATTGTAAGAGAATGGAGTGTCTCGCCATAATAGCAATACTGACAGCATTGTTGCGTTCGAACAGCTAGAGATAAGACAGCCAGTTGCTCGGAGGCTGAAGATTCCGGGAGGCTGAAAATGCGCTTTTATCTTCGGCCTTATCGTCACTTACATCACGTCACCTCATTGCTTATTTGTTAAATCCACCAAAGACTACTATTTACGTTTTATCGTTTGTGGCGATTGTTTAACGAAGGAGTGACGATAATTTAGATAATTTAAAAAAGAAATGCTATATAAACATGACTGAAATCGTTTCAGTAGCTGATTCTTTCTACTTTCAGAGTGTGTGTGTTTTATTATGTTAAATATTGTGTAAAATATATTTTTTTATAGATTGAACAAAATTTATTCAGTTCAGCATCAGTGCATATATCGACTGAGATGTAAAACGCTTTCATATAATATGTAATATTACATCATACCTACACCTATAAAATAAAGATTCTAATCACTTTTTATAGTCGTTTGGAAGACGATTCTCTTAGTTAATTATAATTATGAGGCTCTATGACTCAAACCACAAAAATGCAATCGTTGCTAAAACCATCCCTATAATTTTTATGAAATTGTTGCACTAATATTTATATATTCGGCCGCATGATTCAATTCTGCTGACCGCCAGCTCTCATATGTGACGACCTCAGCTAAGTCCCGCATTAGCGGGTTTTGCAGTTGGCTCGGTTTCAACGTTCTTCCCTTTCGGCGTTCATAGAATTCGATTTAGATGTTTTCTGTAAATTCCCGCTGAAGTGCACTGAGCATTTTTCGAAATTTTACAAAACTTTACACGATATTCTTTTTGTTTCTATCGAAGTTTTGCTTTTTCGCTCTCTTGCAGGTAACTATTTTCCTAAAAACTTTTTGGTATAGTAAAAACTTTTTGAAATAGGAATTCGTTAATGATTCTACCAAGATTCTATTTCAACGTCTACGATCGTTTCTCAGTGATCTAATTGTGATATTTTTTCCATTACCGAATTCAGGGACACCGACACACTATTGAGACGTTATTGAGTTAGCAGACAGAGTATTGAGCGAACAGCACGAATTGTATATAAATTAGAGTTAGTAATTGTAGTTTTGTAGTGCCAATAACTACTGTACTCAGAGACGTCACTAACATTAATGATGATTACACGATTATATCGTTACAATGAGAGCCTCTTTTATAACGAGTAACAATAATTTAGCTATAAATAACGATCGTTAATAATAATGGCCGTCCCCGTGGGCGGCAGTAAGGCACGAACTATAATATAACGTCATTTTATAGAATTATATGCGTTACTTTTGCATTTCTATTTGAATTTGATAGATAGTAAAAAGGCCCACGAGAATTCTGGTTCTGCTTGGCGACTAAGAACTGGACATGGAAGCGTCGGAAGGCCAGCGGCTCTACAGAGAGATAATATCAATCGAGTCGCAGGAAATCACAGTAGTCATTAATCGAGAGATGGCATGCAAAAAGAGATTATTACCACAAAATAAAGAGACCCCAAAAGGTACCACCATAATACATACCACGCTCGAGCAATGCACACATCGGACCATAGACTATATATAATATTAGATATAGATGTGCTTCTCGTAGAAAAAAATAATTAAAACTTGGTTCCCTGCATAATAGATAAGTGATAGTAGACGTTCGCGTGCGCGTTTACGCTTCTTGTCGATAGATGCGCTAAAAAATATACATTTTAAAAAAAATTGTAAAGTTTTTATTTGTTGAGTATAATTTTAATTGTAAGATTGATCTAAACATATTAAAAAAATATAGATAAACATAAAAATCAAAAAGATATAATTAGTTATTCATTCATTTCAGTCAGTTCAGTCGATCGGCTTCTCTTTATAATAAATGTAATAAAAACGTAGAGATTTATAGTAAAACACTAAAATAATGTAAGAAAGTAGTTACTATTTTTCTAACACCACAATGTTATGAAGATACAGATAATTTATTACAACATACTTAATAAAACACACATGCACACACACACACTCAAACACACCCCCTCACACACACACACACACACCCCAACACTCACAAACACTTAAAAACACACATAGTCACTATAGTTAATAAGTTTGATTTGTATAATAATTTTATTTGTATATTAATTTAAATATAAATATATTAGCTATAGAAGAGCGAAGTCACTTATTACAGGCAGTTTTATGCTTACTAGGTGACTTCAATTACTGAACTTTAATTTTTTTTGTAATAATAAAAATTTTAGCAATAAATTTTCAAATTTCAAAATTTTATACTACCGCCATCTAGTGACATGAAATGGATAACCAGTTAGTAACTTGAGGTTCCACCGACGGAAGATGGCGCTGCTGTAAATGAAATTTTTGGAATCATTTAATGTATGGAAGATACACCCCTCTGCATCGGACTATCTCAGACCAATCCGAACATAGCTATTGCAAGATTCCGCGTCCGTGAGAGGTTGTTTATGTGTGCGTTGCTCGAGCGCGTTTGTATCAAGCTTACCCTCTACAGTCTCCTTATTTTTAGTGTTATTACATTGGTCAGCGACATGCTGATGAAGAAGTTAATGTCTCTCTACGATCCTCTCGATAACATATAGGCAAAAAATTACGCTGATAAATTGCTTCGATTTGTTGTGAGATAAAGACAAACATACATACTTTCACCATTATAACATAGCACATTTTAAATTTATAAAAAAAAATGAAGCAATAGATTGAAATTTGTTTTGACCATTATCTAACTACTTAGACAAAGGCCAAAACAAGGATTTAAGGATTAAAAACTACTCTTTCATCCTTTACATAAGTACATTATCATTTAACATTTATTTTCATAACAGATATTTGTAAATAAATCTCACAAACTCTATTTTAAGTTTACTGACCGTAGAACGCCAGCTTCGAAATACAATCAAATTGATCGAATTACTAGACACCGAATTTCGTTTATTTGATTTCGGGGAGACTGCGAAGAGACAAATAAAATAACACGTCTGTAAGAAAAACTCGTCATAAATTGAATACTTATTGGATTTTATTTCTTTATAGTATTCTCGAAGGATTTACGCGCTCAAATGTTGCTTGTAACCATTTGATTAAATTATTATCTTATTTTTTACGTGTAGGTAGATAGAAGGTTTTTTGTTCTTATGTTAAACAACATTGAAACATAAAAGCATGCTCGCGTTCTTACCGTATCCCAAGATGATTATATAGTATAGCCAGGATTATATTTATGATCAGCAAGCTTGGAATTTTCGGAAAGGCTGGTGACCACAACTTTAGGTTTTGGCAAATGACTGCTCTGCCTGAGATTTAAAATAAACAGAGTTCAGATACAAGGGAAGCAGTTAGTGGACTAATTATTATTATAAAAACCTTATTCCAAATTTAAAATATTTGATGACGACTTATTAGTACACTTTATCTAGGTATATAAAATCTTGTAACACTAGATGTAAGCTATAGGCGTATAAATGCTGTCTAATAGTTAGTATCCTCGTCTGCCATAGAGTTAAGAACCGAGTAACAGAAACTTTTTCCCAATGCGGGTCGAACATATGTAAATCGATTGCTTTTTTCATTTAACCAATAACCTAAGTTCTCAAACATAAACTTTGATAATAATAATAAAATTGACATACCTAGATAAAATCACACAGTATGGATAGATAAATAGTTATTTTCAAACAGTGTAAAAGTTTAAGAGGATATTTTAGCCTGTGCATGTGCTGTATAATTAAAATTATAAGACCCAAGATTTTTTTCTTTTCCACAAAATAATTTGCATTATTATCGCCGAAGATCTTGGCAGGTTCTGTTAAAATAAAACTTTTTGAACTATCATGGTCATATACATAAGAATATTTATTACTAACGGAACGGGTATGCTCTTTGTTGGTTGTGAAAATCTAAAATTTCAGGACAGTTGCATGCACCATACATCGTGCGAGTCCATCCGAGATAATGATAACAATCCTGTTCATAAAAATAATTCCATTTAAAAGAATGGTGATTCCATAAAAAATATAAACATTCACAAAAGTTTGCTAACGAAGGTAAAACTTCAACAAAAGGATGACCACCAACCAATTAAAAAAAAAGTATAATACTAAATGTCACTTCAAAGCTAACAAGCTTCTTAACAGAGTAAAACCTGAAGAAAAAGTTTCAACCAGTTAACGTACCTCTCAAAGCTCAAAAAAGCTCTCGCCGCACTCTTAAAAGCTTTTAGGTGTAATCCTAGCACTCCGTAGTCCGCACTACGTCTGTTTTCATGCTTAATTAGAGTCCTCACTAATTAGCTACCTTTTTACTTTTCTGGAGAAAGAGGGAAGGAATACATTTCAAACGCTTCCGTGCGGCTCACAGATCTTTTGCTCCGTGGCTTTTTAGGGCCGTTGCAACTCTTAAGTATTTTAAATACTAATTTTACGTTACAAATATTTTGATATTACTAGTATTTTACACATTAACCAGAACTTTCATAGTTTTTAAAAATAATGCAAGGCAATGGCCCCTTCCTTCTTTACACCACTTTACTCTTACAGTGGACCTTTTTGTTGGTGTGTATTCAGCTCGTGACGTCAAATGTCTACCGCACCGCCTCGTTGCGTTGCGTTGGGAGAAACCATTGATGGTGGTTTTCTGGCGGCGGAAGTAGCCGGCTTAAACCCATTTTAGTAGGCACATTTTTGCAAGACTTCCTATTTTAAAATGTAGGACTTTAACCTTTACAAAACTCTTTCATCATCAGTTCATTTTATGTCCCTACTGCTGGAACACGAGCCTTTCCTATGGATGGATAAGGAGAACGGGCCATAAACCAACACGCGAGAACAGGGCGGATTGGTGGTTGTTACGACTGCTAATGCAGCCGGGACCAACTTGCTTAACGTGCCTTCCGAAACACGGAGGAGCTCGAGATGATACATTTTTGGTCACTCATCCGATGACCGGTCTTTGCGAGAGTTGCTTAACCTCAGCACTCGCAGACCGGGCACGTTAACCACTGCGCCATCGAGCTCCTCGACGCTTTGTTACAAAACTCCTTACTATAAGTTATTTAATAGGACCCTAGCCCATGTATTTTTCATCTTCATTGTGTCTAAAATATTTTACCAGAAGCGGATTTCCCTCACGAAAATAAACATTTACCCGGACAATTAAATTCACTCGACACCAGGGTGGATTTTTTTTGTCCCGAAGGTTTCCGCTTTTTACTTGTTACCCCGAAAAAGGTCGGTGGCGAAAACAAATCATCTCTTTGTGAAAGTTTGTCGGCCTTTGAAGTTGTGTCGTCAACATAATTAGAATAGAATGGTAGTGCATCTCTAATTAAGTTTCATATGTTATGAAACAGAACTTTGGCGTTAGATGTAGTTATGATTGTTAACATCATCATCATCACCAGCTCATTTGGTGTCCTCACTGCTGGGGCACGAACCTTCCCTAAGAATGGATAGAGAGAACGCGCCATAAATCACACCGCGGGCCTAGTGCGGATTGGTGGTTTTTAACGGCTGTTAAAGCAGCCGGGATCAACGCCTTTACATGCTTTCCGAAGCACGAAGCAGCTCGAGATTATATATTCCTGGTCACCCATCCGATGACCGGCCTTTGAGAAAGTTGATTCACTAACTGACTTGGCAACTGGACTCCGCTACCACTTAACATCAGATGGAGCAAAACTATGTGCAAATATGAAAATATTTCAAGGGGTCTGTTCAAACAGCTCCTCGATTCCTAACGCGTTGAAACCATAACATTTGTGAATTTTTGAAAATGTACGTAAAAGTAGGTTATAGAATGATGGGTTGTCACGTCACGTCACAACCATAAATCTTTTGATAGACGAGGAAAGGAAGAGACATAAACGAAAATTGACGATTATCCATACATTTCCATTATATAGCTGCTAGGATATGACTTCTTGCGATTTGTTAATACCTTATGATTGAAATGCCAAGGCGCACCCTTCTATCCCCGTGAGGATATTGAAAATTTTAAGGAAAGAGTGGCGTTTTAGGGGAAAATGGTAAATTTATGTTGTAGGCACTTCGTCGTCTCGTTTGCTTTCTTGCTAAATTAAAAATATGTTACGTAGAAAACCTTAGCTATTTAATGTTAATCAACCTACATGTAAATAGTAGTAATCGTTTTTCTTTTTATGCCTGCAATACACATTATATAAATTAATATTTTAAGTCCAATAAACAAATCTTTCATGACACCTCCACCAACGGTTCTGCTTGCTTGTAATTTGATCCTTGACAATATTCTTAAGGGAATCAGTTGTTCTCTCACGATTAATTTATCCTTTGTGTTTACAATAATGTTAATAATATTAATTGAGTATTTCTAGGTACCGTCTTATGTGTGCCTATGAGTAAACAAATAAATAAACTTCCATACTTTTATGATCTAGCTAATAGTTATAATACCTGGAAAAGTGTATTATTACGTTATTAAATCGATAAAAAATCATCATCAAAACCAAAAGTTTAGATTAACCTTTTTGAAAAATATGTTACATTAAATTAAATCAGAAAATGGAGAAAAGAGAGATATTTTAAGTGTCAAATTCAAATTCAAATTAAAAAATCATTTATTTAGTTTAGGCTACAAGTAGCTCTTGGGAATGCCATCGGTTAACTATTAGGTACTCTGTGCCATCGGTTCGTAAGTCTACTCTGGGCGGGAGATTTTATACTGAGAAGAATAATTATTGGAAAAAATATTGGAAAATGCCATATCATAGCAGGACACTTTCCATCACAAATAAACACAAAAAATATAGAAGACAACCACAACATGTAAAAAAATAAAATAAAAAAATCTAAGTTAACAAATTTACATCAACCCTATTTGTGTCAACCCTATTTCGATTCAGTTGAATCAAAGCAGACTATTTTAAACAATAAAGCCTTTATAAAGAACGAACATTTGAATTCCCTCAATGTACTCAATAGAAAGTGGGCGTATTCAAAGCAAAGACTCTTGAGTGGAATTGCCAAATCATTGCAATCTCAAGACCGAGGCGGAGCAATAAGAACAATATTGGATTCTAGGGAAATGTTTGGGAAACAACTGGAATTAGCCTCAATTGTTTTCTTCTGTAGGTTCTTAGAATATTTGGGAAAATGTGGCGCAGAAGATTATGGCTATTTTACATAATGTAATAAGAAAGAGGATTTTAATACCAGTTGAACATATATTTTATTTCTACACCCAATACAGTTTTCTATAATATAATGATGTAAGCAGTGAATCGTGTCATCAGTTTGTAAAGCGAATATAGTAATTCAGATTTGAATTTAGTTTAGGTAGTAAACAGCAGTAGGAGTATATGGAGAGAACATTATAAGATTGCTTAAAAATGTGCTAAATTATGTCGTGTTTCCTATTTCTTACCAGTCACCATCGTTTGAAATAAAGCTTAAGCTCTCTTTTACTCTAATATGAAATGGAGTTTACATGACGAGAACAAAACACGGAGTAACTACTCCAAGCTTACACTTTGTTTATTAATAGGTCTAGGCTTAGGTCTCTGCCCATTAGACCGTATCAAACAATGACCATGCTAGAAACTTGTCTGGCAAAAAATATTCTTTCCCACTAGACCGTTCCGATTAACACCATCGCATAGCATGCACAGAGCGTATCGGCACCGGTAAAAATTCTCGCCAACAATTGTTGAAGGATCTCATTAAACTCGGAGAAGCTCGATGACGCAGTGGTTAACGCGCCCGGTCTGCGAATGCAAAGGTTAAGCAACTTTTGCATAGGCCAATTATCGGATGGGTGACCAAAAAAAATTGGTACTCCGTGATTCGGAAGGCACGTAAAGTCGTTGGTGCCGGCTGCATTAGCAGTCCTTAGCAACCATCAATGGCCACCACCACCACCCAAGGCCCGCGTGGTGGTTTATGGCTCGTACTCCCTATCCATCCATGGGGAAGACTTGTGCTCCAGCAGTGGGGACATAAAATGAGCTGATGATGGTGATGATGTCATTAAACGGGTTCGATACGCTATTGAAACGTTGTGTAGTAGTCCGTGTCGTGTTACTTTCCGTGCTTAATACATTCCTTGCACATTCATCGTATAGGCAGAGACCTTGAACATAGAACTTAGAAACAAGTAAAAAAGATACAAATACATACCATCTAGTTCATAACCCTGCCCCCACTGAGGCAAATCTTGGGAGAACGACTTCGGATCACCGCGGCTGCCTATGGATGTCTTCAGGTTTTTCCACAACTTCATCTTGACAACATATTTGTCGACTGTCAACCTGCCGAGTCACAACACTGGCTGTCTGCACTACACCGATTCACAACACTAACACTGTCACTTCTGAAGACATCCTTAAACATCTGAAAAGAAAAAGAAAACTTGTTAAAGTAAATTGGGTAGCTGCAGTAATAGTTCCTAAATCCAAAGTTTTTAGGTACTTTTTCAAATTAAAATCATACTGTCCTAATAACAATAATAAATAATAATAAATAAAAAACTGGACAAAGACCACTCCCAAAAGGATCTCCACAACGACCGATTTTGTGTTGCTCGCATCCAGCGGCTTCCCGCGACCAATAATAACAATACTTATATATATAACTTATACTTATTTTAAATAAAAAGGCAATCAACGCAAACTTTGTTGTTTTTTAAATTGTACAGACGCCTGCACAGATCTGCACCTATCCAAAACTGTCAAATTTCTTCAAAACATTTTCAACCATATTGCTTAGTACTAAAATTCAAAGTCTATTGAGGAAATTTGACAGTTTGTGTTAGGTTGATGTGCAGGCGTGTGTACTACAACCATCATACTCCTTCAAAAGTTGTAAAGAACTGATTCGAACGAAGTGACTACGTAACTGTGAAACCCATTAATGTTTATGTTGGACTAACAATAATTTGATATAAAAAGTTATGAGCACATTAAAAATATAAAATACATTTAGATATTTATTTAATTTAACATGGACCGATTCTGCTATGTCTGTTGTTGACAAGAAGTTTTTCTTCGCAAAATATTATATCAACAGCTTGAATCGCTCCATTACCGCAAACAGCATCATTCCGATGCCATTAATGGAGAAAATATTGAAAACATCGTCGAAAAATTCAGAGCAAACCCACCTCCAAGTCTTGGGTTTGATAAATTACATTGTTATGAGCACGATCCGTGAGACAGGGAAACTTTTCGAAGTGATATAAAATCTTTTTAAAGGCGTTCAGTCTGTGTGAATGTTGACGTTCTCTTTGTAACTTTGGAGGCTGGAAATTTTAGGGTAGTTGAACGTTGTCTGCCTATAAGTTTAATTAAAAATTTCATGTTTAAAAATGATCTCGAAGCTTGAGCACGGCTTTATTCGAAATCTGTTCGGGTCGCTGCTGATGAGAATACAGAGGCTGAATCTAGAACAAATTTTATTCAAGCTCTCCAGGTTTTCATTATATTCCGAAGTCGTATGAATGAACGCGAATTTATTAAGAATCTTTTATATTTCGGTATGAAAACATACAAAGTTCAAAATTTTTCAAACCTATAAGCCAATTCTAATGAAAACTATTATGCTCAGACATTCAAGAAAAAAGTTAATTCGACTGTTTTTATAAATTCTACTGTAAAAAGTTTCAAATCACATAAATTCAGTTGACTTATAATTTTTTTTAAATGTTGCTACAAACTTCGTAAGTATCTGTATTGTTCTCAAGCATACACAGTTTCACTAAACTTGACAATGACAGATAGTAAATATTACTTTTTATTTTCAAGTGCTAATTGCTGCACTGAAACTAAATTAAATATTTATAAAATTTTATAAAATAATTTATATTATAAAATTTTATAAATATTTAATTTAGCTTCAGTGGAGCAATTAGCACTTGAAAAAAAAAAGTAAAACTTACTATAGCGTTGTATTATCAAATTTGTGATATTTCATCTGCAAAGGTGCATGGCCATCGGTTGCAATGACCGTTGGATAGATGGCGCACAGTGCCGCTAATAAGCACTCAAGAATTAAAAAGCAGTGACAAAATTCAGCGCTTACGTCAGCCTTCCCGATAGCGGTCAGTGCAGCCGCCCGGATTGCGGAAGACCCAGGTTCGATTCCTGGCTTGGCCGAGTGGGCGTATTTTATATTATCAATTCCATGATTTTATAGCACCGTGTAGTGTAACAGTAAACTTACAACACAACATTTAATACTTTATTTATGTTTTTTTGGAAAGTAATTTCGTTTGGCCGCCGAAGGCTTTTACCTATAAAGATGACGGTAAGAAACTAATGGTCTCTCAAGCCGTAGTGATTAAACATCCTTAGAGAGTTTCTAGAGGTGATGTCGTCACGCAAGCGTTTCTTTTTGATTTCTTAATTGTTTATGTTTGTATAGGACTTTATCAAAGCGTTTGGTACCTTTCTATAGATGTAATAAAAAAATTCAGCGATGTAGAAAACTTGAAAATGGGCCAATATTTACAGGTCAATCCTGTTTGAGCAACATGCCTACCTTTATTCTCAAACAAATGTATGTGTTTATTCAAAACGGTGCAGTAGCAATATTCTTAGAGTAGTTTGTGCAACGCCGGTCACGGGTCGTCGAATCCCGTCAATCACTGAGACAGACGATACGCTTGCTTACCTACCGCTTTGTCGGGACAAAGGTTTTTACATTTCAATCGCTCTTGACATACTTCTATGAATATGGAGCGAAACAACAAAAGTTCATTGTCGTTCTTTGTATTTTAGGGCATCGTCGATTGGGTTATTATTTTGAATGAGAATTGATGTTTGTGGCTACCATCATTATTCTGCTTAGGTTAGCTAGGGTTTTTTCCTAAATTTATTAATTGCATATTGCTTAGTACTAAAGTTCAAAGTCTATTGAGGAAATTTGACAGTTTGTGTTAGGTTGATGTGCAGGCGTGTGTACAAAAAATTTAACGTCATTCGTCATAAACTTTTCAATATTGTCAAATTGATGCTGAACGAACGTTCGAGAACTTTGGTATTTCAAAGTTGCTGTGTGCCTGGAAATTACTGCGAATTAGTTGGAAATTTTATAGACTGGAAGAAAGAGGTGTCTCTCTATAGAATAATAAGTGAAACCACGTATTTCAAACTTAAATATTGTATCGTATACGAATATTTTGTTATGGAATAATAATGAGAGTAACCTTATAACTATTTTGGAGGAAGACATTGATTTTTTATACGAGTTATAGGTTTACTAATAAGATAATTTCCGTATTTGTAAATTGCTAAGCACATCTTCGCATGGTTGCTGGCAAGAGCTGGATGAGAGTAGCCGCGGATCGTGCTCGGTGGCGTGCACTTGGAGAGGCCTATGTCCAGCAGTGGACTAGTATAGGCTGATGATGATGATGATGATGAAGCACATAACGTTAGTCATGATTAAACTTGAAATATACATAAAAATCCTTTATGAACTCAAGGTCCAAATTTATAATCATCATCAAAACATTTCAGAACATATCAGTCTATATACGCAGCAAAGTAGGACACTCTTACGTAGTAGCTTTAAGAAATAGTGAATTACCATGGACATTCTCAAAGCAAAGTTGCATTTCGGATTAAGATCTAAAACTTTCTGCTAATGAAGTCTTCCTGGTAAATTGCCCAGACACCAGGCAGCACAACTACAGTTTAACGTTTAGCTCTGAATAGAGTCAAAGCCGATGCACGGTTCCAACCCGCTCACTTTGCGAGAATGACGGAGTTTAGTCGCTGACCTCCTCTATTGACGGGTAATGACTGCCGGTGTCAGTTCCCGCTCTTATGGTGATACTCCATTGGGGCGGAGGGGAGCGAAGCAGAGCGGAGCTGAGCTGCGTGGAAAATCAACCAATAGAGTCACTCCATTTTAACGGTTCTTTCCCACTCCGCTGCAATGGCCGGTGTTTGGCGGAGCAGATATGAGCGGCTTCGTATTCCTAAGGAAAACCGTCACGCCACACGAGTGGGGCGGCCCGGGACAGGGCGATGCGTGACAGGACTAGTCTCTGGAGCCCTAACCACCGGTAGCTTGGACCCTGTTCCCGATGCCGGCGGACCCCTATTTTTTATATTTTTAAATGTTTTATTTATTTGTTTAATATTTAAAAATGTAAATTTATATGAAAAATAAATAAATAAACAAAATAATAATAATAATAATAATAGGCTCTCGCTGAAAGGTTGGGTCAAGGGTCAGATGCAAAAGGCTGTACCTGTTGACACGGCACGTATTATCAGGAGGTTCCTCACTCTGCAGCCCTAACCACCGATAGCTTGGGTCTATCCCCGCTGCCGGTGGCAACCTAGGACTGTGTGTCAATGGAATTTTTGTGGATAAGGTTGCTCCACTCAAATGCGCTCTGCCTCAATAGAGTTTGATTGCTGATAAAGCAGCTCCGTTCTTCTCCGCTCCGCTTTTAATGGAGTGTCACCCCTAAGCAAAGCTGTAGCTGATTTGAAAACAAGAGAAGCCGCACCTCCTTCGTGCAATCTTTGTAAATAACTCTGTAAATAACTTTTTAACTGTTGGTGGAGTTATTGATACGTGAATGTGTCTTAATTGTGAATTAATGAATTGAGTAACGGGTCAAGTGGTAGCGCCAAACAGAACTGTTTAGTTTTTTCTATTACATTTAACTGGTACATTAACAAAATTACACAAACTTAAAATTTTATGGAACATTAGAATTTCTTTTGCATACCTCGGTAATGTTTGTAGTTTGGGTAATAAATAAGTATTCGTTTCGTTTTTTAAGTTGAATGACATAAAAGAATGGTCTCAGATAATGATGCAACCTTTCGGTCTATATAAATGCTCAAAACCTATACGCTTTACATTTTGCGGTAGAATATTGTACGGACGCCTGCACGTCAACCTATCCAAAACTGTCAAATTTCTTCAATACATTTTCAACTATATAATTTAGTCATAAAGTTCAAAGTCTATTGAGGAAATTTAACAGTTTGTGGTAGGTTGATGTGCAAGCGTGTGTACCATTTCAAGGTTGCACATCTTGCCAAAGTTTATTGTAGCTTTAGCTGATTTCGGTGTTAATTTCAGAGAACACTTCGTGATTCGCTTCCCAAGTTTAATGCTGTTATTATTTTTTGATGGTTGTGTAATTGATCCTTCGATTTGAGTGTGATATATATATATATATATATATATATATTTTAATGAAAAGTTTTAAGTATAGGCAATTGGCTCACATTTGGCAAGCGTGGTAATAAAGACCTTACCCATCAATTTAGCGATGACTTGATTTCAATGATAGAGGCAGGCCCAGCAGTGGGACAATCATAGGTTTACTTTACTACTTTATATTGTTTTCTAACACCATACTGCTAGACCAAAAGATACTGTAAGCTCTTTCTGCGTAAAACGAAGCGCACCTGACTAAATTTAAAAGAGGGTATACAAGCTACTAACTAATTATGAGATGACCAACACCTCAGCCTCCCTGTGACCACGGACCCTGCAAAGGGTTCGAATGTCAGGATAAACATTAATTAAAACTAATGTGTAAAATAAACGCGAGTAGATCCGTAAAAGTTGTTTCATTTCAATATTAAACTTTATTATTTTATAATTAAATTATAAATTATTTTAGGATAAGCATACATTTTTAATTGACGTCTCTGTGTGCGGCATTGTATCTGTAATCGTTTTAAAGAATAACAAACCATGTGCGCAATAAATTATGACTAATTGAAGATTATAAAGCTATTTAAGCGGCTGACGAAGCGTTAACATTTGGTTCGCTGCTTATTCGGAGCACCTCGTCCTTTGTCTGAGCTTTTGTTACAACGCCTATACATTATTAAAGACAAAGTTGATTTTAATGTTTTGTTAAAGTTAATAAGTATATGACTTCACAAACTAACTTGTTACGGTCTCGAATGTAAATGTTTTCAAAATAAACATTCATGGGGATGGCATCCATAAAGCTGTAGATATGGCATCTTGTCGATTAGTTCATTTATATGGGGCGCTAAATGTGTCATCATCACCATCTCAGCCAAAAGACAGCCTCCCCCAAGGATCACCATAACAACCAGTTTTGTGCTGCTCGCATCCAGCGGCTTCCCGCGACCTTTACCAGATCATCGGTCCACCTTTTTGGAGGTTGCCCACACTGCGCTTTCCGGTACGCGGTCGCCTATTCAAGACTATTCCACCCCAGCGGCCATCAGTCCTTCGAGCAATGTGCCCTGCCCACTGCCACTTGAGCTTAGCATCTCTTCGGACTATGTCGGTAACCTTTGTTCTTTAGAATAAAATAATATACTTTATTGTACACATAAAAATAAAAAAAACACATAGGTACATGCTAACAAAGAAATAAAAATAAAAATTGAAGTCGTACATAGGGCGGCCTTATCACTAAAAGCGATATCTTCCAGGCAACCTAGGGATGGAGAGGATTGATAATAAATAAGATGGAGGCATTGAAATAAAAAAAAGTGTACAGCAATAATTTATTATATAAACATACATACACATATATACGCACATACATATATACAACCATATAAATATGTAGAACATATATACATACCATTTAAAAACAACAAAAAAAAGTACCTAGTGGACTAACAGTAGGATTACAATGACAGGTAGTGATCTTTGACGAGTTTCTTCTTCTTGGTTGGTTCTTCTGCGGATCTCCTCATTTCCGATTCGATCACGCAGAGAAACCCCGAGCATAGCCCTCTTCATTGCTCTCTGAGTGAGCGTTCTGATAAGACCCATAGTGAGTGACCACATCTCAGTCCCGTATATCATCACTGGCAACAACAAGATATGTCGTAGCTTACCGAACGCTGCTCAGCCTAATTGGATTCGACGATTGACCTCTTTGCTGAATGTCTATGTCAAATGTCTATTCTAACAGAACTATAAAAAAATAACTGTCAATCTTTTTTTTGTTTTCTTCTCCCTGGATTCTAGCACATACAGAATCATCATTCTTAATTTTAAAAAAACCTAAAAAAAATCTATCCTTGTCTACTCTATCCAGTAAAGTTGTGTCTGTATTAGGTGATAATAAGTGATTAATGGTACTTGATGAATAATAAATAATATTCCTCGATCCCCTTAAGTTACAGCTGTGGTGGCTTCAGTAAACTTTACAAGCGAGCTTCTTGAGAATTTTGAAAGTAAGTTACTGTTTGTTTTGATTTGCCAACACTCATGCTCGTTTACAGTAAGTTATGTCAACAATCCCCTGTATTCAATTATATAAAAATCATAAACAAACACTTTTGTTGTAAATTAAAATAAAATAGCGCCCAAACCCATCAAAGTGAAAACACTTTCCCGTCATGAACCTCATGTCAATCTTCATAATTATATATATATTTTTTTTTAATTTTAAGGAATTGTCGGTGAGTAGTGTGTTATAGTAGTAATTAAATAAAAAGTCCTTACTCTATAAAGGCCAAAATAAACAATTTCTCAAAGTCTCATCAAAGTGAAATTTGAATAATATTATAGGTATACTAGTGGCCCGCTCGCGACTTCGTCCGCTTAGGAACATCCGTATCCCATGATGGACCCCTATAGCAACGCCATCTACTGGGTCCAATTGTAAATCTAAACCATCCACTTGAACACACACAAAAATGTCATCCAAATCAGTCCAGCCGTTTAGAAGGAGTTCAATTACATACACACGCACAGAAGATTTAAGGAAATTCCACTGTCATTCATTACCCCGGAGTACATAAGCCCATAACAGAGTGAACGCTTCCTTAGCGCGCTGCGACAGGTACACTACTACTAGCAGGGTTATATAAAGATTCTCTAAGGCATACAAACCCACGGAGTTTTGCTGAGGATGGGTGTGTAGTATAAGTAAAAATATAAATATTTTTAACAGGTTGCACGCCGCCGGGCCCAGACACAATAGAAATTCAATTGTTTGTTGTCAAATGGCGTTTAAGGTGTTAACAAATAAAAAACAAAATGAAAAAATTCATGATAATGGTTGTATATAATTTTACGCAAATTTTGTAATCCATAACATGCCGGGCCAGGTGCACTACCAACTAGCCACGATAGCATATTATGCGATAATGCACCTGGGGCCCAACCGCCTAACAGATTGCCTTGGCTACGTGTATAGTTTATGACGTCATCTTGTCATCTAGCTAATATGTATAGGCATATATCGAAAGCTATAGCCTATACCTTTCGATATTGCTTTCATAGGCGGTACGAAATGGTAAGATGACTTTGTAAACTATACACGTAGCCAAAGCAATCGGTCGGGGGGCTGGTCCGGCATGTCATGGGGTGCGGATTCGAATCCCGCTCGTGGAATTTCTTAAATTCTGAATGAATTCTTAAAATTGTATTGAATTCGATTTACAAAAATGAATTATCATTTTACGCATGGCTGAGGTTCTGCTAGAAATTAAAGAAAAGGTTTCATCACCATCATTCATCATCAGCCTATAGTAGTCCACTGCTGGACATTTTAAAGTAAAATTGCTTGAAGTTACCATTTACCTACTTGACTGGCAATTGGTTACTAAGCAGACCCATTTGTTTGATCAAAGATAACCATTTTTTCAGCGACTAAAGAAGATTAAATGACAGACCGATTCGCATTCGTTTATTTGAAACATCTTATTTCCTATCGTCATTCAGCCGTATAATTTATATCTGGAGGGGCGACTTTTCATAATTTCTTGTTCGAAATCATCAGGACAGTTATTAACTCAGTGGAGGTAAAAACGAAACTTATAATTGCTTGCGGGGACAAAGTCGAAAAGTTTCCCCTGAGTTTTGGGCAACATCTGCTAACTTGATCCATTAAAGACAGGTAATATCTAAAATACATCAGAACGGCCTTTTTGTGTTTTCCGCCATTTCATTGTTTGTAAAAATAGACAAGTGAATGTTTAAATAAATAATAGTAAGAGTAGCGATAGTAAAATAATCACCATCACCATCATCACCATCATCTTAAAGAGTTATTTAAGGAAATAAAAATTTTAACTGTTGCATCACAATATCTTTGAAAATATTATGTAGGCACTTATGTCAAAAAATGTCATAATACATTTTTGTTAAAAATTGTGACCTTCATAGTTTTAACACTAGAAATAAGAATAAACTTGCCATTCCAACTTTCAGGCTTCATAAAACAGGTGGCTCGTTCTTGGGTAAATGTAGGTATAACTTTTTATAATAAACTTCCACAAAATGTTGTTGAAATGCCCTTGCATAAATTTAAAGCACATGACAAAAATACTCTAATGAGTAAACGTTATTATTAAGTGGAAGATTATGTTAATGACAAAAATGTATGAATATAGTTGTACAGACGCCGGCACATCAACCTATCCAAAAATGTCAAATTTCTTCAATCAATTCTCAACCATATTGTAAAGTCCATTGAGGAAATTTGACAGTTTGTGGTAGGTTGATGTGCAGGCGTGTGTACATACACAATAGTGCAAATTAATATTATGAATGTGACATAATTATTGGCTTTTTATAATAAACTTGTAATGTAACACAACAGGAGAAAGAAACAGCCCTTGCCGAGTTTCTTGCGGTTTCTTCTCGGTACAAGGTCTCCACCATAGGGTTTACAAATTAATGGCTTTGAATTGACGCGCGTACTATTTCTTTGTAGGCACTATAACTAAGTTCTAATTAAAAGCAGCTTGTTGTATTCAAGAGTGTAAAACATATATGTTTAAATGTCTTCTGTGTTTAGTGTTCGAGTTATAGCCCTCGTAATCAGCATGTTAAATTGACAAAACATTTAAAGAACTTGCTTATTTGTTGTAATTAAACTACTCGCGATTTTGCTATCAAGTAATTTTATCCTGATACTGATATGTATTGTCCGTTTGTTGGTTTATTTCAATGTACTGACGCTTGCACGTCAACCTATCCAAAACTGTCAAATTTCTTCAGTAAATGTTCAACCATATGCCATGTACATAAAGTTCAAAGTCTATTGAGGAAATTTGACAGTTTGTGGTAGCCTGACGTGCAGGCGTGTACCTATAGCGTTCGTCTTAAAAAAAACAAGTATGTTGATTGACTACACAAATATTATATTTTGCCACAACTACATAATAAGTAGGTAAGTGTATTCCGTATATCATGACAAGAGTACCATGGCTATAAAATGAATAATTAACAATAAATAAATTTCTGAGTGATTATTAACATATAATTTTACGCAAATATTGTTGCGTACAAAATACATTTAAAAAAAAAAGACAAAGTGATAAGAAAAATCCACGAGCGGGATTCGAGACCGCACCCCATGACATGCCGGTTCAGGTGCACTGCCAACTATGCTATCGTGGCTCAATCCAACTCGCCGAAATTAATCAACACTATCTACTTTTACTATAAAAGTCGTCAACATCCGATCTTAATATTTTTACTAATATTGAAGTTCAGTTAAGAATTACGCAAGCTATATTTATGATTATTTACATATAACTAGTCTTGAATAATTTAATAAATTTTCTCTTTCAACAAATTGTAATTTGTTCGCAATAATATTTGCGTCAAATTATATGTAAAATTCATGAGTTTTTATAGAAAATATTATTAAAGACAAATTTTATCATTGCCAAAATCTCTCATTAAAATCACAAGAACATAAAATAAGGGACCTGTACGAAAAACAACTGATAATAAAACCACAAATCCTCTCTCAAGCAAAATTCAAACCGTCACAAACGCAAACGAAAGCTCTCTTGATAGCCCAGACATTCACATTCATTAGAAAACGTATGACATTCCGCTTATGCGCAAGAATATCGTTCTCGCTTCTGGCTCATTATTTTAATACCTTTATCGCCGTTGATGATAAACGATACACGCCGCAGCGACAAAGGTTAAAATTAAATTTCACGATTATAGCTGCGGGTGTAAACGAAGAGCTGTCGCTCGAATTAAACGGCGTTTATAACGACTAGCGTTCATACGTGGTTCGTTTCGTTCGAGGAGCTTTTTTTTTTTTTTTTTTTTTTTGGAGAGAGATTGCTGATTGCCGCTGCGGCATTTTCAGCTTCACCGGGCTTTTTTTGGGGGCGGCGAGGAACGTAAAGGGTCCCTCAAGCCGTGTGAAACGAATCACCTTCAGAGGTTATCTAGAGTCTAGAGGGAACGGCATCGCGCACAAGTGCGCGTCCCCGTGCCCTACTAGATTCTCCGAAGGGTTCGGATCGGATCGGATTCGAGGAGCGCGCCAATTATGAATTTGTTTATAGTAAAAAATTGTAAGCCCGCCGGCGTTGCCGGTGCACGACGTTCTAAAGAATCTGGAAAAGGTTCATGTAGGTTCATGTAGTAGACAACTGGCAGGAAGCGGTTTAGTACCGGGAACAGTGGCACCGACTAAAGCTAAAGCTCTGTTGTTAGCTGGTTAGCCAGCGCAAGTAAGTAATCATTATAAGATTAATTTATTGCAATCATACCTTATATATACACGATCAAATGCATTAAGGGGTGACACTGCACTAGGGAAGACGCAAGTGGTTATGTAGGACTCTCCCCCTGACTCCTCCCTTCTTGCTAGAAGGAAGGGAGGGCCTCAGGGCCAAGGAGGAGAGGAATGGTAGGGCGCCCCTGTACAGCTTGAAGGTGTTGCTGGGTTTTTTTATTTATTCATTTAACATTTTGCATATCAATTCACACAAGTTATGCCAACTAGCACTTAAAAACGGATAAGGTATATAAATAATACTACTTAATCGACATCGAGATCTTCATCATTTAATCAGCCAACAGAAATGAACAAAGAACTGGTATATAAAAAAAAACTTGTTAGCGAAACATCACATCCATGCAATATAAATTGTTGATATTTATATATCAAGTAAGTATTAGCATAAGTATTATATACCTATGTATCAACAATTCATGTTGCAGATGTTCCATAGTTTGTGAGGCCGCTGCCATAATGATTGTATTTAGAGTTCCTACTCATGTTCTGTCCGCAGTGGACCCGAGTGCGGAGTCTAGAGACTACTACAGGATGACTTCGACAACAATCGACAATTATTTAGTGGAGGTTCTATTGCTGATATACAATACTTTTGCGAAGGAAAAACAAAACGGAGTTGTCGAAAAAAAAACTTTTTTGTCCCCTTGTTAGTTTTCTATATCCATTACTGTAGGTAGGTACTGTAGCTCGCTTACTGTACCCCGCCCGATCCTATAAATGACACTACACATTTACAGAATACACTAAACATGCACACTAGTTTAGGCCCAAGACACCGTACTCGTAGAACAAGGGTACGAAGAACCGGTTCACACGCGCTCTACACCAGGTACAGACATGTACCTGGGCGCTTCTCTCCTCCTCCACGGCCCGGTCAACCCGAGCCGAGGTACGAGCCTTTAGAGGCGCCCTCGGGTTGCTCCACTCCCCGATCCGATCCGAACCCTTCGGAGAATTTATTAGGGCACGGGGACGCGCACTAGTGCGCGATGCCGTTCCCTCTAGAAAACCTCCGAAGTTGATTCGTTTCACACGGCTTGAGGGACCCTTTACGTTCCTCTCCGTCCCCAAACAAGCCCGGTAAAGCTAAAAATGCCGTCTGAGGCAATCAGCAATCTCTCTCAAAAAAAAAATCGCTTACTGTAGGTACCATAGTAACAGATTGTACTCTATGCACCCTATGCACGCTACGCTAGGTACAACAGCGCGCTAAATATGGCAGCTGCAGTTTATATTTGCGATATATAATATTTATAAGTATGATTCTATTGAGGCATATACTTGTATTTTATAATTATTTATAAGGATTACCAATGTTCTCTAAAATTTTGTCGACTACTGACAAAATCACCATGTAGAAGGACCACGGGACATTGGAACACAGGGGAAGACTTTTGGCCGCAGACACTCAATCTAAATTGAATAATACAAATGTCTTTACATTTTACAAATTATAATAAAGGTAGAACTTTAACTTGTTATACTTTTACTTTGTTTTATACGTTCCAGTCCTCTAAACGAAATTCATAAGAAATTACCATAAATAAATTTTTGAATTAAATTAAAAAATATATTAAAAAAAAAAAAAAAAGTTAATTATTACATGCAAAGGCAGATCTTATTTTTATTGTTTTTATCTAATTTACACTTTACAACGTTCCAGGTTTCGGCTTTATCAAGTAATTCTATTAAGGAAACAAGTGGTTTAAGTTCCCGAAATTAACAAATTTTTTGTGGAAAATCTGTGTCGCCCCAAAAGGTATTTCTTACCGACAAAAATTAAAAGATTTATGACGAAGACGAGATTTATTCCCTAAAGTTTTGCAAGCAGCAATTTCGCATAAAAACCGTTCGATGCGGTTAAAAATAAATTTCTTTGACATTGTTTAATTACTGTCAGAAGTGAGTAACGACTGTTATTATTTTATATATTACTATTGGTCCGGTCGTGACTTTGTCCGCTACAGTGAACACCTGTATTACACCGCCACCTACCGCATCCAAATTTGAACCAAAACTATCCGGAGATTCATTTAAACCCTCACTACAAAAATCATTAACATCCAGCCCCGATTAGGAGGAATTCAGTGACATATGTACATAAAGATGTTCCATGTCGTTTTCAATGAAGAGTTGCTCATCAAATCTGTATTTAAGTAGGTACAAACGTTTAAAATTTACAATGAATTGAATGTGGAAATGTAATAAATTTGTAATCCCCTTTAATATCGTCCATTTTGTAATACTCGTAGCAGTGTTACCTATTCCGTATGTGATTTAAACAAGTATTACGAGTCATTTAACATTAAACAGTGCTCGTTCTAGCCTGATCCTTATTAGTTTCAAGTTAATGGATACGATATCAAAGATATTATTTGACAACAGAGAAAATTACGTTCTCTGCAGAGCACAGATTTTCAGGATCCCAGAAGGTAATCCATTTCTTGAAGGTATATGAAATAATTTTCACTCCGAAAATTCTATTATTCTGCTGTGGCGAATCGTAGCCCGCAATATTAGCCCGCGTACGCTAATGATGCGAAATTATATAAATCAAACGCACGTTTCTCAAGGAGTTTACTCATCATAAAACTTCCCTTTTTGGAGCGCTGCATGTTAATGGTTTAAACTTGTTACATATTTTTCATACAATTTCCGACTGCACTTAGTTCAAAGTAAGGAATGGGCGTCTTTACTTGAACCGGTTGTGCATCATCAATATCAACTTTAAGACCTACAGACAAGGTTCATATTTCAGCGGTAAGCTCTTTATACGTTAATTGTAACAAATTGTCGCGAACTGAAGTCAGTGATTCATGTTTTGGAGTGGCGCCAGTTTTCAAATGTGTTTTAAATTAAATTTACTTTAAATTTCTTTTAGTGGTAATTTCTATGAAGCTGTATGCACTACTCTTATACTAATTACTTTTGTATTGGCATCACGTTTGAGATAGGCAGATGTTATAAATGTTTACCTGCATAATGTAAGAGAACCATCTATCCGTTTTGTTTAAAATTTATAATATTGAAATTTATTTCCGTACCGCTCGAACAGATTAAAGAAATATTTGCTAGACAGACTTGAATCAAAATAAGCTCATCATCATCAGCTCATTTTTGTGTCCCCACTGCTGGGGCACGAGCCTTCCCTATGTATGGATAGGGAGAACGGGCCATAAACCACCACGCGGGCCCAATGTGGATTGGTGGTTGCTAACGACTGCTAATGCAGCCGGGACCAACGGCTTTACGTGCCTTCCGAAGTACGGAGGAGCTCGAAATGATACATTTTTGGTCATCCGATGACCAGCCATTGCGAAAGTTGCTTAACCTCAGCACTCGACCGGGCGCGTTAACCACTGCGCCATCGAGCTCATCAAAAAGTAAGTAATAAGTAATAATAATAAAATAAGCTGTTGAGCTGATATTACTATTTACTAATATTATTTACTCGTGTGTAAAAGGTACTATTCTACTGTTTTATAGTAGTATTTGTTACTTCATTTTGTCGACCAGACTTAGTAGATTTTTACAATGGTTATTGAGTTTTGTACATTAATTTATTCAATCAAAAAAAAATTGAAGAAACTTAAATGAGAACAATTATTTTGGAAGACTCAAAATCACCCATACCTACTATACACTACAATTTCTACTAAATTATTTATTTAACTACTATCTATTACAGGAAAAGCAATGTTAAAACAATAAACAGGTCCTTACATTCAGAGTTCAATCGAAGTAGGTTGTAGTGTTTATTCATAAAACACGAGTATTACAAGACACTTGGGAGATAAGGGATTAGATTTCATTGATGGAACACATAATGATTCATGTTTGTTGGCCGGCAGCCAATAGGCAAGATACAGGACACGTATTTTCCTCATGTATATATTTATATACACCTTGCGTCCCACTTCTTTACTAAGCATTATTTGAGAATTGTATTTTTGCTTGTTAGGCAAAGAATTACCCTGAATCTAAAATGAACACTATAGTACAGACACTTACTAGCCACGGCATTCTCTTATACACGAAGACTTTTTTTTATATCGGTGATCAGGACCTACTGATTCCGACTAAGTAAATGATGGACATTGCAATAATAATAAAACTTACATGTCAGCGTTCCATTTTTTATTTTATTGTCTGGGAAGTAAAGTTAATAACTATGAATATTAAAATCATGGTCATCCTACTCCTCCTTGTTACAAATCCTCTTCTTAAGTACGGGTACAACGATGATAACAAACCTCATTAAAGATTTAAAGTTTTTCATGTTATTAGTAGTAAACTGTCAAATGGCAGACAACGTAAAAAAAAAACACTAATCTTTACTTCATAAAAATGTAGGAAGACCATACATTGTAATTAATTTTGGTTACCTAATTAAAAATACAAAATTAAATTTATAAAAAGAAAACATGTAACTACTATTATTATTGCAATGGCCATCATTTACTTAGTCGGAATCAGTAGGTCCTGATCACCGATAAAAAGTATTCGTGTATATTCAAAAGCCGGCGCTTGCTTGATGGTTCTACATGGATAGACAATATATCCATCTATTAATGAAGTTCACTTGCAACTTCGGCCTTATTAGAGCCTTATTAGAACCATCAGATGAGAAAACTAGCAAACTAATGTTTTACCTACCAATTATACCTGTTGTAATTATATATTAATCAACTAACCTAAAGTTAAAATAGACATTCGCCAAACGAAATGTTCAAGTAAGGGAAAAACATTACGATATAACACAACCAAAACATCAACGATACCGCAAAAATAAACACCCGGTCGAGTTCAAGGGATAATAAAATCAGGCACAATAACTCGGCCATTATCTGTTTTACTACGCCATATAAAACCATTTTCTACACAGATTCCGGGATACCAAACAATCGATTAAAATAAATCATATCCGCCATCGTAACACTCTTACACTCCCCTTTATTGAATTCGTTGAAAAATATTTTGGTAGCACCATTCCGCCGGGAATGTGTTTTCAGTTGAAATAAATATCTTCCATTAGACGTAACTTTACTGAACAGCAATAGCCGTTGGAGCTGTCAAGTTGTATCAATATCCATATCTATGTCTGTCTATATCGTCGACGGATAATGTTTCATTGTTAATATCAGTTGTCATTACCTACTAGACTTTGACGTGTTGTTTGATGTAATAATGCTACAGTTAACGTTGTTAGCTAGCGAACACCGAGTTCTATATCAAAATGTATTCGTAAATATCAGACGGAGTGAAGTCAAAAGTTATGATAATAATAAAACTAATTAAGGCGATTACATTTTGAAAAGTTTATTGTAATCCAATTTACTCAAGTTACGAACCGAATTAGAAAGCTTCTCAAATGGAGAAGGAACATCTTTAAGTTAGAAACATAACTTGAAGTTGTTCCTTTAAATAATTAAATAATTTGAAATACTACTTTTGTTAATGTGATGGTAAGATTTTTATTGAACATTACAATTTTGCCGCTTTTAAACAAATATTGAATACATTTTATAATTACAAAAACACAAATGTTGAAAAAAAATCCACGAGCAGGATTTCGGCGGGCTGGTTAGAACCACGATAGCTCAATTGGAAGAGCACCTGACCCGGTATGTAGGTTCAAATCCTGCTCGTGGATTTTTTTCAACATTTGTTTTTTTGTAATTTGATCCGCAACAAAATTTGCGTTAAAATTATGTAAACAAAACAAAAATACATTTTACATTTTATAAGGGATTTTAAAGGAAAATTAACTTTTATATTTTTCACACAGTTTTTGAACAAACTTTATATGTGCCGAACTAATTCACAGTTTGTTGGTTTATTAGTTATTTGCATTATAAATAAAAAAATAATGTTCGTCGGTAAGCGCATCATGGTTCTGACTATTTATCCTGGTAACAGGTTTCCGTGGGATAGTGTACTCCTTACGAACGAAGTCGCGGGCAACAGCAAAGTTATAAATAAATTTAGTTGTTAAATCTGTTTTTATACAAACCCGGAGTTCACATAGAGCAACAGACAAGAATCTAAGAGCAGACACCCTTTAATAATTACCTCCGTCTATCATCTCATCACCCCTATTCTGTCATCATTGTGTCCCCAGCATGAGGGGTAATTATTTAGTAATTACTATGTTTACGTTGCGGTATTCTCCCACGGAGTAGGAATTGACTGCCCTTAGTATAATTTGTAATTGGAGATTATGATGTTCGAATTGTTCGATTTTCAGTTAGGATTATTTGGGGTAGCGTCAATCTTATTTGGCAGATTTCACGATAAACAGTTAATTCAGATAAAATAATTAAATAAATAAATATGAGACAACTTCGCATACATTGTTCTGATCCCAAGGTAAGTAGCTAAAGCACTTGTTTCATGGAAATCAGATACAACGACGGTACCACAACCACCTAGACCCGACACAAAATCGAAAAGTTCGTTTTCGACATTGACCCGACCGGGAATCGAACCCGGGACCTCAGGAGTTAGCGCCGCCTTAAGTCCGGCGTGCAAGCCACTCGGCTACGGAGGTCGTCAAATAGTTATTGATAATAAAATTATAAAACTTAAAAACTTAACTTAAGTCAATAATCAGTAAAAATGTTTTTGTTTTACAAAACAACAAAAACGTAAAATGTTGAATGTTGTTGCTCGTGGATTTTTTTCAACATTTTGTGTTTAAGTCTTTAATCGCCGTGGTGGTCACCGGTGACCGACAAACAATAAATTTTCTATTGTGTCTGGTTTTGCGGCAGTCAACGTGTTAATAATCAGTAATTTGTTCGCAACAAATGTATATAATATATAATCCATATCGATAATCAGTTGACTATAAATTAAAGCTCAAACACATATTAGTCGTTGATGACCAAATTAAGGGCGTTAATAAGTGGCAGACGAATCAAATCATGTCTCCTCGTTTCTGCAGGGATCGTTTTAACCCTAATAACGGATAATAGATGAGGGGCCTTTAACACGAGATAATATCGTCTAGTAATTTCCGACACAATTAGATCGAATCGCGTACATATGGATGCGAGAATTAACATTATTCCTTATTATCGGCTCTCTGCTGAATAATTTCATCTTCATGGAGCGCTACTATTAAAGGCGTTACTGTTTCAAAGAGAGATAGTCTATACTATTCACGTGTTATGGTTCCTAATTAAATATTCAAACTTATAACGGGACTTTAAAAATTTTGCTGATCTATTTTTCGTAATCTATACTGGGAAACGACAAATTCGCTTTGTTTTTGCAAAATGTCTATGTATTAATTTTATTTCTACGCTGATTTTTATTGTTTGTAATTATGTATTTCTTTCTTTCTTTCTTTACATTTCGTATATGTATGTATCCTAGATTGTAGGTAAATTTAACTGAAATAATTGACAATGTGAAAACTGCCATTCAGCACCAACCATTAATATTTTACTAGCTTTTTAATTTTCGCAATAACTAAATCAAATTTAATTTTCTATTGAGAGAAAATACGATCAATCACGAAAACGGAAGAGGGATAGATAAATATTAGTAAGTGATTTCCAAACAAATGAAGAATATTATGCTCCATTGTTCGTCCTACGCTACGCAACGGTGATTCCGCGAATCGTTCTGATCAATCAAGCCCATTTTCGTTAATAACTCACCACATTACAAAAATAATCATGACGACATGATTTTCCAAAAATATTTTTGGTATCAAAAGATTATTATGAAAAATAAATTAGGCCAACTAATAGAGAACTGGAAAATGCGGCCCGGCTCGTGATATCAGAATCTGACTAATGAGCACGTTACATTGCGTTTTCGAAGGTAATCATCAATTATTATGCTCTCAATTTATTGTTTGTCAAACCTTGTAGTCTTACCGCTAGACCACAACCGCAGCTGATCTCTGTTGAGTGGTCTTATCTCCTGATTAATCCAATTCAATAACTGTACTACACAGATAAGTGCCTGATGATGTACAGTGTACACACAGTATTTGCAGATCTGATTAGACGTTGGTGTAACTGATAATGATTAGTGTGAACATCATTTACCGAATGTTTGGCTCAATTAATCTTGATGTTAGATTCCCTCGTTGATCAATCACCATAGGAATTAGGTACGGCACTATTGCTGTGCGAACCAATCTGTAATAATATTAGGTACGAGTATATGAAGGCCGTCTGTATTAACAAACAACCTTCTAATAAGATTGAAATTGCGACTGACATGACATCCGAAGCGTCGCTGTGTCGAAGAGGCTTTATTACAGCATAACAGAAGAAGATGCCTTTGTTTAGCTGAAGTAAACGCTTTGCGCGTACCACTGCCTCCCACTTTTTTTTTTTTTTAGAGAGATTGCTGATTGCCGCTGCGGCATTTTCAGCTTCACCGAGCATTTTTGGGGGCGGCGAGGAACGTAAAGGGTCCCTCAAGCCGTGTGAAACGAATCACCTTCAGAGGTTATCTAGAGGGAACGGCATCGCGCACAAGTGCGCGTCCCCGTGCCCTACTAGATTCTCCGAAGGGTTCGGATCGGATCGGGAACCTCCCACGCCCTACTCAGCCCCTAAGTGCTTGATAGGGCACTAAAAACACAAACACGTTCCCTTTTTTGCCACCAGGGTGATCCAGGTCCACGCTAGGCAATCACCAGAATTTAACCTGGCAGTGACCGCGCCAGTGGAAGCATACTAGGTACCTGTAGGAGTTAGGGCATGCTTCTGACGCAATAGAAAAAGAAGCTATCCCGCCACAATCCGGAAAAAATATTTTTGGTTATTATATAATTGGAAAGGATGTTTATCCACTTTTTGGGTATCCACCTATTCTAACGGTTATTGATGTGATAGCTAGTTCCTCTGTTGTGAATTGCTTCATCAGTCTTATCGTCATTTACTCTCAAAAGGCTAAGCTCCTTGCCGTTGTAAAATAAAAAAAAAATCATGTTTACTTCAAATTGCAAGACCATTCAAAGTTTTGAACGTGTGTTGTAAATTATTTGTGATATTGTATTCTTAAATACCACTAACATTACTGAGTTATTACTACTCTTCTTCCCCTTTAATTACCAATTAGACCGTCATAATAATATAAATTTACCCACATCTATGTTGAAAGATAATGCAACTGTCAGCTCTGTTGCATCGATTAAGTAATGAAGCATAAAAGAGATCAGTCTCCCCACAATTCGGTCTGGAATGACTATATCCAATTGAAATAATGGATGGGGGTCAATTGTCTGATGCACAAGGATGCTGTGAGCTAACTAAAGAGTTGACAACGATAAAGAATCTTATTTTAAATGAGACACGACACGTTATGTATTGAACTTATTTTAGAATTTCAGCTGGTGAATGACAGTTCGAATATATATAAGGGTTATTTTTATTAATAAGTATAACTTAATCAAGAATATTTTTTTATTAGCCTCGTTTACAAAGGGTGAGAGTTTTTTTTTACATTTACGGGTAAGCTCAGTGCCTTGATCTCACCTGATGTTAAGTGATGATAAGGGCACTGATGGAAGCGCACTTCACCCGGGATCCTCAACTAGTGAGGTACTGGCTATCTTATCTATAGCTGCCGGAACACAACAATGCTACAAACATTGATGTTATGGTGACATATTTAGATAAGATGGTGGTAGCTAGCCAGGCGGACAAACAAGCCTTACCACCAACCAAACTGAGTACACAAACATGTACCCCCCGCTGGGAATCGAACCCGGGACCTCTGGGTCTAAACCGGGGTCTTAGCCACTAGACCACAGAGGCGGTTAATTGTGTTTATTGTGTTTATTATTCTATTGTTGGTCGGGTTATAAAGCCATTGATTATTATTTATTAAATACAAAATCAGGTGAAACGCACTCTTTTACGTTCAAAATTCGGTGACGGTTCGTGAAAAGCAATCTGCAACCGACCAAACAATTTTAATTATTAGTATTTATTAAAAATTTTCAAGTTTTGTAAAATTTAAATAGATTTATAAGTTAAAATTAAATTTTATTTAGTTAACTTGGATTTCCTTATCCACACATAAACTACATTAACAAGATAAAACTCTAAAAACATGTCGTTCAACAAATACTGATCGTTATGCACTTTTGACAAAAGCCGCTACGGAGGGATGACACGGTTCCAATAAAGATTAAAATTCAAAGAAGTTATAAAAATAAAGAGCCAAGACGTCGCGCCACGTGTCCCCAACGAGGCACAGTCATTAGGGTGCTTTCGTCCTGCTCACACCTTACGTGCAAGAGGAGGACGGGTGTAGAACGAAATACCCGTTCTATTTCGCGCTGCAAATCGGATGAACGCCAGATTAAACATTCGAGTTAAATAATATTGTCTTTCCATGATGGTCTTATTAAGTCAATGTCTAACTAAGAACGCTCGTCATGCAACACTTCTGATTATTTTTGAGAAAGCATTTCTGGTTGTTTATAACTTTGACAGCGTAAAAGGGTGTAGTACATGGGTGTGTAACGTAATGCTTCTTAAAGCCATATATTTATTTGGTGCATCTAAACTGCAAATTTATACTTTTTGTAGAACTACGCTACACCAGATGTATTAAATATATTTTACATAACATAAAAAAACCATCTGGTCGAAATCTTCGTTTCCTATATTCTCCTGGGCGTTTAAGTCGGTTAACAAAACATTTGTGTGTTCGATAATCATTATAATCAGCCTATATTACTATTTTAAAATATATTGGAGACGATGGTTATTTCGCTTCTTTTCCGTAGTTCCATTTTAACTAACTTTTTCTAACTTACTGGTCATCACTTGCCTTCATCTGACCAGATGTTAAGTGATGATGAATCCGAAAGTGGGAGCACACTTCACCCGGAATCCTTAACTACCGAGGCACTGGCTATCTTATATCTAGCTGCTGGAACACAACGATGCTACAAACATTAATGTTGGTTTTTAGATGGTGGTGTACCAAATTCATTGTGGGTGTAGCATTCATTGGTTGTCCTCAATAAATAAATGAACTTAATTACAAATAAGAATTTGCAGCACATGGTAGACCGCTTCCTTTACACGGTCTAGCGCACGCCGGACTTCAAAGCCGAGACCTGCGGTGGGTCATTAATTTTCTTTCATGTTTACATGTCTGTTTCTGCTGCACACTAATAAATCATTTGGTATAATTCTATGACGGCAGTGTTACAACAAGATTGTTCTAGTATAGTGATACAATATAAAATACAAGTTTAGTATTATTAAAATTCATAGCAAACATTTTCTAGTGCCCATAACACGAATATATAAAGCAATACACACAAATACACAAAAAAGGAAAATCGTGCCGGGGCAGGGGTTAAAAATGCTGATTCTTGAGAGCGCTGTAAGTCAAGCAAATGAAGTGTAAACCCGGGATTTGGCGACCGGTACCGGCAAAACCAACCGGTATTGTAGAATCGGTATCGGGTGGTACAGCGTTTTGCGACCGAAGACCAATTTGTAGGGATTACGTATTTACGATATCGGCCGAGTTCAGGCAGGTTCGCCAAAAAATATGTAAAACTCAAGGCTTTGAAACTACCATTTTATTTACAATAGAAAATCCAGTATTACCGTTTTACTGTACAGTAACTATACATAATATACTGTATATTAATATCGGATGTTGATGACGTAGTTGTCGACATTGATAGGGCTCCTTTGGCTTATAGAGTAAGAGTAGATAGTGTTGATTAATTTCGGCGAGTTGGATTGAGCCACGAAAGCATTGTGTTGTGCACTTTGTCTTTTTTCAAATATATTTTTTTTACTTCAAAAAGTAAAAATTTACAATAGCGTTTTGTGGTATTTGCATAATAGCCATCGGTTACAATAACCGTTGGATAGATGGCACTGCTGCCGCTAAAAAGCAGTCAAAAATTAAAGCAGTGAAAAATTCAGTTTACGTCGGCCTTCCCGGTAGCATAATGGTCAGTGCAGCCGCCCCGTTTGCGGAAGACCCAGGATCGATTCCTGGCTGGGTCGGGTAGGCATTTAACTTTTTCACTGTATTTTATAAATATTTTTTCAAATAACTACCTACGTGATCCATTGTTAGCAAGAATCAGATAACTTTTCACAAGGTTTTGTGTTATTTAATTCATTTCTCTACATACGACACTTTATACTTAACACATTGACTGCCGAACACTCGGATCCGAGTGTGCGGCATGCGGTGCCAGTAGTGCTTCACACTCGGATCCGAGTGATCGTTACGAATATTTTGTTTGGTTTATTACTTGCTAGTACCTCTGGCACACGCGCGTCGTTTCGTACGCACACATAGGCATGTAAATAATAATAGTATTAATTTATATTTAATGAATACACACCTAAAACATAAACATTATCAAAAAATAATAGAGTGGCAACGAAGCCATTAAAAAATAATAATAATAGTGTGGCACCTGGCGAGATTTTTATATTAGGCCCTTGGCAGTGAACGTGTTAATGGATTTATATTCACGTATTTTATCCAATATTTGCTTGTCACCACAAACCCTGCAAAGGGTTCAAAACGTCGAATTGAGTTCAAAATAGAGTCAAAAATTGAACGGTACCAAATCAGTGTCCTATTTTATTATGAGTGTAATGTGTAACCTACTGTCCTATTATTATTGTCACCACACTTTATTTAGAAGTCTTATCACCAAATGAAATTAATGCTAAGAACCCTTATTCAACCAATTGACATAAAACATGATTGTGAGTTTAAGACAGCTCATGAGCTCAACGAAAACACTGCGGACGTTTAGTTTCGTCTACAAAGTTTAGACAACCGGGTCCAGTAAACTAATACAATCATTGTTCTACGCTCCTTAATATGTATGGATGGTTACACGCCCAACACAAAGAAGCTCTTGTGTTCACGTCAAAATCTGACACCCTATAGCTACATGTAGTTCCTATTTATAAATATTATCTATCTAAAGGTTGTCTGGAAGTGATCACCGCCCTTTGTACGTGTTTTTTTACAAATATTTTATTTTTGGTGTACAATAAAGTTTATACATCTTTATCTTATCTTATCTTTAATGTCTTGCTTTTAGTGACTATACATAATATATTACTTACTAGTAATATAAGTAAGTTTAGAATTATGGCAGGACTGACAAATTATTATATCAATGACAAATGTCCTTATATAAAATGTTAATTTATATTTTATATATAAATAGTATGAACATGTTAAAATGTGTTACAAAAAAGCAGTGTATTATCTTATGATTATAATTGTGTTATCACAATTCTAACATATCAGCTTTAATGTTAACTGTTTATTTCTTCATCTTGTCGTTTCAGCTTTTCACGTGAGAGCAACGTAATTTCTCTTGTCAGAAGGATAGGGATTGTCCATATCAGAAGAGTTTAATAAAAGTTCGTCGCATGAGACGAAGTATCGGATGCCGGAATTTAAGACCCGGAGCAATGTCCAAGTCGGAGACATTGTATACATAAAACATGGAACGAAATCTAAAATCTGGGAGTCGATGCTTCGTGTAAGCTTCAGATAACAGGCATCAAGCGTTTGTCTCAGGCATAGAGCGGAGTGGATTGGACGGAATATATCGGTGATTTTAAGGAAGTGTTTTTGTCTAACCAGGGAGAAGTGATTTCACCCTCTGTGAGAGGAATTTTACAAATGCTATTCGAATAAAACGTTTTCGATTCATTCATTTTGAATGTTTCAGCTGTGTAGTTTGACAGTGTAGTTACCTTTTCTCTTGAACTTTATTTTTCTAACCTTACACTGTGTACGTACAACCAATCTTTGTTCTCGTTTGCACTGTACAGATTGATTAGAAGTGGCTTTTATATTTCTAAAAAGGGCTAATTAAGTGAAAGGAATACTGTGATGAAGCCAAAAATAATTATATTCAAGGGGCAAAACAAAAGAGCGAGAAGCCTCCAAACAAAACACTTAGCTCATACTGCTCTCGATTTAGAAACGCGCAGTCTCACGTCTTGCTTGCAACGGTAACAACTTGCCTCTAGTCATCTTGTTGGACGCCAAAGTTGCTGTAAATCAGTTGGAAAAGCTGTCGCCCGGATTACATAGGTCTTGAGTTAACACTTGAGTTCTGAGTGACAGTCGTTTTTTTCAACTGCAAGATGGGTTAGACGCATTTGGTCTTACCTAAATTTGGTCATGCGCACAAAAAGGTCCAATTCGCATTTGGATATTTGGTCCTATTCGCATTTGATCCTATTCGAATTTGGTCACATACGCAGATGGTCACACTAGAAAGCAAAGTCAATTATTTACGTTAGTTACGTAACGCCGCGGGTCCCAGACACAATAGAAATTCAATTGTTTGTCGGACATGGCGTTTAAGGTGTTAAAAAGTACAGAACACCTCTTTCTTGGAGAGCTGGACAATAAAAATCCATCCGAACCATGCTTGCTCAACATTTGGTTTTTTATTGTCTAGGTCTCCAAGAAAAAGGTTTTTTGTACACACGCAGGTCAACCTATCCAAAACTGTCAAATTTGTTCAAAAGATTTTAAAACCATATTGCTTAGTACTAAAGTTCAAAGTTTATAGAGGAAATTTGACAGTTTGTGGTAGGTGGTGCAGGCGTGTGTACAAACACCTTTTTCTTGGAGACCTGGACAATAAAGATATATTCGAACCATGCTTGCTCAACATTTGGTTTACCAATACAGTTTACGAGTTCACCTTTACTTGTTTCTTGTCAGTTCAATTTAAATATGTTCACATGTTTTCACATAGCAGCATTTTTGCTTACACCTGGGCAATATTACTCTATCCACCTTTGACCTCAACATACCTACGAGAATAAAAGGTTTTGTGAAACGTGCGCCACCGTTTTACAGCTGTGTTGCCTTCAGTTCGAAGGTTAAACGCAAACTGAATAATCTACTTTCAGTACACGTACCGTTATCGGACACACTTAGCATCCATTCTAAGCTCTTTAGTGCGTACATTGAAACCTTTGTTAAAATTCTTGTCTTTATGAAAATTACCGTCTTTAGTTGTGTGTTTTCTCTTTATACTGTATTTTACTTTGGTATATATGATAGAATAGAAAACAGATACAACATGTGTTTAGATTGTATATATAAAACTTTAGGATGATAACCTTTTAAACCAAATTGTTAGATGTAAGTAAGTATACGTAATATACCATTTTGCTTGATGTTAGTATTTTTAGGGGCGGCGTGAAACTAAAAGGGTTCCTTAAGTCGTGTGAAACGCCGTCGAAGGTTTTCTAGATATAATGGTATCACGCACCAGTGCATCTCCTCTGTGGTCTAGTGGCTAAGACCACCGGTTTAGACCCAGAGGTCCCGGGTTCGATTTCCAACGGGGGGTACATGTTTCTGTACTCGGTTTGGTTGGTGATAGGGCTTGTTTGTCCGCCTGGCAAGCTACCACCATCTTATCTAAATATATCGCCATAACATCAATGTTTGTAGCATTGTTGTGTTCCGGCAGCTAGTGATAAGATAGCCAGTACCTCACTAGTTGAGGATCCCGGGTGAAGTGCGCTTCCATCATTGGTCTTATCATCACTTAACATCAGGTGAGATCAAGGCACAGTGCTTACCCGTTAATATAAAAAAAAAAATGTTCCCTACAAGATTTTCTGAGGGGTTCGGATCGGATCGAGAGCGAGAGTTGCTCCGAGAAGTTCTAAAGACTCAGACTTCGGCTCGAGTTGACCGGGTCGTGGTGGTGGAAGCGCCCAGGTACATGTCTGTACCTGGTATAGAACGCGTGTGGAGTACGGTGTGTTTGGCCCTAGGCGAGTGTGCGTGTCTAGTGTACCTATCATGTAAATGTGTTGTGGCATTTTAGCTGTTTGTGTTCAAATACCGACTTTAACTATTTATTTTCTTATGTTTACAATAAATTTATTCATCATGGGATGAAAGATCACTCTTATATCAGATTTTTTCTTTATCTGCAAGATAATATGTACTCGACTTTCATAATTGCACTATTGTGCCTAATTTGAATAAACATCTTTCATTTTCATCGATAAAATATATTTAAAGATACACACCAAACTGCAACAAAGGTAAAAATGTGTACAAATTGTATTTACCGTTATTATTCAACTAGCGACCCGTCCCGACTTCGCTCGGGTGGACATTTCTTTTTTAATATAGCTTAGGTTACTCAGCGCTAATGTAGCATTCTAATGGTGAAAGAATTTTTTAAATCGGTCCAGTAGTATTTAAGTTTATTCGTTGTAAACATACAAAAATACAAAGCTTACCTCTTTATAATATTAGTATAGATATATTTATTATAGACAAATCCGTTTTAAACCTAAGCCTATAGAAAACCATTTATGAAAGTAAGCTCGCTATACTATACTCAATGTACCGTCAGCAAAAAAAAACATTGTACAAAAAACCGCGCGATCTGTAATAACAAAAGTAATTTGGATGGTCGTTAGGCTCCGGATTATAGAGTCAGTTGCCGTTGTGGGAGATAAATTAAAAACCATTTTTCACGTAATTCCCGGTTGTGCAACGGATGGTGTAATCTATACAAATTGGCTGAGTGCGCCACATATTACTCGTTGGATGGGCTTGGGCTCGGATGCTTTTGTTTGGGTTGTAGTGTTAAATAACGAGACGAAGGAGGGACACTAAATTTATAGCTGCTGGCTTTTTTTTAACGATGTTCAAACAAAGTGATTTTCATTTAAATGAATGTACACCGCCATGCACACGTACCGATATTGTTGTACTCTTTAAGGGGGTGCCGCGTGGAATTTCGAAAATTTACGTGTTTTTAAGTGACTGGTGCTAGGCGCTGGATAGGTCGTATACATTAAAAGGACTAGTGTAGGTAAGTTTGATCCTTTCACAAGGCCATGGTTGTCTTGGAATTTGAAAAAAATACCCAGAAACTGCTTGAACAATACGTAAAAGTAATGATATTCAGAAACTTTGTAAATATAGCACATGAAACAATAATCCGACATCAAAATGTTTGTATTGATATTCCGCAGGCCACTGTTGTCTAATTTTTCATTTAAAAAATGTTAAAATATTAAGACTTTTATTATTTTTTACCCAAACTGCTGTGATTTTACGAAAGTAAACATTACTCCAATTAAATCACCAGCCTACTTTGTACAGTTATAAGTGTGCGTGCGTATTCATGTTCAATTCAACATCAATCAATCATTCAAATTCATCCAGGCGCCGATCGCTAGCTATATATCTAAACTCGCAGTTTTGCGTCCCCTCTTAAAAATGTCCCACAACTGGGCAAAGGTGTTGTAATCAAGTCATAGCTACAATTGATGAGTATGATATTATCACTAACTACGCTAGCCAAATGCGGAGTGGTGACCACTGACCCGGGCTATGCATCAAAATCTGAAACACACTGCCCACCTGTCTTGGAAGTTGAACCCAGGAATCGGCCAGGAATCGTTGGATATCGGCCAAGCGCTTTGCCACTAGGCTACCGAAGATTTAAGGACATCGTGTTGTATGTCGGTTGTAAAAAATATTACTTAGTAAACATTTGATCTTGATTAGGAATTTAATTATTAAATTAATAAAAAGTCACACTAAAGGTGTTCAACAAAAACTTAATAAAATGTCTGAAATTTATTTTGGATTCGAGGTTACGAGGTGTTTTTATCTCAGCTTTGATTTAGCTTTGAGACTGTCTGCGGTCTTAAGACGAGGAATGCGCTGCCTTAAAATCATAAGAGTAAAAAAAATAACAATATAGAAGACGAAACAAATAATTTTAAAACTTGAACTTTCTAGTTCGTTCTTTGTGAGGATTGGTAAAGGAAAAACAATAAATATTGAAAAGTATATAACTATATGAATAAGCGTCAAACTCTTTTAGTGTCCACTAAACTTTTTTTATAATATTGACATCAAATATAAGTTGCATTTGCGTTTTCTTAGCACTATCTCGGGGCGGACGCCTCAGACTAGATGGAGCGGCGATCTTCGCAAGGTGCTCAGTGGCATGCACTTGGAGAGGCCTATCTCCAGCAGTGGGCTGATGATGATCGCGGGAGTGGCTCAGAACAGAAATAGCAAGCACAGAGTACCACTCCGCAGCATATGAAACCTACGTGTCGGATATCAAGTTTGTAGACCGTACAGAAGCTTCTAAGATTTATTTCGATAATGCATCATCATCATCATCATCATTATCGTCATCAGCTCATTTTATGTCCCCACTACAGGGGCTCGAGCCTTTCCTATATATGGATATATAATTAACATAGTTTCTTTTGTAGTGGAGAAGCTTTTTTCAGCAATCACAATATAAGTCTCTGGTGTCACAGACAAATCCTAAATCCTGAGATATAAAACGCTATCCGCACATAGGCGACGAGACATGGACAGCGGATCAAGACCAGAAATCAAAACTAAACCAAACCGATCTATCCCCGGAGTTTTTCTAAGGCAGGCAAGCGCAAGCGTGTCAGTACCTCACAAGATTCTCTAGAAGGGACGTATACCTGCAGCTACGCCTTATCCGCGTCCCGTCTCTGTGTTTATTGCGCTATTGATTGATGTGGAATGGATGACGACGTCCAATGAAAACCGCGCCTCGTCCGTCCTCGTTACACGCCTTTATATTGTGTCTTTCCCAAAGGTGACAATTTTTATTGCCCTAGATAAATGTATGGTCTTTGGAGCGTAACCGGTTAGGAACAGCAAGAATTGTGATGACTACCCAAGCACCGTGATTTTTGGTGCTACGCCAGCATGCAACTATGCCTATAGTTAAGTTGGTTTTCTAAGGACAATCCTTTATAAAATTCTTGGGAATGTTGGATTAGGAGTTTGAAAAAGAGAACCCGAGAGTGCCTTTTAAGACAAGATCCACCGCTCATTATTACCACGTCAAGTTATGTTAAAGGAGAGGTACCTGTCACAATGTCAGCAAAACATTGCTGAAGAGCTACCACTTAAGTTCAGGGAAAGGGCTCTGAGCTTGACAGTTAACTTTTCTCATTTGTACTTCAGAGAGTAAAGAATCAGAACAATCACAGATTAAACTGTCTCTAGAAAAGTAAAATTCGAAAAAAGTCGAATTGAAGACTTCGATTAAGAAAAGAATTGCTCCAACTCAGTAAAGAGCCCCCCAATACATTAATTCTGAAGTTCTTGTTAACTGCGTTCTGATCCGTTCCTTTGGGAGCTGTTGCCCCGGCTACGATGTGATTTCTGATTTTATCCCGACTTTCATTTTTAGTTCGCCCGTATTGGATACGAATGGGTTTATTGCTCTCTCTGATGTGACACCTAAAGTTGAAATTGTTGGTTTGTGTTCCTTAGATTAAGCTGTTGTTGTTCTTCCGTCATACTTAAAAAGAGGAGAGAATCTTGACTGTTACTAGGGGGCATACTTGTATTGTTTCTGCACGTATGATCATTGTTAGCTTCGCAAATTTTGTAACGGCTATTGCTTACCGATAGACGCGTAGCGTTGTTTAAACCGCCAGCGGAACCGCCGCTACCACTACAACATCTGGTTCACCTACACTTGGCAACCAATTTGAAGTTCGGCAGCGAATTTATTTTTAACACTACTTCTATACTGGCGTAACTTTTTAAGCGTTTGCGGTTTATGCGAACACTACACATTTTTATTAGCATTGCACAGCAAGTGATTCAACTGCAATTTATGTTAACCCGTGGAGCGCAAAGTGTTCTAGTGGTATAAAACATTGCATATCAGTTTGATCTGACGTATCGCTCGTTAGGCAGGTTAAACTGATACCTATGCAATGTGTTCTACCACTAGAACACTTTGCGCTCCACGGATGGAGTCCAGACGCGAAGACAACTGGTGCAGCGAGACAACATCGTAGTACCCTTGCCGTCCACATTGAAATGAAACACTTAATACGAATGTACCATCTATTATTTTATACTTAATTTTATCTTGGCTTAACTTTTACAAAACTCTTGGCTCGGCGAAATTGCAAAATCCGTACAAAATATTTCATTTTCACATTAAAACATGTAAATAGTCAACAGCTAGCAAACTAGCAACAGCTGTATTAAAACATACATTAGTTAAAACACGATCTTTAATGTTGCAACAAGCAATAACAACACGGCTCGCGCCTTAATCTGACAAATAATGATTCCTTTATTGTAATAGCATAGTTAAGATAACTGGAGGCTATTTTCACCTTACGGCCTTCGCCAGGTGTGCCTCAACAGGTGTCTCAATCTGAAAATCGTTACGGTTATAGAAATTGGTGATTTCATGCTACAATCTCCATAGAATGTTGTCGAGGTCCGATGTTAATTGCAGTTTAACTGCAGGCGCTTCATTATATCAAAAATGTCTATATATAGTGAAGAATAATTCAGTTTGGTTGGTGGTAGGGTTTGCTTTTGGCTAGTTATCACTATCTTATGAAAGTCTATCGCTATGACAACAATATCAGTAGCACTTTTGCTATCCAATAGTTCAGGATTACTAAAAATAGCATTACATACCTACATAGTCAATATTCATTTGTTGTAACTCTCATGATTAAATAAATGAAGAGGCTCTGTAAGTGAAATAACCTATGTAACTTGGGTTATTATATTTTCATAAAATATATAAGCCCTGACAAATTGTTACATGCTTGAATCGTTTGCACCTCCGCTTTAATTAGGTAGTTGACTGGTTAGTCAATATAGAAACTTTTTAACAACTGTCAAAACGATTATTTTTAATAGAAATTGTATGGGATTAGCAATTTATCACGTCACCATTTTTTTCCGTCAATTGAGTGTTTATTAATAACTTTTTAGGTTACAGAAATTCATGCTTAGGTGAAATAAATAATTGCTTAATGATTTAAAGAACTTTTAAGTTTCATTTATACGTTATTGTTCTGGAATTAATTGTTATTGTTGTCAATTGTTCAAGTTTTTTACATCCGACTGGTTGCCATAAAACCGCCCAATTACAACTTTGTAGATATTTATCTAGGTGTTCATGTTTTATAGTATTCCAATAAAGTATTATTTATCTACTAGATTTCTCCGTATACTCCGTATCACAGCCAAAGATGTCCACAGCTGGACAAAACAAAGCCCCTCCCCCCCAAGGATTTCCACAACGACCGATTTTGTGCTGCTCGCATCCAACGGCTAAGATCGTTCACTGTCCGTAAATTATTCGCAAAACACGTTTGGTATTTCACACTCCTTAATCCTAACATTGAAACACACGTCCCAGAACACACTACGAGTAGGCAGTAGCTTTTCGGAAGTGGCCGTCGTAATGTTTACTCCCGGCGGAACAATAGAAGGACCCCTGATCCCGGAGGTAACATTCGAGCCCAAATTACTACGGGATCCAAAGTAAATCCGTTAAAGATTGATTTTTCCAGGAAAGGCTTAGCGCGTATTGTGACGCGTGTAAAATTACAATTTGACGAAAATGCTTTGTTATATTGAGACGTCCCGATTGAGTCTTTCACTTTCAATAATACCTACCCTTTTAAATGTTTTGCTCAGTTAAGTACAAAAATCTTTACAGATTATCTACGAATCGTTTACAAGTTTTAAAGGGGTTAAAAAACAATTCAATTCCGCCTACTTGACCTCTATTACAAGTGTTTTTGATAAGAGCCCTTGTATCGTTTTACCATTTTCAGACTTTAAAGTCAATTCAGTTTTCCCAACCATTTCATTTTTAACTTAGAGCTGATATCTTTAGAGGTCAAAATCAAGGGTACAGCCGAAGTTGACCGCGTAAAACCCTCCAGCCAAATGAGTAACGCGGCACGACAATGGCCTGGACCGTTGACCCCTCGTTATCTTAGCAAGGTTTTTCTACAATATACTCCAGGGCAAGCAGGCTTTGTTTAAGCGGAGATAAGGCACCCCTTTGACACAGTGAGTGTACGCAGACAGAAGAAACAAAAGGCACGCGACACCTACGACCTTATTTATGATAATAATATTAGGGCTTTTAAATGATTAGGGTTCCCAAAAACCTAAGGAAAAATAGAACCATTACACTTAAAGTTAGTGGAACAGACTAAGTTGGCTTATACCCAGCAGTGTATACTCACGGTCTGAAATGATAATTATTATGATGATGATGACACTTAGAACTGAATTTACTTAGAAACTCTTCAAAATTTCGATCATTCCTTACTTATATCTACGGTTTTAAGTTTTTATATACAACAACAGGGTAGCTCTTAGTCATTATTTCACTTCAATGTAAGTGACTATGAGTATATGGCCAAAAAAGAAGCGTTTTACACCCGGTATCCTCAACCAATTAAGATCTTTATTTGCCATTTCATTTCAGAAAAACGCTCAATGTTACAAAACCTAAAAATTTAACAATAAATAAGCTGAGTGTAAATTTTATTTCTATCACTTTCAATTGATTGTGGAGCTTTATTTTTATTTACAGTTTTCTTATTCCCATCTACACGCTCCCCGGGACTGATTTGAATTAGAAAATTGAACCAGTAAATTGGAGCGATTTACTGTGAAGCAATTTATTTGCAAATAACGCGGCGAGTGAGTTTAATTTGGTCGGATTTTTCATTGTTATTCGCACCAGAATTGGCCGCCATAATGTTTATTGTCAATTTTTTAATTTGAATAAAATTTGAGAGTGGTTGTTCCGATGATAGCGTGGCTTCCAGTTTATTTTATAACCGTCACCAACGCCTGGTGTTTCAACAACGAGCATTTTAGATATAAAAATATTACAATATCCATTTACAAATATCTGACTACAAAAAAAACAGTAGGTAACACGATAGGTGAAAATAAATACCTATATAAAATTGTAACCTGCCCGTGAATTCCTCTGCGTAAAAACCCATATTCCGTGATACCTAGAGAGTTGTTCTAAGAAAGGCTTAGCTGTCTACCCCTACAAGGATCCTTCCTGCCAAATAAGCTTGTCGGCTTCTCTTCCTTTGGAATAAGATATTTCGGGTGAAGCTTGTTTTATGTTATTCAAAATGATTTGCATAGCTAAACAAGGTTATAAATATTACGAAATAAATAATTGTTTTGTTGATTATTAACAAAACAATTTCAGGACTATCAACGCCAGTGCCAACTTATAAACGTCCCACTGGTGGGCTTAGGCCTTCCTAAATAAACAAAATTACCTGAGGAGGTCGGGCTAACCAACATGAACCTAAAAAAGAAGAAGAATAAAAACATGTATTTAGAATACACACATACATGATAAACAAAAGACATAAGGCAGACCGTATAATACAGTACAAATCAAAAAAATCAAAATTATGATTACTGCACAATGTAAGATGATTACTTAATTTTTTAAATGATCTTTACATTCTTTGTAGCAAATAAAATTGAACAAGTATTGAAGTTAAAAACGACTTGACTTTCAATTTCCGGTAAGCGACAAGCAAAAACTTAGGTATTAGGTATTTCCTCCATCACGATCACGGTATAAATGTCAAGCGTAATTATGACAAAACTTAGACGATATAACCAAGTGACAAAATGATCTTTTCAAAGAGGACACGGAGAATACAGCGATGCTTCCTCTCAGGCAAATTTCTTTTGTTATATACGTTCTGAGGGCCTGACAATAATTACAATCCTTTGCAAAGAAACGAAGACATTGTTTCAGCGGAGTGACGTTGGAGTGACCTGTCACGTTTTACGCAAGGGATTGACGCTGGCGTCGACACAAACATGTTTTTATGGCGTTTAGGTGTGAGAAAAAGGCTAAGAAAGGAAAAAATATATATACATAAATGAGAGACAAGGAGATTCTAAAATTGCCGCCACTAGAATGCCAATTCAAATCTTTTCTTTTTTTTAACTCTTTATTTAATTTGGGGCTTTTGTCCACATAGCAACATCTATGTGCCAGCCCCATTGTTTTTCCCCAATAACAATCTTAAACTAAGCTTATAAAATAAAAGTTACCCTAGTTAAATAAAGATATGAAAAGGAATCACTTAGCCAAATCAGATTTTGGTTTTGATAAAATATTTTGAATTAATCCAATAATTAATTAATTAAATATTAAAGACGTAGGATTAATTCAAAATATTTTATCAAAACCAAAATCTGATTTGGCTAAGTGATTCCTTTTCATATCTATGTTCACGGGCACAGTGCCTTGATCTCACCTGATGTTAAATGATGATAAGGCCAATGATGGAAGCGCACTTCACCCGGGATCCTCAACTAGTGAGGCACTGGCTATCTTATCTCTAGCTGCCGGAACACAACAATGCTACAAACATTGATGTTATGGCGACATATTTAGATAAGATGGTAATAGCAAGCCAGGCGGACAAACAAGGCCTACCACTAACCAAACCGAGTACACAAACATGTATACCCCGCTGCGAATCCAACCCGGGACCTCTGGCTCTAAACAGGTGGTTTTAAGCACTAGACCACAGAGGCGGTTTTAGTGATTGGACTAATATTTATGTAAGAATATTTCAATTATCATCAGTAAAAGTTTGTTTAAAAATGTAACACATTGATCTTGTTGTCTCATTTTGTTAAAAAAGGCAGATAGAGACATCACTAGTTTGAAATCTAGTTTAACGTAGATCCGCCTTTTAGAATCACTTTGTTTACTGTGCAATTTAATAAATTAATATCAGTAATTAAAAAAATAACATAACGCAGAAATTATGATTATTTACATATAGTTTTACGCAAATATTGTTGCGAACAAATTATAAATCGAAAAAAGAGAAAGTGTTGTAAAAAATCCACGAGCAGAAATTATGTTAAGACGGCACTGATATTTTTTTTTTATTTTCGTCAAGAAAGCGTCTGGCCTGTATTTATTTGTTTATACATATACCTACATTTGTTACGCAAGGCGTCTCTATGCAAACCCATGATATAGCATCGCCCTTAATTACACAATCATACGAATATTGAACATTGACCGCACGTGGAGCTGACGCAGCAACGAGCTTCAGGTTCGTCGCCGCCGCCGCGATTCCGCGGACATGAAAATAGCATTCTACAACCTCGCATCGGTTGAGCGTCACCTAACTTTAATTATAACTATTTTTAAGTAATAAATTGTAACCTTCATTAAATTGTACCAATAAAAATTGATTTTTTTTGAGACTTCGGTTGCGACCACGCTTAATTGGCGCAGTCGGTAGGATACCCGTCGGGTCGGTCCGGGTTGTCCAGAAGATTTCCGTAAACTCTAAGCCGCCCGAGTGGCTATCGCGCCGCGTCACGGGTATCGCAATCTACGTGCTCCAGCCGAGGTGAATCCAGAAATCGATTCTTCAAACTGAATCAATGTTGTAAGTACCTTGAATCTTTCAAGTATTTGCTATCCTATAACTTTACTTATCCTTTATACTTTATCCTATAATTTTCTGTGTCCTTTAAAAGTGTATTTTATATATTTTTATTATCCTTGTGTGCCTATTTTATTTTATAACGTTATATTAACTTAGTAAAGATTTTCCATCCGAGAGAATCACGTAACGCTGTTAGTAGTAAGAAAATAAGTAGGTTTAGTGCTATAGACGAGCTTAGGAATCTAGAGCCTGTCACTATGTCCGACGAAATTGATAAGATTTACAAGTCCCTAAGACTACTTCCGGAATTCGATGGTAACCCACATATACTCACGCGTTTCATCAATCTTTCGGATCAAATAGTAATTAAACATTTTGACGAGGAACCTGGAAACGAGTTGACCAATTTAGCTCTTATGAATGGTATCTTAAATAAGGTAGTAGGGCCCGCGGCTAGGCTTATTAACTCCAGTGGTATCCCGGATACTTGGGGAGGTATACGTAATGCGCTGATAAATAACTTCGCGGACCATCGCGACGAGACGGCGTTGTATAATGACCTTTCCCTGCAAACGCAAGGGGCTAGCACCCCGCAGGAATTTTACGAGAGGTGCCAAAATCTCTTTAGCACCATAATGACGTACATCTCGCTTCACGAGACCGTGGGTACGACAATAGAATCTAAACGCACTCTATATCAAAAGTTAACCTTGCAATCTTATTTACGCGGCCTTAAAGATCCCTTAGGATCCAGAATCCGGTGCATGCGTCCCGACACGATGGAGAAAGCTCTTCAATTTGTACAGGAAGAGCTTAACACTTTGTATCTCCAACAACGTAACGATAGCGGCCCTAGTAAGAAAGAATGGCAAGCATCTCAGCCATCACCGTATAATTTTAAATTACCTATTAATAACTTTCCTATGATGAAAGGTCCCGCTTTTAATATGTCAGGCCCTTCAGGCCAACCAAACTATAACATGAATGGTCCATCGCGCCAGCAGCAGGTACCGTTCCAACAGACGCAAGGTTGGAGACCTAATCCGAATCATTCAAATCAGTTTCGCGGTCCCACACGTACGCAGCAGATGTTCCGCGCTCCACCACCAAACTATAACCCTCAGAGCAACATGTTCAGGATGAATAATAGACCCTTTACTCAGCCCTCTAATTTCAACGCACCGCGTCCTATGAGTGGCGTGGCCCCCTTTGCATCTAGACCTTTACCACCATCTGGACATGACTGGAGACGGTTCGGTAATCCGCCTCCTACTAATTATTTTAAAACGCGTGAAGTTAACTTTAACGAGTCTGATTACGATTACTATGGGCAATATAATAACTACTCTGAATACAGCGATTATCCTGAATTTGATCAAGGGTGTGTTGCATATGATCCGTACTCAGGTTATTATGAGTATGATGGCAACTACACTCCTACTGAGAGTCCCGTTGTTGAAGAACTAGACAACCCAAGCTCCTCCGGGGAGGAAAATTTTCAGAAGGGTTCGAATTTAGACAAGCAAAAATAGAAATTAACTTACAAACCCAGAGACAACTTATGTACGTTCAAATTCATGATCCACCTTTAAAATTTTTAGTAGATACAGGAGCAAACCAGTCGTTTATTAGCCCGGAAGCTGTCAGTAAATATTTTAACTACTTACCTTTAAACTATGAACCCTTTGAGGTCACTAATTCAAATCAGACAAGTAAACATAAGCACTCCATAACCTTACCTTGTTTTCCAGAGTTTAGAGAGGCAGAAAAATTTACCTTATTCATCTACAAATTTCACCAGTTTTTCGACGGACTATTAGGATTAGACTTATTAACTGCATGGGAATCTAATATAGACCTTAAGAATAGAACACTAACACTTAGAAACGCTCAAATTCCGTTAGAATTATATGACTCGCGCAACGTGAACTTATACGAAGATATCATCCCAGCACACTCTTCTAAATTACTTAAACTTCCAGTTAACACGCGTGATGGCGATGCCCTCGTATCAGTTCAAACCTTATGTAATTGTACTATCACAGAATGTATAACAGCGGTAAGAAATAATAGAGGTTGGGTTGAAGTAACTAACACCTCGCCTAATGACGTCATTTTCTCAATGGACCGTCCGGTATCTGCCGATATTTGTAATTTTGAAAGTAATTATGAAATTCGTACATCTAGTCGCGCTAAAGAAGTTTTATCTCGTCTTAGAACCGATCATTTAAATCCCGAAGAGCTTGCTAATTTAGAGACCTTATGTGCGCGCTATGCGGATGTGTTCTATCTTGATGGCGAACCTCTAGCGTTCACTAACAAGATAAAACACAAAATAAAAACTACAGATGAACTCCCTGTGTATACGAAGAGTTATCGCTATCCGTATGTCCACCGCCAAGAAGTCAAAGATCAAATAGCCAAAATGCTTGAGCAAAACATCATAAGACCTTCAGAGTCTGCATGGAGCTCGCCTATCTGGGTCGTGCCCAAAAAGGCTGATGCATCCGGGAAGACAAAGTGGCGACTTGTCGTGGACTTCAGGAAAGTTAACGAGAAAACGATTGACGACAAATATCCGATTCCCAATATAACCGACGTTTTAGATAAATTAGGCAAGTGTCAGTATTTCACGACCCTGGACCTGGCCAGTGGGTTCTACCAAGTTGAGATGGACCCTGATGATGTCCAGAAAACAGCATTTAACGTCGAGAACGGGCACTTTGAATTTCTAAGAATGCCCATGGGCCTAAAGAACTCTCCATCTACCTTTCAAAGGGTAATGGATAATGTTCTTAAAGGCCTACAAAATAACATCTGCCTAGTTTATTTGGACGATATTATAGTCTATGGTACATCTCTCCAAGAGATGATGGTAAATTTAGAAAAAGTCTTCTTAAAATTGCGCGAATCTAACTTTAAAATACAGATGGATAAGTCTGAGTTTTTAAAGTTAGAAACTGAGTTCTTAGGTCATGTCGTATGTAGGGACGGCGTGAAACCTAATCCTAATAAGATTAAAGCTATAGAGCAATATCCTCTTCCTAAAACCACCACAGAAATCAAACGTTTTCTCGGACTTCTCGGATACTACAGGAAATTCATACCAGACTTCGCTCGAATCACGAAACCGCTAACTCAATGTTTGAAGAAAGGCTCTAAAATAGATCTCAATCAAAATTACATAAATTGTTTCGAACGCTGCAAGGCCCTTTTAACAAACGATCCTATATTACAATATCCCGATTTTTCAAGAGAATTTATATTGACTACAGACGCGTCCAATGTCGCAATTGGAGCCGTCTTATCACAAGGTAACATCGGTTCGGACAAGCCTATTGCCTTTGCCTCGAGAACACTTAACTCTAGCGAATTAAATTACAGCACCATTGAAAAGGAGCTTCTAGCCATTGTATGGGCCACCAAATATTTTAGGCCCTACTTGTTTGGTCGAAAATTTAAGATCATTACCGACCACAAGCCATTGCAGTGGGTAATGAACTTAAAGGAGCCAAATTCGAGGCTTACAAGATGGCGGTTAAAATTAAGTGAGTACGACTTCACCGTTATTTACAAATCCGGTAAAAGTAACACCAACGCGGATGCATTATCGCGAATCGAGTTAAATAACGAGGAAATCAGCTCAATTATAGTAAACCCTTCTGAGAAACCGTGCTCTTTAAATGATTCAAGAACCATTAGTGCTCCGGAAGCTGCCAATGACTCTAGAACCATTACGGTCCACACGGATGCTGAAGACCCCATCTTGGAAGTGCCGATTACGGATGACCCTCTGAATAAATTCATTAAACAAATTATATTTACAGTTGTCGGCGATATAAAAGGTAAAGTTGTAGTATCGAAACCTTTTGAAACTCATACACGCATTACTATTCAGTTATCGGAGTCTAATCTGGAAGAAGACGTCATTAACGCTATTAGAGAATACGTTCATCCTAAAATTAAAACCGGCCTACTAATTAACCCATCTGAAGCTATGTACAAGATAATACCTATAATACAGCGTACCTTTAAAAATTCGGCAATGAACCTTGTGCTAACAAAAATTGAATTAGAAAACATCCGTGAATATTTGCGACAGCAGGAAATAATCAGTAAATACCACGATGGCAAGACGAACCACCGCGGCATCACTGAATGTTATCTGGCCTTATCTCATAGGTACTATTGGCCAAAAATGAGAGATCAAATAACTAAATTCATTAACGAGTGTACAATCTGTGGCCAAGGTAAATACGACCGTAACCCGATCAAACAGCAATTCCAAGTAGTACCACCTGCTAGCAAACCGTTTGAATTAGTACATTTAGATCTTTTAACTGTACAGAACGAGAAATTCTTAAGTATTGTTGACTCATTTTCCAAATACTCTCAAGCATATTACCTAAGGGACGGGACCGCTATGAGCGTTGTTCAAGCACTACTAAAATTCTGTACGCATCATGGCATTCCTTTTACAATAGTAACCGACAACGGCCCTGAATTTATTAATCAACTCTTTGGCGAATTCATAAAACTACATAAAATTCAGCATCATAGGATCGCACCTCATACTCCAAACGAAAATGGTATCGTAGAGAGATTTCACTCAACGATACTAGAGCATTTACGTTTATTAAAACTGGAACAGAAGAGTGAGGCTGTAATAAATCTAATGCCCTATGCCCTTTTGGCTTATAACAACTCAATACACAGTTTTACTAAGTGTAGACCTATCGATTTAATAACCGGACACTTTGATCCACGGGATCCATTTGACGTAGACCTTTCAGCTCATTTGTTACAGCAATACATTACAAATCATAAAAATAGAATGCGTAAAGCTTATAATCTAATACAGGAATCATGTCTTAACCTTCGCAAGCAACTAACCGATAATCGTAATACTAACCGAGATAATGAGAAAGAATATTCACCAGAGCAACAGATTTTCGTAAAAAATCCTCTTGCATCCCGACAAAAACTGGCTCCGCGTTATACGCATGATAAAGTTATGGCAGACTTACCTATCCACATTTATACAAAGAAAAAACAGGGCCCCGTCGCAAAGTCTAGATTGAAACGAGTACCTAAAAGTTCGCAATTGTTACAGGACTCTACTGATATTCCATCTTCTTCTGGGGACCACCATGAGCCAGGAGATAAAACTTGAAAGTCTCGACGACGGTCCCGGCATTTTACCGTTCAAACTAGGATCCACGAAAGTCATTTCACACTATCACTCTTTCATCCAACCTATTAACTTACAAGACCTGCAATCTAAAATAAATTCAGTTATAAACCAATTAGATAGTATTAGTCCCGAATTCAATAATAAAACGCGGTCGTTATTTGAACCTCATCTCAATTATTTAAAAGTTAAAGTTCAAAGTGTATCTGAACAGTTACAAACGTTCGAAGTAACGCGTACAAAACGAGGCCTATTAGACGGTCTCGGATCCGTAGTCAAGAGTATTACTGGAAACCTTGACTATACAGATGCCATACATTTTAATGAAGCCTTAAAGTCACTCAAGGACAACGATAACAACCTGGTAACTGAATTTAACAAACACGTTAGTTTATCAAAGGAATGGATGACTCATTGTGATAAAATTATTGAAACTATAGCAGATAATCAAGATAAATTGCAACACTTACTCAATAAAATTAGTGAAAGCGAGGCTACTCATGATTATGATCTTATAAAATACGCGCATTTAGCACAGACGTTTTTAATACTTGGTGACAATGTCGATTCTATCTCAGAAGAGATATCCAAATTACAAAACATATTAGCATTTATTAAGACAGATACAATGCATCATTCCGTTTTAAGTATCAAATCTCTAAATTTAATTATTGATAAGTTACAGATGCTGTATGGTAGAGATAGAGTTATAGAACTAGATGTTAGAGAATATTTTGAAGTAATTAGAGTAGGTTCATATTATATAGGCAACGATATTATTTTAGTATATAAATTCCCCATAGTTCTGTCTGAAACATATGATTTATATAAGCTATCTATTATCCCTAATAAAAATAACGAAATCCTTCCACCTCCATTCCCCTTCCTTGCAATATACGACAAAGATTTCAAGTACATAGAGGCTGAATGCCCTAAGACCAGCAAGTGGTACATCTGCAACGAGAACCGGCGTCTTCAAAGCGGAGCGACAAAGGACTGCATTCACCAGCTGATCGCCACTCAACAGAAAACGGAGTCATGTAAACCAGTTACCGTATCCCTCAGAAGTCCAGCTTTCGAAGAACTAGACGGGATGCACTACACCATAATCTTCCCCAAACCAACGCGAGTACATCTATCCTGTGGACAACATCTCTACAAAGAACTTCAAGGCAGTTATCTTATTACCATGCCACGCAACTGCTTCGTAGAAACAACGGCCTTCGTTATCTCAAATACAAATAACCGCTTGAAGGGTCAAGTAGTTAAAATAATGGACTTACCTTTAGAAGAGCCCCCAGCATCTGCAGCATCACCATCCGCATCTGTCCAGCTGAACTCGATTAATCTCGAACATCTGCACGACATCAATACTAAGATCTCAATGCAACAGCCTCTGAAGAAGATACCAGACGTCGACTACAGCATCTTTCACACTACTGTTCCGCTGTATCTTATACTATTTGCCGCAAGTGTTATCGGTATATTCCTAACGTACCGCAAGCACTGTGCCGTACAAATCAATGAAGAGCAAAAAGGAGACACGGAAGATCAACCTGGACCATCAGTAATCTACTCAGAAGTTCCTGTTAAAAGGATTGACCCGAATCATCTCCCAGCTCAATTCACGACCAAGGTCTTCCATACTCGCTGATCTACGGGGGGAGGTGTTACGCAAGGCGTCTCTATGCAAACCCATGATATAGCATCGCCCTTAATTACACAATCATACGAATATTGAACATTGACCGCACGTGGAGCTGACGCAGCAACGAGCTTCAGGTTCGTCGCCGCCGCCGCGATTCCGCGGACATGAAAATAGCATTCTACAACCTCGCATCGGTTGAGCGTCACCTAACTTTAATTATAACTATTTTTAAGTAATAAATTGTAACCTTCATTAAATTGTACCAATAAAAATTGATTTTTTTTGAGACTTCGGTTGCGACCACGCTTAATTCATTTATACACAACACAGAATCACAACATTACTGTTGTGAAGTTGTGTGAGTGTAATAAAAAAATATATAAAAGTATGAATGTAAAAATATCTCACTTGTATGTAAGTGACGATAAGTTTAATTGAGAAAGAACACTTTACGGAACTGGCTATCTTATCAAGTACATTTTAAGCACCAAATCTAACTTGGAATCGAATCAAGGACCTCTAGATCCGAGACCGGTGGTCATTTAAGATTACCAAAAAGGCTTATATCGGCTTATATATAAGAAGAATGGTATTCCTGGGGTCGGCCTATCCGAAACCGGAGGACTTCAGGCTCTTCGCTCTTAAGGACGTTGCCAAACTTATGGCCTCTATCTTTACAGAGGAGGAAGAGTGAAAGGATGGGGTTGCACAAAAGATCCTGATGGGTCGAGGTGTTACTGCAAGAGGGAAACCTCGGCAGGTCCCACTAAGATAAGAAGATAAGAAGATAAGAAGATAAGATTACCAAAGCGCTAACATGACTTCAGTATAAATATAATTATAGAAGGCTTTACGAATAATATCAGATTAGGTACAAGTATGTGCCTTTGTTTTTTCCACGTTAAATTAAATATCGATAAACGACAAATTAATTTTAAAACTTGAATTATTTTTTTACTCTTGGTACATGGTACCTGGTAAAATACATGCTTCAGCCTTTCAGAGAACCATCAACTCCATCATCTACCTTTAGTACTCACAAGTGTACACACTCGCAACACAAAATCTGTTTAAATGTAAATAATGCCAGCATAAATTCCTGACTCAACCCGTCACTAAATACGTCACAAACAAAGTTCCAAACGAACCATTGTAGATACTAAACTTGTTCAAGCATAACACCAGTCCGACCACGCGTGACATGTCTTTGCAAACACAAAATTTATCCGTTCAAAAGGCACAAACCAAATTGCCCTTTACCACGCCAGAAATAAGGTCTAAATGACAAACAAACGAACGTAGTGTGCATTCATGTATGAGCTTTTATTGCAGCATAGTTTATTCGCGATGTATAATAAACGTATGCGTCTACGAAAGAAAGCGCAAGATGTTATAATAAAATATGTTTTTACTGACTCTTTACGTAGATGTACCTAAATATCTATCATCATTTAAAGAAATATGTTCTTATCCTCTAGAACAACTAAGTCTAATTTGCGCTATGACCAGATGCCAAGTTCAGGATCAGAGTATAATGGTGTCTATTCAGAAGAAGTAAAAGACAGTGTCTAGTAAATCATTAATAAAAAACTTAGCGTAACACTTAATAGCATAGCGTTCATTTTGCAATATCACCGCAATCAATTATCAGGAAAAGGTACTAGACTAATCACTACGACCTTTATAAATACGAAATTCAGTTCCAAATTATATTTGTTATTTCAACACAAAAGGCGGTCGAAATAAAACCAGAACACATACCCACCCTCCAAAAACATATGTTACATTGTTTGCTACAAATATATCAATAGTAGAATCTTCCAATAAAATTTTATTTCTCAGAATGGAAAGTGGGAGTTAAGTCAAAATGAACTTTTTTTCTATGGACGTAACGAACAAAACGCATTAGGACGTGATTTCGTTTGGTGGACTGTGCAATGTTAACTGTGTGTACAGACTGCTTTAGTAATTAAAGGTATGTCGTCTGAAGCAAGACAGAACTTTGAGGCTTGTACAAGCCCAAAAGAAATATAAAAATACTTGGAAATACATTCGCTAGTTCTTGCGGCTATTGGAACTTGTTAATACCACCATTATAATTAGTAATGACATTTCGATTCTCTTAAATATTGTAGGCTCTTTTTCTGTTGTGTATTGAAATGAATTATTGTATAAAAGGAAATATTTGTACAGTCAGCAATTCAGCATAAATTACATTGAACTATTCTAAATGGTAAAGATATGTAATAAGAGTAATCCAAATATTATCTTAAAGCTAAGAGTCTATAAAGTTACATGTATAAAGATGAATAACACATGAATGTACCATTTTGGCAATAAATAATTTATGAATTTATGAACACTTATATAATTTCGTGTTCAATTTTAAACCAAGAGGAGTTTAACCCAAACAACTTTGTATTGGTATGTTAGATATACCCTTTTGTACTATGAGTCTGCTTGACCCTCAGAACAATAAAAGTTATTGTTCTGAGAATAGGCCCGACTCAACAATGTCGACAATGTAAAAAAAAAGTACTGTAACTACATAGTTGTTTTCCCAAGTAAACAAATTTTAACCATATATTCTGCGATGATCCAGTTGCGACGCTGACTCATTAATATTTTTACGCATCTACTTGCGTTAAAAACAAAAATATAACGCGAGTAAAAAAATAGTTTGGGATGGTTTGGGTAACACTATGGACTAATAGTAATACTAAACACTTAAATATGTTATATATAAACTATACCTATGATAAGCGCTTGAATAAGGCAGCATTTAATAAATATAAATTTTTATTATTAAAAGGTGATGTCACGCTTACACAAAGTAGACCCAGTTAATCACGGCTCAAGGACATGGTCTAAGGATAAAAGAAAAGAGAAAAATATTTGCTTCTGGCGTCGAGTGTCTAAAAAATATCGGCTTTTGAAGGCGAAGAAAAACATTATTCTATTATCTCTAATTAACTAGTAAAATGTAAACAGATTCGGCGTTTACCAAGAAAGGAATCTGTGAAATTAAAGGCACTTTATTAACTTGCTTCAGATTAAAAATATAAACATTTTGGCAAAGAGGTTTTATGTATTATTGCGTTGGCTCCAGCTGCAGGCTGCAATATGAAGAAAACATATAAAAAGAAAAGTCCTGACTGTTTCATCATTTAGTTGTTAATCTAAGGTTTCATCATTGCCCAGCCCAAATCCAAGGATAATTTTAGCTATAACAAATTTTGGATAACATAGGTATCATTATGTAAAAAATAAGGATTAAGATTAAGAGGAAACACTAAGGTCGACTGAATTGAAAAGTATGTATGAAAAGTAGACAAAATCAACGTTTCGTATTCCCCTGATTCCTACTCTAAAACTGGAACGATTCAATTACTTTATTCATTAAAAGTTAAAGAAAGGCTTTGGCTGTGTCCATATGTTTTGCTTTTTTTTTATATAATCTCAAATTCAAATTTCGAAAAAACAGCGGAAAATCTGGCTAGTTTTTAAGGTTTTTAAAGGTTCATATCTTTTTTCAATAAATAACATGAAAAAAAAAAAGAAAACATAGGAACACAGCCGAAGCCTTTCTTAATTTTTATTGAAAAAGTAATTAAATCGGTCTAGTTTTTGAGGAGGAATTAGGAGACTACGAAACGTTGATTTTGTCTACTTTTCAAATGTATCTTTCAATTCAGTTGACCTTAGTATTTTCTCTTAAAGCCAGATTTTTCGGAATTCCCACTTGGTTACTACAAGTAAAAAATAGCAAGTTGTTAAAAAAAATAGTTTTCTTTCAGCAAAGGAATGGAATCCAACATATCCAAACCTAAGAAACCTAATTAACAAATTACACATTTTTTTATTTCAAAATGTATAAATACAAACTTAATTACTCAGTCACAGAAAAGAACTATAAATATGATTACTGCAGAAACATTTTTATTATATATCTAAAACGAGAAGATCTTGGGTGCCATCCATCTTATATCAATGACCATAAGTTGCGTTACGACTGAAGAAATCCCAGCGCTGCCCCGTTGTTACCAACCTATTTATAATTTTGTCATAGTACAATTTAGACTGCACCATCATCATTATTATCATCAGCATCATCATCATCTCAGCTAACTACTGACGTCTACTGGACTGGGCAAAAGCTACCCCCAAAGATCTCCACAATATGACTTTGGTTTTGTGCTACAATTTTCGATCAATTATTCTAAAATGGAAATTTACTTATGTAAAATTTATTGATTATCTGTTTATCAGTATCTTCGTATCTTCTCGTTTATGTAGCATTGGTCAATAGCCCGACCCGATCCGAACCCTTCGGAGAATCTAGCAGGGAACGGGACGCGCACTAGTGCGCGATGCCGTTCCAAATGAATTACTAATAATAACATAATGAATGAATGATGAAACAAATTACAAAAACACAAATATTGAATTTGAAAGCCAAAGGCACCCATTCAATGTCGACAACTACCGTCATAAAATTATATAAACAAAACAAAAACATTTTATAAATAGCTTGCCTACTTCTAAACTGATCTTTAGTATTTGTAAAAATATTATGATCGGGTGTTAATGACGGTAGTTGTCGACATTAAATGGGTGCTTTTGGCTTACAAAATAAAAAGGTAAATAGTATTGAATAATTTCGGCGGGCTGGTTAGAACCACGATAGCTCAATTGGAAGAGCACCTGACCCGGTATGTCAGAAGGGTGCAGGTTCAAATCCTGCTAGTGGAAATTTTTCAACATTTGTGTTTTTTTTTATAATAGTCTAGTTTTAATGCATATTTCGGTACAAGGCAATTTAATTAATTTTATTAATTAAGTCTGTATTCATAAGAGAATAAAGTTTGTATAAACCACTTATTATAACATATTTTCAAAATTTACAATGACTTCTACGAGAATGAACATAGTAACCTATCGTCAAACACAATTATCAAAACTCAATAATTTCATATTATTATGTTGTAGCCAATTCCAATTATATTATAAATTGTAATTACACCAACAGACTTGCCGCTGCTAAATCAATTAGGAGCAAGTGTATTACAGTGCCTCGTAGCTATAGACTGCAGACCAGAAATATATTATGCCGATGTCAGACTTTATAGCCCGCTAGTAGTAAATATTTTTAATATGTTTCGGGTAAACACTTGAATGATAAAGCCGAAGTCAAATCTGTTGTGTGGAATGTTACTAACATTAATGTTATAACGACATTTAGATAAGATGGTGGTAGCTAGCCAGGTGGAATCAAATCAAGTCTTACCACCAACCATGACGAGTACCTACAAACATTCAATCCCCGCTGCGAACCGAATCCGTGACTTCTGGGTCCGATACCGTTTGGGACAGCCTAGTATATGGAATATTGAAATAAAGCACTTCTTCATTGAAACAGAGTCTCTTTGTAACCATGAACCCTGTAAGAGGTTCGAAACGTCGACATAAAAAAATATGAAGATAAAATGTTAGTAAATTCGGATTAAGTGTTTCATTCAATGAGTACGTAGTGTTCACGTAAACTTTAAAAAACATAATATTTTTGTTAAAATATCATGTTAAATTAGTCCTCAACACATCAACAGTACCTAGACCTAGTACCTTGCAGCTGGGCGAGTCGAGACTGAAAAAAACTCGGTGTCCTGAACAGAGTGCGGCATTTCTTTACGCTTGACCAGTTGTGTCTTTTGTATAGGACATAGGTACGGTCTTGCGTGGAGTATTGCTCGCACATCTGGGACGGTTCCGCAAAGTATCGTCTCGATGCCTAAGACAGATTGCAGCTTTGCGCTGTACGCATTATCGGCAATGCAGAGGTCACTAATACTCTCGAACCCCTGCAATTGCGTAGAGATATAGCGTCACTCAGCGTCTTCTATCGCTTATACCACGGCGAGTGCTCTGAAGAAATCTTTGACCTTATCCCACCTTCTCCCTTCCTCCATAGGAGTACGCGTGCTGCTCTCCGGAGTTATCCCATGGCGCACAAAGAAATTTGGTGACGTTTATTTGTCGCACCTCCAAAAGATGGAAAGGTCTACCAGTACACGTTTTCCCTCCTTCCTATGATATGGAGTCCTTCAAACGAGGCGTGAAGAAGCACCTTGTGGGCTGGCAGAGTGAGGTTGACTGACGCTGCGTTGTTTTCACGCAGCACCATTTGTCTTCGCATCTGAACTTAATTTCCACTTAACATCAGGTGCTATGGAGTCATTTAACGTGCTAAGTATAAAAAAAAACATTCCCTTACCTAGTAATATACCTAGGAGTATAATAATTTTAGTTTGTATGTATATTATATTGATGGCGCAGGTGCTAACGCGTTCGGTATTGTGATCTTGCATGTTATAAATACTACTTCTACACATCACGAGTATGCCCAGTCTGGTATAAAAAGGTACACCGTAGTCTTACAAACAGATTTTTCAATGTGATTTAATCATCATCATCTCAATCATCAAATCAATCTCAATCTCAATCTCAATCTCAATCATCTCATCATCAATGTTGACTAAAAAACATAAGCATCAAGCACTGAAAAATTTCGACAGGTGAAAGCCAGACCTCGGTAGCCAAGTGGTTAAGGCAGCCGCCCGGAATGCGGAAGGTGCGTGGTTCGATTCCCGCCTGAGGTTGTCGTCTTTTTTCAGTGTTTAAATTTTACTTAAGTATATTTAAGCGTTAATAAAACGCTAAAATATATAAAAAAACACTCATCATCATCTCATTTCCTTATGATTCTCTTTATACCTAAACAAGAAAAGTTTCATCCAACACTTACTCAGTTAGTCTTGCCACAACTTTTCCTATTTAGGCGAGAAAATTTTACGATGTAAATGTTTAAGGTCAAGCTGGTCGGTACGTGGAAGATTCCTGGGACTTTCCTGGCGCTTCAGAAGAATTTTATCGTACGCTATGTGAATACTAATGACTTCAATAGTATTTTTTTCAAGAAGACGTTTAATTATTTTTATATGTTTATTACAATGGCTGAAGGTAAAGCAGGAGCTCAATGGCGCAGCAAGTAGAACGATTAAGGTGACACTTTGAAAAAATACATCAACTTTCATCGAAGGTTGTAGGAATATGACAAATTGGTCACCCATGTGACCAAAAATGTATAATCTCAAGCTTCTCCGTGCTTTGGAGGACACGTTAAGACGTTGGTCCCGGCTGCATTAGCAGCCGTTAACAACCACCAATCCGCACTGGGCCCGCGTGGTGGTTTATGGCCTGTTCTCTCTATCCATAGGAAAGGCTCGTGCCCCAGCAGCCACATAAAATGAGCTGATGATAACATCAAACTGAACAAACATTATACTCTGATACAATTTTCTCGACATCACCCCAAAATCGGGAAAACATGGATAGTGATTTAGTTTACCCCTATAAATGAGAGTTATGTGTTGGCAATTTATTTTACGAACCATAAATTTAAGATAAACAAAATAGCCCAAAATGGGTTTTCCTGTGCTCATTATAAATCTTTAATGCGGTATTTATGGTTTTAGAACTTTATTTCTCATAAGAATTTACATTGATGACTATGAGAAAAGAGCTGGACACTTGCTGAGTTTCTTGCCGGTTCTTCTCAGTACAAGATCTCCCGCCCATAGTAGACTTAAGAACCGATGGCGTAGTGACTTTCACAAGAGCTACTTGTAGCCTAAACTGAATGAATGATTTTGAATTTTGAATTTTTTGAATATCATTCACTAAGGTATGTACACTATGAGACTTATCTTATTATTTATAAAACATGTATCTTGGCTATTCGTAAAATTATGTGCTATGTAAGAAAATGTTTTAACGTAAAGCTAAATAGATTACTTAATCCTGATTTTTACCATAGCGACCATAATACTCGTATAAAGCAGGATTAAAAGGTTTTTGTTCTTTGTTCTCTTTAAAAATTATGACTTTGACTTTGAAATAATTAAATTCCGGAGATCCATGCCAAGCTACAGTAAGCATTATACAGTTGCTCTTCGAAAGGCAAACAAATCTCGCATAAAGCAGTGCACAGACGAACATTCATCAATGGTGAATTGTAATATGATACCCTTCCTTTTAGATGAAATCTCGCGGTGCTTCCCCATGTTATTCTATGGCGTCGCCTTCAAATTGAGCGATATCGCCCCAAGTGTGCCCTTAAACATAATATCTGTGTGTACGATAAAATAACTTCGCGCTTTTATTACTGCGCGCCGTGGCCCCCATACTTTTGGAATTACATTCCGTCTGAAAACAATTTGTCGATGGAAAAATTGCGACGCTTTAAACCCTTTCTCGTTTTCCGAAACGTGATACGTTTGCGATTGTGCTTTCATATTAAAATAAAATTTACATTGAAATGTTCAATTAAGCTTGTTAAAAATAGGCTTTAAAAGTGGTCCCATAAATTACTTACATTGACTGAGTATAATTCAATTCAATTCATTTATTCCTGTACAAAATCATTTGTTGAAATGAAACAACTTTTACGGATCTATTCGCGTTTATTTTACACATAAGTTTTAATTAATGTTTATCCTGACGTTTCGAACCCTTTGCAGGGTCCGTGGTCACAGGGAGAGGGAGGGAGTAGTCTTAAAACTTTTAGAGTTTAATTAAAACCAATGTGTAAAATAAACGCGAGTAGATCCGTAAAAGTTGTTTCATTTCAATGTGTAGTGTTCGCGTAAACTTTAGAAAAAAATCATTTGTGTTGGAAATACATACATGCAAAGTAAGGAATTACAAGACTAAAACAATATTAAAAATTATAACTAATTTGAATTCAGTATAAATAAATGTCAAAATATTCTTTACCAATAACTAATTTACTTACCAATATTAATAATCAACCTAAATTAAATGTAACATGTCAGTAAAAAGTGCAAATATTAAGCAATTTATTCATAATCTCAATTTAAATAAAATTATATACAAAATTAATTATGTCTAATAAATTATTTTATGTCATAAAAGCATTTTTCTATCAAGAAGCACTAAGTTGCTTTTTAAATAGATTTACATTACTTATTGACTTTAGTTGAGTGGGAAGACAATTAAAAAACCTAAGTGACTGATGTATGTATGTATACATAATCTTAACTTTGATATTACCTTTAAAGCCGTGTAAGTAAATGTCTGGACACAAAATCTTTTTAGCCTCACTAGTTGAGGATTCCGGTTGAAGTGCGCTTCCATCGTCGGCCTTATCATCACATAACATCAGGTGAGATGAAGGCCAAGTGCTTGTTCGTAAGATATAAAAATGAAAATAAAGAAATGCTTTAATTTTATTTATGTACACACTCCTGCACATCAGGCTACCACAAACTGTAAAATTTTCTCAATAGACTTTGAACTTTATATCTAAGGGATATGGTTTACAATGTATTGAAAAATTTTGACAGTTTTGGATAAGTTGATGTGCAGGCGTCTGTACTTTAAAAAAAATTAACATTAATTGTGTTTTCGTAATTTGTTTCGCAACAAAGTTTGCGTTAAAAATTATATAAACAAAACAAAAACATTTTATGTACTTTAACTTTTGAAATTTGAATAAAGAATTAATTAGTTTGTCAATAAATACCTCGTATAAGAGTTTTAAAACTTACGTATTGATTTTAAACTTTTAGTTTCTTCGGAAAAGAAGTTTTTATGTAAATTATAGTGTTTTCTAAATTTCATAATTAATTTTAATATGAATAAATTCATAACAACTGCTTTTAAGTATGCATTTTGACGTATTTCTAATGTTGACATTTAAAATGTTTTCTATACACTCCTTCATAAGAATGTAGGTATTCAAATGACGTCATGCTTCTAGCCAGTCACAGTTTCCTGAGGCAACATAGCAGCCGTGACGTTAACTAAGAAAATTTTAAGCAAAAGTCATTGTTAAATAATTTTGCTGCTCATTACTAGGAGCGGAGAAGCGCCACAGGAAGCGTTCAAAGCCAGTGAATAATACAAAGCGAACTTGCTCAAACTATCCTCCGAAACTATTAGAAACAAGAGCGTGGCTTAAAATTCTGGAGAAGGTTCCGAACGCGCCGAGCGTGCTGGAGAGTTTTGGAACAAATTATTGCTGGCATAGTTGGTTGGCTGGTAATCATTTGAGGGACTCGAAAAAGATAATTATTACAATACAACGTCAAATTTTATTCAAATAATTAAATAAATTATAATCGTTAAATATCTTAATCTAAAACCTTAATTTTATAAGACCACCACGAGCCACCCCCGGCTCAAAAGTTCCCATGCTACCGGCAGCGTTACCATGTTGTATTGCCAGGGAGAGTCTCTGAACCAGGTATGTCCCGCAGCGGCGATCGTACCCACGATCCGCTAAATGGAATTTGATACTAATTTGATTTAATTGAAGTTATGATTATTTACATATAATTTTACGCAAATTTTGTTGCGAACAAATTACAATTTGAAAAAATACAAAGCATAGTTGGCAGTGCACCTGACCCGGCATGTCATGGGGTGCGTGTTCGAATCCCGCTCGTGGAATTTTTTCAACACTGTCTTTTTATTAATTGAAGTTAATTTTTAAACTTCAATGTATATTTACACTAACATGTTATAAAGAAGCATTTCGCTACTAATCAACCGGTAATAATTTATTTTTATATGTATATATTTCTAACTTTTTACTAAATAAAACTTTGAACGAAACAACGTTTTTAATATTTTTTTGTGTATATTATGATAATTGTTGTAGCAATTATTAAAAGCGAGACAAAAATTTAGTGTCAAACTGTTGGTTGACGTGTTAAAATAGCCAAGACACTTGCACAAGACACATTCGTATATCCTAAACAAGCAATAAATATGGGCAAAAGGAATTGATACATCTCATATATCTGGTGTTATGTAAATTTTCATCACGCGCCGTCCTATACAAGGGTAAATAGCCCCCAAAACAAACCAAATTGAATCTCAAAACAAAACCGAGATATTCGGTATGTCAACAATCATGGCAGTTGCCACGCTGGGGAAAACGCTAAGATTATTTTATCGCTAGGGTTCATTTTGTTTACCAGTACAGCGACCACGAGAATTGGTCATAAACAAGCCGTGATTTGATGTTGCAGATGATTGAAATTGTCACGACTGAACTGTTAACGAAAAAGATCGTCGTTTGTGTGTGAAATCATAATTGATTTACCACAAACGATGTATAACAAATCACGATACTTATAAGGTATTACAACAAATTAACAGTAATTAAGGAGCTCGATGGCGCAGTGGGTTAACGCGCCCGGTCTGCGAGTGCTGAGGTTAAGCAACTTTCGCAAAGGCCTGTCATCGGATGGGTGACCAAAAATTTATCATCTCGGGCTCCTTCGTGCTTCGGAAGGCACGTCAAGCCGTTGGGTCCCGGCTGCATTAGCAGTCGTTAGCAACCACCAATCCACACTGGGCCCGCGCGGTGGTTTATGGCCCGTTCTCCCTATCCATCCATAGGGAAGGCTCGTGCCCCAGCAGTGGGGATATAAAAAGAGCTGATGATGTTCATGACGATGAACAGTAATTTATCGTACCCTCCCTATGTATAGCTATGTAAAAATGTACAGCAATCACATACACAAATATTGCACAAAAGGGAATACTATTATGAGTTTTACTTATATCCTGTATCGGAACATGAAATCGGAAAAATAGCTCATGCCGAGTCTCTTGCGGTTTATTCTTGGTACAAGTTCACTATCGTAGGGTCATTGGTTAAAATGTGACAATCAACAAATACTTTTTTAATAAATACTTTTTTTTAAAGTTTATTTTGAGTGAGTATTTTATTTAAACCTGAACGATTTGACATTTTATCGTAATAGTTTTTCTAATGACAATTCAAACTCAACGTTAATTTCAACAATTCTTCAATAAAATTGAAATAGCAAATAAAGCAATATCTATTAGCTAAGGTATCCATCACTACCTTAATAGTAGAGAATATATAAAGGAGCTGACAAATAATCACATATCACGAAGAATGGAAAGACAATTTGGACAACAATAGAAATAAGCCAGATGTTTTCGATAAAGAATCGCGTCGAACGCACCGCACCTCAGGCATTCTACCCTCCGCGGTTCCAATGGAATTTTTATTATCAATATTATAGTGCGGAGAGGAGATGTTTACGTGCCATTATTTATAGCAACGATTGGGGCAAATGCACTGACTTTTTTGCAGCTATTCTTGTGATATTTACTTTGTACAATTGAACAATATTTTACCTCTATTTACAAAGAATAAAAATTGTGTTTGACCAAAAAATCTCTATTTAAAAAAGAGATTAACGAATGCCTATTTATAAATTAGGAGGATTAGGAGACCGCGTATCGGCAACCGTAGTGTAGGACGCCCTCAGACTAGGTAGAGTGATGATCTTCGCAAGGTGGCTGGCAAGAGCTGGATGAGAGTAGCCGCGGATCATGCTCGGTGGCGTGCACTTGGAGAAGCCTATGTCCAACAGTGGACTAGTTTAGGCTGATGATGATGATGATGATGATGATTCATAGATTAGCCTTCAACACTCGGAAAGTGTCGGTTATGGTTTTTATTACCTTAATTTATAGCATGAAAAAACAAAACATTTCGTTAACCAAAAAGGCATTATTTGATGGTTAGTTCCAACGATGCTTTCGAAGTAAAATGTTCGTAGTAGCAGATTAAGACCAAGATGAAGGAAATTTCGACTTCTATATACGCAGGGGAACTGGGTATATGGCAAGAGATTATTTATTTACTTATTTAATCTTTATTGCACAATAAAATAAAATAAAGAATAAAAGGCGGGCTTAATGCCAAATGGCATTCTCTACCAGTCAACCTATGGGCTAGGCAGAAAAAAATGGTAACCGGTTCGACAAAGAACGTAGATGAAACATAGGTATACTACAGAAATTTATAAGAACTGATATATACATATTATTAAGTTTATGAAATTAAATGATAATATTATTTAGCAAAAAAAAGCAAAAAAAAATTACTACATAAACAAACTAGAACATAATAGAAGAAAAGATGATGGGTAATCTCTTACGTGGGTGTTGATTCCTGTGGGAACAGTTACACCATTGTTTTAAAAACCAATTTAATGAAGCCTCTTACCCAATCGCTACAATTCTGCATTGTTGTTATTGCGACAGATTTAGAAATTATGAGGACAGCCGTGAGAGTTTAAACTAATCCCTAATAATAACTTAACCGAGTACAATATGTTACTCTGCTGTTAACAAACCTGAGACCTCACCACTAGGCCACGAGATCATTCCTTGTCGTTATCCTCCACAACCGATCCCACAACCACACACACCACACGATTGCACAAAAGATCCCGATGGGTCGATGTGTTACTGCGAGAGGGAAACCTCGGCAGGCCCCACTAAGATCCTCCACAACACAAATATAACCTAACCATTAGTAATAACGCGACCGAAGTCAGAGGTGATACAAACTTATATAAACTTGCTTGTAAACAGTTTGCGAAGTGATTAGGATTTAGCACTGTTTTTGTCCCTTTCATGAGACATTGTCACCGTGTGCCCTGCCCGTAATTTGTCCTTCCTGGAATTCTGAGAATCTATTAAATTAAACCATAACATTTTCGCTATTTTGCTGGCTACAAAAATAGTGGCTTTTTTGGTTTTATAAATGATCGATAGTCGCTGGGCTTAATGGTACCTTGTCATACCAACAGCAATAGGTGTAAGCCATTTCACAACTCTTGACAGTTTGTATTTGAAATGGTACGAGTATTTACTTATTGCGGCATGGTAAGAAAGAGTGCTAATTTCGCTGTTTACCGTGACAATACAAGAAATAACAATTAAATTACACGATAGCATAGTTGGCAGTGCACCTGACCTGGGGTGTGGGTTCGAATCCCGCTCGTGAAACTTTTTCAACACTTTGTCTTTTTTTTAATTGTACTTTGTTTGCTACAAAGTTTGCCTAAAATTATATATTATATAATAATAATTATTAATTACACAAATTAGGATTTTGCTGTTTTTAAATTTCCATTTTTTTAAACGTTAACTTTCAACTGTCCTTTCCTATCCATTTAATTAAAAATATGCATGCTTGTCATTACATCATTATCAATGTGTCATACATGTCTTCTTACATATAAATCTGAATTGTACAACAAACATTTTAATTATTTCATAGGATCTTTACGGTTTGCAAGATTGTAACCGGTCGCTAATTGATGTAGTTAGTAAAGCTGCAGCTGAGTATGGGATAATTACAACAGTTTCAAGCTATTATCAGAAAGTTATATATCTTAAGTGCAGCAATAGTATATCAGAGTTGCTGAAGACATAGTTTGGAACTCTAAGTCGCTGTAAAGTGTAATGTAGGTATAAATGCAGGACGTAGAGCTGACGTCCTCTGAATATTACGTCTGTCAGGATTATTTTCTTTCAGCAACTAGGGTTCGTTGTCAGTTTTTAGTTTTATTTTTAATTTTAATACTAAGAAGTAACTACGTTGTCTTTATAGTGTTTGATGTTAAATAAAAGCAAAGATGAAGCGTCGACTGTTGATGATGTTGCAG